>OY783191.1:23286204-23785746 GCA_963678675.1 Xiphydria camelus
GGGATTTTAAAACACTTTCGTGCGTTGAAATGGATACGTAGAAGACTGTATGAACCCATGCCATTCGGTGCGCATTGGATATTTTGGGTTGGATATTTTATTGTGTTCATACAGGGTGTCCCGTCATGTAATGTCCATACTGAATTGACGTGTTCCTGTGGTCAATCTGAACCGAAAAGTCCTAATACACAAGGGGTCTACAAGTCACCGTGTGTAAGTAAAAATGAAATGACCTAATACTAATAAGTAAAGCAGCTTTTATTTTTCATTAGACAATAATTGAAATAAAATCCAATCATCTCACATATTGTTCGAAATGACCACCTTCATGATCAATACATAACTATGCCCTTTGAGAAATCGTTGTTATGGAGCGTAAAAGGATTTTACGGTCGTTATGGATGGTGTTGCATACTGCTATTATTTTATCTTTTTGGATCCTGGTATATTAAGACTTTTCGATCCAGATTGACCCCAGGAGACCGTAAATTCAGTATGGACATTACATGACGGGACACCCTGTATATATATTGCTTTGAATAGACGTCTAAATAAAATAAGTATATTTTTTTTCTTCCTTACCTCAAAGTTACAATTAATCGTTCTTCAGGTGATATTGTGTCGCGAAAGTTACTGTATTTAGTCAGGTTAGATCGTATAATGTTTAGAATATATTCAAAAGTTTCTTTCTTCATGCGTAGATAACCATGAAACAGCATGTGGTCATTATATAAGTCTTCCATAATATGATGAAATTCACCGAATTCATCTCTTTTTAAATATATTTCACGCATCCATATGATTCTATGATAGCGACAACGCTGCTGCAGTCTCCGAGTTAGAAGAGAATTATCTTGAAGATAGATTCATTGCGCTCCAAAGAGGACTTTACGAATGCGATATCACCGGAGTACTGCCTATTTGACGGAGAAAAAACGTATTTGGTGTGCGCACTCTATTCGTACGACCAGTATCGTACATTTACGTACGATACAAATTCGTGTCCAAAGTGCGGCCGGCTTTAACGTGCTGTTCACAGCGAATTAACGGCGCCTAAGGCGCAATTTACACAAAAGTGGCGCGTGGAGGTGGCGTGGATCTGGCGTGGAGCGGGCATTTGCCACTTGCCTATGAAGGACCACGCCAGTGCCACGCCACTTCTGTCTGTATTGCCTCATAGGCTAACATGGAGGTGGCAAATGCCCGCTCCACGCCACCACCACGCGCCACGTCTGTGTGAATTGCGCCTTAAGGCGCTGTTCGCTCGACGAGAGCGGCTCCGGCTGGGCGCTTAAAGGCGCTGTTCGCAAGGAGAGGCTGGGCGCCTAAGGCGCAATTCACACAGAAGTGGCGCGTGGTGGTGGCGTGGATCTGGCGTGGAGCGGGCATTTGCCACCTCCATGTTAGCCTATGAGGCAATACAGACAGAAGTGGCGTGGCACTGGCGTGGACTGGCGTGGTCCTTCATAGGCATAAATGCAAGTGTCAAATGCCCGTTCCACGCCACCTCCACGCGCCAGTTCTATAAGAATTGCGCCTAACGGCGCTGTTCGCAGCGAAAGGGTTAAAGACGGCGATTTGTATGTTAGTGACCGAGAACGTACCGGGGCCCCTGTAAAGGTGGGCGACCAGGAACTGCAAGCGTTGCTGGATGCAAACTCTTGCCAGACGGAAAAACAACTTTCAAATCAGCTGGGAGTAACTCAACAAACTATTTCCTATCACTTCGAAGCAGTGGGAAAAATTCGAAAAGGAACAAAGTGGATGCCACACTCTTTGACTCGAGTAAATAAAATAGCCGTCTTTTGACATATATTTGAATCTTTACAACAAGCAACAAAGAAAGTCTTTTGTGGAAAATTGTGACCGGCGATGAAAAGTGGATTTATTTTGATAATGCGAAACGCTGATATCATTGGGTTGACCCCGGCGAGCCAACGACATCGACGCCAAAATGCAATATTCCTGTAACAAAGCGGAGCCCCCTAGTTTACAAAAATTTAACTTTTATGAGATATGAGGTATTGGTGAAAATCCGGTTTACTTTTCCATGACTGACACTCAAATGCTAAGAAAACATTACTAAAATTTTACAGAAATGCGTTACCAAATATTTACTGAAAATTTGCACAAAATAACCATAAATTACAGTGAATTGTTGGTGAAAAACCCGTAATCTTATTATAATTGTGCTGGAATTTCACCAATATGGTAGTTTCATCGAAAAGTCACCTAAAGTTTCAGTGAACGTGAATCCACTAGTGAGGCACTTCGATAAAACCTATCGAAGCATTTCGAGATAATTTTGAAATTTATAGCGAATCCAACTAGTTTGAAACTGGCCATTCAATCGTAATCCAGTAATTTCCGAATCAGCTAATTGTTCGAAGCAAGTATTTCTTCGATTCACGCTGAGAGAGTCCAGAGTGAACACTATTCCAGGGTATATCCTTGATCATAAGTAAAAAACTGCTGACGACGGATGAATAATGTTTCAGAAATCGGAGCAAATGGGAGACCGTGCCGTCGTTGCTCACGTTGTTAGCGATGCTTCTACGCTCGTTTGGGGCGGGCACACTTTTTGCACTGGTCTTCTGTGCTCGACGCGTACACCCTCTACCCGCCGTGTTTGCTCCACCTTTTTCCCCTTCCTCCCTTTTTCCACTACTCCCTGTTTTTCTTCATCTACGCACGTGAATGTGTCCGACAATGCTTCGAGATTGTCAATTTGGCGAGGAAAGTCAAAGAACGGTGCAACATTATACCGAGTATGTTCAAGCCAGTCCGACTCTATTGTGCTCGAGAGGATATTTACCCAAGCAGAAATGGGTCTAGTTTTTCCTACTTCCACCCAGGCCCTTGGCTGGAGAAACCAGATAGAACTAGATAATTTTTACTGTACAGTGCCTTTCCAGAATCTAAATAATCACGAATTAGATAGTTCTCACTTTACAGTACTCGTATTTTGCCAAAAACTGAAGTTGCATGAACTAGACAGTTTCCCATGTAGAAATGCGTTTTGTTCCTTCATATTTCCGTTTAGGCCCTTAACTAGAAAAACTAGATAGAACTAGACAGTTTTCACTGTGTAGTGTTTTGCCAGAAGCCAGATATAAATGAACTAGGTAATTCTCACTGTACAGTGCCTTGTCAGAAACTAGATAAACAAAAACTAGATAGTTCTCGCAGTACAGTATCTTTTCAGAAACTAGACTTACACTAATTAGACAGTTTACACTGTATAATCTCTGGTCAGAAACTAGTATTACACGAACTAGATAGGCTGTACTATGAAGTCCATTGTTAAAAATTAATCAACCTCGAATTAAATGTATAGTCCCTCTCCAGGGACTAGATATTTGATATTGATCAATACCTTTTCAGAAATACAAACTTACGATAGTACACACTGTGAAACCGTTTGCCAGAAATTAGGAACCTTCGGCCTCTCTCACTCGTTTAGGTCTTATAGATAGTTCATATCACACACATCTCACATAGGAGAGCGCAGCAAACGAGGTACCGGCTGATCAAGGAAGTTAAGCAGCAAACACAGTATAAGCAGAACTTGGATGGGTGACTGCTTAGGATGAAAAATTCACAGATCTCGCAATCCTTGCAACTATCGGGGACATTGAAAATGATTCGAAAAATATATAAATGATATTTTATTACTATGTCTTACAATGCAAAAAAGATATATAATCATATAATAGCATATTGTATATTTACCGCGATATTACAAAGTAATTTTTTTTGTTTTACGATTCAATGAACAGTAAATATATAAACTATTACAATACCTACAATATATACATTGGGGTGGCACGTCAGATTATGTTAGTTTATCATGTTTTAAGAATTGTCACCAAAGATCTGCACGATAAAAAGTTTTCTAGAGGTCGTTCACGAATTTTGAAAACTCAAAAACAGTGAAAAATCGATTTTCCTTTTTCATTACATTTTTTTTTCTTTCTACTTCGAATACAACATACACATATCACATCTCTAACACTAATCGAATCTAAAATTACTCTGTTTCGTAACTCTCATTTTCTATATAATCCTCAAACTCAATATCCTCATCGCTGTCGTAAATCATGTCATCATTTTCAGCTCCGAATTAGCATCCTCCTCCTCCTCCTCCTCCTCCTCCTCCGGAATTCAAAGAAGCTTTAGTCGTTTTTCTGATTTCACACTAGCAAACTCGAGAAGTAGGTACCTTTATTGGTAATAAAAATCTCTCTGTTAAGTATATGAAATAGTTTTTTCTCACTCATACCCATTTCGAGTCCTTTTCCAGCCTATTTTTAGACCGTAAGTTGGCGTTTTTCCCGCGTGACACCGACCGAGAGTCCGCAGGCTGTCAAAAGATTGTTTAGAGTCTGAAGTGAGTCCTTTTTCCAAACTGATAAACGCAACGTGAAATGAGCCATGTATAGTTCTGTTTATTTTGTTTTGAGAAATGGGCATTCGCGAGGAAAAATAGTATGTGTCATTCGGTTGAAATCCTCGGATTTTTAAGACTGTGTTTAATTAGGTCGTAACAAGAGGCATAGTTCGGGGGATGAGGCTCGCCGAAGGCGAGCCTCATCCCCGAACCATGCCTCGTATTACGACCTAATTAAACACAGTCAGAAAACCTCGGATTTCCGCGTTATGATATAAGATACTATTTTGATATCCGCTGCCTCATTCATTGATATACCCAACATCCGACGAAACAGATCACCTCGCGTACTTTATTATTAATTGTTACTTTTGTTCGTTATTACAGCTCGCAAAATTCAAATTTTTTTGTTTGATTGGTGCTTCGAATCTGCTAACATCTTGCAAACATTTGGATATAAATATGTCTTGCATTGCCCGTCTATTTTCTTCTATATTTAAAAGAAAATCAATCACGGGTTCCGATGCACGGCGACCTGTTTTAATATTAAATAAAAAATTTTCCTTAATTTCCAAGCAATTAAAAGGATTCATATTCTGTTTAAGAGCAGCGATAAATGCAGCTACATTTTTGGAGTCATCGTAATCGTGTGTTTTTCCAAAACTGATGTTATATCCTACATTTTAATGTCGCGTGCCTGAATGGAAAGATTTTCAAACGTAAATAAAAAAACAGTGAGTGTCATGACACTCGGTGGAAGCGAAACTTATTGGAAACATAATCAGTAGGGGATATAAGCGTGGAAAAACTGTAAAGAAATTATGAAAACAGGCGAGGAAATAAAAGGCCGAATTGAATATACATTCTCTCTCTCTCTCTCTCTCTCTCTCTCTCTCTCTCTCTCTCTCTCTCTCTCTCTCTCTCTCTCTCTCTCTCTCTCTCTCTCTCTCTCTCTCTCTCTCTCTCTCTCTCTCTCTCTCTCTCACACACACACACACACACACGCACACACACACACACACACACACACACAACTGTATCAATCGTAGTGCCTCCTTTCGTAGTGGGATCATTTCTACCATTAACTGATTTTAAAAGCGGCTAGCGGGGCAAGGGTATGCCTCGGCTTTTTTCTATGCATGGTGGGATAAGAAAATTCTTCGAAACCACCGAGATGGAGCATGAGAATTGGCGCCGGGAGAGTACGCAGATTCGGCGCTGTCCGGCTGGTGTTATCCTCGAACAAGTGCACGTGCACCGCAAAATAGTCGAATTTATTGCGGGTTTGCACTTTGTCCGACGAGACCGAAAGGCAGGGTTTCTGTGTCCTCCCGCCAGGCTCCTGAAATCTGAGCACGCGCGGTCCAGGGGCCCTTCGCTTAGGACCCTGCGCTCGTCACTACAGTCACCGAACATAGACTAGACAAGAAGGGTCACTCTAAGCCACGCCCCCAGTGTTGCTTGTCTCGCTTACTCTCTGTCGCCACTCTTTTTTGGGAGATTTTGGGGTATTTTCAGCGCGCGCGGTGGCGGAAGTCTTATACGGGGTGTCGTACATATCGCGCGGGGGCATTGACGATCGGATTATACCGGTGTGTTTAACCGGTTAATTTAACAATTATTTTGTAAAACGTTGTCCATATTTTTCCAATTTTTTTAATTGCTAAATTTCAAACTTTATTGTGAATATAGATTATTGCAAACAATAATGTCACTAATTAATTAATGCAAGGGGTAATTAAATAATATTCAAGGAAGGTTATATTAAAATCCCGAGTATACTCGTATTTAGGGAAAAAATTATAAACAGGATATTTTCATGATACACCAGTATTTTCGGGCTTTTAAGTTTATGCAAGAATTAAGTTAAGCGGTTAATAATGAAACACAATTATTATGGTTGATTGGTGACGTTAATTGCATAGTATTATTCCTGCGGGGTGCTTTAAATATAATAATTTTGGATTTCTGTTAAAACTATTTTCGTTCAAAATTCAACTACCTTTGTATTTTTATGTATATACCTGTTGTATTATATTATATATACGTTATTAAACACTATTACTTTTGAGGTTTTAAATATCTATTGTTTCTATTATATCATTGCTTATATTTAAGGGAACTAATAACATTATATAGTCTTATTTTAACAAAAGTAAAATTCGATTGAACAGTTTAATAAATAATTAAATTCTACCGATACTTCAAAATTCATTTCTACTCGCCACCCGGTGTAGTCGCTCACGAAGTACCGTAAACGTCGACACCGAACATGTGGCGTCCAGCAACGCGGCTCGCCTCTGTAGTCCCAACTTCAAAGTACCGACGCGGAGTGACCCTTCTTGTCTAGTCTATGTTCGGTGCTACAGTACAGGGAATGCAGTGCGCATGCGCAAACCATTTCCACCTCCAGTGGGCCTACGGTGCCGTACCCCCTCCAGAAGAGCGCGTTAAGGTAAGTCTATACCGGGATACAAAAATGTTGGCAACACGATAATCCGGTGTTGTCAACATGTATCCCGCCGACTTGCAACTCGCCGACGGATACTCGGCAACAGCCACTATCCGAATGTAGGTACAAACCGGGATACAAAATGTTGGCAACATGTTGGCAACACGAGTATCCCGTCGACTAGCGACAATTTAATTGCTACTCGTAAACTGCGGGCGGCATGACATCAAAGAAAGCTGTTGCCTGTTGCTTGTATCCGAGTTTCCCATTTGAAATGGGAAACATCGGAAACATCGCTCTCTCTGGACTAGAATCTACCTACCTACCTACCTACCTAGCTACCTACCTACCTACCTATACCTAGCTACCTACCTACATACGATAATGTTCCGTCGCACGAGGGGCAGAATTTCAGAAGGTCGATTGAAACCTTTTAATAGTATCGATCATAAATAACATATATTTCTTACATAAATTTTTCATTGAATGCCACATTATACGGGCCGCACAGTGTTCACATGGCAGATCGGACGGCGTATCGTATTTCTCATATTACAAAGCAATACTCTCTCTCACTACATGTATATGTTCTTTCTAGATTGAAAAGAAAGGCACGTAATTATTTCTCTCGGCAGAGGCACTCTCCCGATGCGTGATTTCGCGCATACGGCTGCAAAGTGGCACGTGCGAATATCAAGCCACGTTTAGGCTTCTGTCGGTAAATTTGAGCCGCGTCAAAGGAGCTTCGAAATATAGCGGTATCTATTACCGCGGGCACTGCAGAAAATGACTCATTCTGACCTGTCCCATATCGCCCGCCTCGCCGGGGGTATGTTTCGGCGAATCTAGGCTACCTGAAGGGTTAATTCCCGGACGAGTCGTAATGAACCCCTTACCACAAAAAAATACCCATTGTAATAGATACCGCTATACTTTGAATATATTAAATAAGCTTTGTAAAGGGGAGAAATGAATTCAATACATGACTGATGTAGTTGATGGCCAATTAGGGAACACTTAATGACAAGTAACTCCGCCATTAAATTGTCACCATAGCTTGTCCCGTTTTGTAAAAACTGTCGCTGCCTCCACCTTCTTTTTCGCTTCTGGGAGGCTATTATGATGAAAGCAGGACTAACACCAGCAGCAATAGACGGTTCCATTTTTTAACATCAAGACTCCGTTTCATTTGAACGCTCAACTGGTTCTGATCGCATGTATCCGAATACAAGTCGATGTATCCAACAGTATGTTGCCAACAGCGACATCGTGTTGGCAACACTCAATGTTGATGTTGTCAACAGCGATGTTGATGTTGCCAACAGCGATGTTGCCAACATCCATAAACGTGTTGCCAACATGTTGCCAACATTTTGTATCCCGGTCTAAACGTACCTTTAGGCTTAACTCACACGGTGCGACTTCACTGCGACAGCAGTGCGACAGAACTGTCGCACTCGGTCGGACCCGGTCGAGAGTACGTCGCACGCGGCAAATCAGCATGGAGACGCAGCGAAGCACTCACATGGTGCGACTTCCCTGCGACAGCAGTGCGACACGCACCTCGCGCTTGTCTGTATGACATCTACAGTGGCGCTGTCGTTGTGTTAGTTTGCCGCGCATCTGCTCACGCGGTGGGACAAAACTGTCGCAGGAAAGTCGTCGATTCCTGCGACAGCGTGCGTCAGTTCTGTCGCACTGCTGTCGCAGTGAAGTCGCACCGTGTGAGTTAAGCCTTAAACGCCGAATAGAGCTCTTTCTTCGAGCTCGTTCTTCTTTCTTCGTCCCGCGTAGTTGCCTCACCACCCGTACCACTACATAGGACCATCACCCGTACCCACTCTCAGTCTACTACATACACGCGCTAGAGTGGGGGCTTTCCGGTGGCGCACGCACGAGAGCGCTAGAGTGGGGAGCGCGACATATCCGTCTTAAACTGGTTCGTCGAAAACCTAGAAATGTCCCCCCATATACAGGAACATAAACATTTTCAATGTTAAAAAGAAGGAGGTATACATTCGATTTCCAAGCGCAATCTGACTTCCTTCATTTTTTTAATTCGGGGATATTAATTTACAATGGGCTTGATTGCAGTAGGTTGAATGGAGAGAACGTGTGTTGGAAGTTGTGCGATGAAAATTTGTAAGAAGTGCGATCAACAGAGAGTGTAAGAGTAGTATTGGTAATAGATAGGAAGCTTAGAACTAGAGTTAGAGGATAGACCATGGGGGTTTGAGGGGAGAGGGAAGGTAAAGATAGGAAATTAGGAAAAGCGAGGAAAAGCTAGAAGTGTGGTTTAGTGAAGCGGGGCGGAGGGAGATAAGCGAGAGAGAAAGGTAACGCGGAAAGGGCAGAATCGGTGAGGTAGGAGAAGATAAATATGAACAAGAAAAAGAGAGGTAGACTATCCAACGTTGAAAGGCTGGGAAGGGGAGGTCGCGGGGAGAGGAAGTTAGACAGCTGGTTGAAAAAAGGCGGGAAGACAAGCAACGAGGCAGAAGACATCGAGAGGACACGTACCAGAAAAGAAAGGGAATGACACAACAAGCGGAGGGTATTTGGAAGGAAATCTAGGAGCAGATAAAAGGCAGTTTAAGGACATGAAAAGAGAATTGGAGGAGGAGGTGAAGGCGACCCAGGTAAAAGTGAGAGAAGATCTTCTAATAGGGGAGGAGAAATGGGAAAGGAAGTTGGAAACGTTTCGAAGGAAGATCACGGAGACAGGAAAAACCTCGGAAGTTCCCGTGGAAAGGAAGTTAGGGGAGCTGGAAGAGGAGTTCACCATATAGTCCAGTCAAGATATCATTTTTCAAAAAAATAATTGCGGACAGGTCGATTTTTTGAGGGTCGATGGAGGGGTGCCTCCCGAGTCTCCAGCCAAATTTGCACCCTCGCCAACCCCTGGAGAGGGGTGCAATAGGGGTGGTTTCTTATTTCTTTTTTTTGAAATTTTTTTTTCTAACTTGTAGAGAATAATATTTTCTACAACTTTGCCTAATAAAATTTTTTTTTAACTTTCATTTTTAACGGTCTAGCGCCCATTATACGGGAAAACATTCACCATACTTATTTATTACGGTTCAGGAAATATACGAACGAAAGGTTGAATAGCTGGTTTTTCCATGCCGTTTCATTGACAACTGTCTCCCGAGCTTTCAACAAAAAAACGCAGTCTAACCACTTCGGGGTTTTGCGTAATAGGGGTGGTCTCATTATTTTGGGGCGGTTTTTTTATGGGTTACTTGTACTTAATAAAAATCTGTACAGCGTTATTTCCTTATAGTTAATTTTTTAAACGTTGTTATTAACCAGTAGAGGCCTCAAAATGTATGAAAAATGTTTGCGGCTACAGTATTGGTTTTTGTCTCTTGCTTACAGGTTTGAGAAAGGAATGCAAGGAATGTAGTGAATACCTGCCTTTTTGGAGGTATTTTGATATAACGGTTCATACCGTTCGATATTCTTGGAACATAACCATAAGTTAAGTCCAGCCTGTACACCTCGTTTAATCCCATGCGGTCTGATTTGGTAATGAGTACCAATCGTTGTGAAGTCGTTGATGGTGGTTGGCTACTGCATAGAGTAGTGTGGCGCAAAGATACGACAATACGGCAAATTTGTGACCAGTATGTTGAATATGTTAGACAGCATTTTGTGGGGAATGTCCTCATCATATTTCACGGCTATCCAGACAACGAAAAAGACTGGGGCACAAAAACATACGAACGTTTACGTCGCGCTAACAAACAAACATCACCTGATTATGTTTTTGACGACTCCACAGTACTACTGGCAAGTCAAGAAAAATTTATCGTAAATGAACGAAATAAGAAAACCTTTCTTGTCATCCTTTCTACATATCTGCGGCAATCCGGCATTGAAGTTCTACAAGCTGTAGAAGATGCCGACGTGTTAATCGTGTCTACAGCTCTGGAGAGATCAGCAGTGTTTGACGAAATATATATAATCGGTGAAGACATTGACTTGTTGGTGCTGTTAGCCGGATTGTGCTCAGAATCAACCACCAACGTGTTTTTTAGGAAGCCTGGGCGTGGACAGAAGCCACAACACATTTATTCCACAAGCAGTTGGAAACACTCATCCCAAACACGGAAGTGGTTACTGTTTTTACATGCGTTCAGTGGTTGCGACACCACCTCCTCCATGTTCGGTTTTGGAAAAGGAAAACTCATCACAACGATAGAACAAGATCCCGAACTACAAAAATTTGTTTCGTTCTTCTACAATAAACGTAATGATACTGAAACAGTGACTTTTGCAGGAGAACGCATTATGATCGCATTGCATGGTGGTGATGGTAAGGACGATTCCTTGGACGCTTTGCGTTACAAATGTTTCATCCGATCAACGGCTAAACTTAGAAGCAATCTTTCCACGCTCCCACCGACTACAGACGCAGCCAAGCAACATTCCCTAAGAACGTACCACCAAATGCAAATGTGGCTTGGCCAGTACCTAGATGCAGATGAATGGGGCTGGGAAAAGCAAGCACGAGGTTGGATGCCATGTATGACAACAAGAGACCCTGCTCCAGCACAGCTTTTGAAGCTCATATCATGCCAATGCGCAGGACCATGCCGTGTAGCCTGCGGTTGTCGCAAAGCCGGTCTGAAGTGCACAGCAATCTGTAAACACTGTGCGGGTGAGACCTGTGAGAACGTGCAAGTTTTACCAACAATTGCAGATGACGACAATGTCAGCGATGATGAAGATCTTAACGATCACAACAGGCAAACAAGTGCCCATGAACCACTCGTCGACGAAGAGGAAATTTTGACTGACGATGACCATGCAGAAGCCATAAGCGCACCCTGTCCCTCCTCAAAGAGAGGACGGTTCAAATGAGGGGAAAACTGTCCTTGAAATTATCTTTGCACGATCGTGAATTAAGCCTTCTGGGGAAATCACGTAAAAAAAACGCGCCCAGAACTCTACCTCAAGGGTGGTGTGGAAATGAGTTCAACCTTTTGTTCGTATATTTCCTGAATCGTAATAAATAAGTATGGTGAATGTTTTCCCGTATAATGGGCGCTGGACCGTTAAAAATAAAAGTTAAAAAAAAATTTTATTAGGCAAAGTTTGTAGAGAATATTATTCTCTATAAGTTAGAAAAAAAAAATTCAAAAAAAAAAAAAAAAGAAACCACCCCTATTGCACCCCTCTCCAGGGGTTGGCGAGGGTGCAAATTTGGCTGGAGACTCGGGAGGCACCCCTCCATCGACCCTCAAAAAATCGACCTGTCCGCAATTATTTTTTTGCACCCCCTATAGAGAGGGTCTAGTTTTACTGGACTAATAAGCACCAAGAATAAAGCAGAAGAAAGAAGGAGGGAGCGACAGGAGGAGTTGCGAAGGTTAAAGGTTTAATGCATACGAGAGGAAAGAAAGAAGGAATAATGTGATTATCAAAGGACTGGAGATCAGGGGACCGGGAAAGGAGAAAGAGTTGGAAAGATTTGGCTCCCTGCGATTTCTGTCTCTTCCTAGACTTGAAGAAATGGTTGGCTGGGAAGAAATTCTCATCAAACGAAGAGGTTATTGCCGCAGCAGGGGGCTACTTTACAGACTTTGGGGCGCACCATACACTTATCTATTAACTACACAGTTCGCCTATCTAGTAACTAGCTAGTTAACTAACAATAAGTAACTAGATAGTTTAAGCGTTACATGTTTCGGTTGAAATTGTTTAGTTTAATTAGACAGTGCCTAGCTAGAATTGTAGAGAAAGCGGAAGATTAAAGGGCCGTTTGCACGGTGATAGTTTCTGCGATAGTTGCTGTCATGATAGCCTGTAAATAACCCGAAAGTAACTGTCATGCTGACGCGACAGTACTCTCGCGTCCGCATGACAGTTACTTTCGGGTTATTTACATGGTGATAGTTCATGTGATAATGGCTATCATGACAGCAACTATCGCAGAAATTATCACCGTGTAAACGGCCCTTAAGAAAAGGAAGGTAGATAATGGTATATATATGAACGTAGAATAATTGAAAATAATATTTAAGAATAACTTAAATGTTATCATATCGAATATAAGAAATTAATTACAGTAGTCTCTCCCTAATTTCCGCTTTTACATTACATAAAATACTTAATTACCGTATTGCACTACATTACATAAAATAAGTAACGAAATAGAATTATGTATAAAAATGACTTCTCCATACTCCAGATCCAACCGTGAATTTAGATTTTTTAAATACGAGTTCGAAATAGAAAACAAAATAGAGGAGAATTGTTTGAAGGACCAAACGACATAGGGGAAAGTCGGGTGGTATCGGACACCACTTTCAATTAGAGATTAATTCAATATTCCTAAGAGATAAAATGATAGTAGAAGGTTCTCCTCATAGTTCAAACATTTAGTTCTAAGATATCAATACACGAAATTGAAAGAAATTAGTTAGTATAAGGAATTTACATTTCAAAGAACATTACATTTTCGCGAGATTCTAAAAAGTGGCGGGTGATATCGGACAGAATAATTTTTTATATTAAATTCACTTTAACATCATTTTAACGTATACAACACTGGTCGCAGCTATAATACAATGCATTCTTAATGTCAGTATACTGTTCGCGTGCCTATTTTTCACAAATCTCGCATTGAATCCCCCTCCTTCGAATGGCATCTCTGATGGTCAATTTTTTATTCAGAACGTCATAGGTGGCCTTTCTCATATTTTCATCAGACCACTGTTCTCTAGTTTGATGTTTAAAGTTTTTTCTAAAAAGAACATAATAAAACATGAAATTGACTGTCCGATATTACCCGATTGACACGTATTTAAGGGGGTCGAGTCAGCCTGAAAAAAAAAATTTCATATTAAGATTTTATTAGGAAATAAATTATGTACATTTTTATAAAAAATACTATATACTACTCCCCCAAAATACTTAAAAAATTACCACTAAGAATAAGGCTACCGATGGCTCCAATTGTCAATATAAGCTATTTTAATTTTTGTACGTCTCGTAAGATTCAGAGTGAACCGAAGCACCGACTTGGATGGGCTACAACTTTTTCTCTTCGTAAAAAGATTCTTTCTCGTTCGAGTGTAGGGATTTCAATTTGTAACTCCACAAACGAAGATATCACTATATTTATTCGTGAAAATTTTATTTATCAAAAAATCGATATGGAAACGAGTACCACTACCACAAATTATATTCTATCATAAATTCCTACACTCGAACGAGAAAGCATCTTCTTATGAAGAGAATAAGATGTAGCCCATCCAAATCGGTGCCTCGGTTCAATCTGAATCCTACGAGAAGTAAAGCAAAGTGTAAGTGTTGGGAAATGAGCGTTAAAGTTTGTCTTATGAATTTACTACTTTTAATTGAAATCTTTGCTATTCACTTTCCATACATTTCTCTTTTAGTTTCTAAGGTCAAATAATATAATTTTTCCAACTTTTACAATAAAAAAAAATTTTCAGATAAAAAAATATATTATTGAAAGAGATGAAAAATATGAATATTATACACAATGTTATAAGTATATTTCCCATCACAGTGCATCTTATTTGCATTCTGATGTTCTATAAAAGTAATATCACGTATGTAGGAAAGATATGTTATATTCAGTAATCGATCATTTCTGCTCTAATGGCCATAACATCTCAATTTTTATGAATTCGAGTATATCGATTTTTTTTCATGTAGATTATATATATATGAGTCAGAAAACGCAAAAAACCAAAAATTGATTTTTTTTCAAATTTCAACTGACTCGACCGCCTTAAATGTGTTGTTCGTAATCTCATATAAGTAAGGTTAGATAAAAGTCATGTTGCGTATGTATTTACTAATTATTATTAGTATATAATTACATAGTATAAAATAAAAAATACAGTTGCCTATTTTTGCACAACAATGTTTTGAAAATAAGTTGATGCAGTCTAAAAATGTCTTTAACAGACAAAGTGCTGTATACAACTCACTCTGGCACAACTGTTGGAATCAAAATAGCGTCGCGACACTTCTTTCTTATTAAGAAAGAAGTTCAATAACTATGTAGTTGGTACGATTATCGTTTTACAACTATTCCAACTATACGGAGAGAAATCGTCAGTACTATTTGCCTGAAATTCAGGGAAAAAATACCCAACTAGTACGGTAATCGTGTTGCATTTGGTCAGTAAGGTAAAAAATATCATGCATTCAGAGTTTTTCATGTTCTCGAAAGTAAAATGTGACCTCTGTATCAAATAAAAAATATGGTTGGAATAGATGAAAATTATGGCTGAAATAGATTGAAAGTGTCAAACAATGAGAAAGATTTTACTGTTCTCGGGGTAGAAACTGCTGCACCGGTACGGTAAAATATACTAACCTGTACTGAAATTATTACTAACCTCAAGGATTATTTTTTTCCCACCAATTAGAATATAAATTTACCGTTCAATGTGATACTTTTTATTTTACGTTTTTATATTTTTTATTTATCCGTGAGCAAATTTTCTTCACCTTATTAAGTGAAAATTAATTATTAAATTAAAAATTGTATGGAAATTTTCATATATTTTGTTCTAATTACTTGTTTAAAATATCGGGAATTGAATTCTTTTCCTGACATTTGAGCTAAGTGCTAAGTGCTTTCATACCAGTGTAGTGCCGAAAAATTCGCATCACGGAGGAAGTCGCGGCATCGGGATACGTACCCGAGTCGAAATTTTTGGTCCGAAAGTATACCGAGAGTTCCGAATTTTTAGATCCGAAAGAGTACCGAAAGATCCGACTCTCCATACAAAATTTCAAGTTCCGAAAGTATACCCAGTATGTCCGAATATTTCCATTTTCGGATTTGTCGGATCTTTTTCGGAACTTTTGGATTGGGTACATTCGGTAATGTTTCGGACCTTTCAGCGCACACGGTCGAGTTCCCGAGAGTGGGGGGTTATACCCCCTCCACTACTACATAAATGATAGTTAATATTTTATATAATTTTTTATTTTTTATTGACAATGTTTTTCACCATGAAATATATGAACGATAAAAGAACTAAGTATCATAAAATAATTCAAAAACATTACTAATTTCAAAAAAGGAAATAACAGTCATAAGATAATAAAGAAAATTTATCATTATTACATTTTCTTTATCCTGTTTCTTCTGTCACGTTTTCATCTATTGCTGTCAGTCTGTTGTTTTTTTGTTTTATTTTTGGTTTTTTTATTCCAGCGTTTTTACTTTTTTGGTAACAACGCATATTACTCACTGAATGATTAATGTATTGAATCATTTTCTTTTCAGAAATTTGATCCTCGCGTGATCGTGTTTCATTAATCTTTCCTGAAAATTTTTAATAGAAATATTGTAATTACTATTAAAATTATGTCGTTACAAATTTTGAGATTTACTGATTATATTATACTTACTGAATAATCCTTTCAATAGTTTAGGATTTATACATGGCCCACCTCGAATCCCTTTAGCTGCATAATTAATCAATTTGTTGCCATACACCTCCAATAGCACATCTTTGACAAAGGCTTGCCAATTGATAAAATCAGGCCCATGCGTTAATAAAATTAAATTGTATGTAGTGGTACGGATAAAAAAGCCACAGCCAGGAAATATTTCCATCTGTACAGTTAAGAAATTTATGAAGATTACGGTAATGTTCTGTTGAAAATCACAAGTACTATAATACACGAGACAGAAATACCATGTATTTACCCTCGATTCACTGGCTTCATAATATTCACTCCCAATCTGTCACATAAAATATTTATTTAAAAATGAATATAAGCACATAGCTAACATATATTGTTTTCAAAATAATTTTACCTCGACTACTTTATCTGTTGCCTGTTGTACATTATGATTTTCTCCGTCATTCAGGTAATTTCTAAATAATTTACAAATGCCCTCAAGAAATACTACTTTTTCTTTGGTCACTAAAATATTTTAAACGAGTAAAATGAATTGTATTCTATCAAATATACTTTGTCAATTTTGATAATAAAATGCAGTTAATATTATACCTCCAAGTTTGATGCATAATTGTTTAACTAATTCTTTTGTCTCCGTTTCTTGTATTGGTGGTGGTGAAGACGCTGGTGTAGTAATGTCATCATATCCTTCATTTGGTGTCATTCTTTCAGGCATTTGTGTATTCGTGTCATATAAATCGACTGCATCATTAATGATTCCTGAGATATTTGATGCACTTTGCAGTGTTTCGTGGATCCTGTGCAGAGTGGTTGAGTGTTTTTTATCTAACAAGGAAACGTTTCGAGGCCGCCGCTTCCGATCTTGATGAAACTTCGTAAATTTAAAGTTTATCGAAAAATAAGAGACCCCTATTTTTTTATAGCGGCCCAATTTTGGTTTAAGGGGGTGAAATGGACCCCTGAATTTTCACCCCCTTCGAGCTATCTCCGAAACGAAGCGAGATAGATGAAAACTTTCAATGTACGTTTTGTTTGGTTTTTTTAGTATAATAAAATCCCCTAAACAGATTTTGAAAAAAAGCATTATTTTTCAAAAAAAAAAAATTTTTTTATCTAATTTTTCGAAATTTCGGTTTAGTCATGTGGACAAAAATTTAGGAAATTTTATTACAAATTCAACCATGTATGACATGATATATTTCCCTCCTACAGTTTTGCAAATTTCTAACTTTTATGTCTGATAATGAGCGGGCTACCAATGGCAGTGACGGGATAGGTCGGGGGTTATTACTTCTATGTATTTTAATGCCACTTTTCTTTTATTTAATAAAGTTCAACTTCTATGGCTCATAATTATGACAATAATGGTATTCCGTGAAAAAATGTTTCATACAAAGTTGTTTCTTACACCAAGCACACGTAATAACGGCAATATCGCCACATATGTGGCATCGTGGTTCCGAGTCCTGTGCAAAACAAAATTCTACAGGATGTTCAAATTCAGGAGGTCTCCTGAATATATATCCACTCTTGAACCACGAATATTTAATAAAGTTAGTAAACCGTGGTGAAGAAAACTGATTATGAGTAAGAGATTGAAGTTTTAAAATATTATCTCTCGAATGAAGGTTAATATCGTAATTGAAAAGAGTTACAATATCTGAAAACCTCCTTACAAAATTCTTCCACATTCGAAAGCCGTATACGTCTAGCGGAATATTATCAAAATAAAATGGACAAAAATTGTTCAGAAATCTTATTAATAAATCCGACCGTTAATTTATTTATATTATTTTCTGTTTGTGTGTAAGTAACTAATAATTCACTCACAGGTTAGATAAAATTGTCTGAATTTTTATAGTTTTTTGTTGGAATCATTTTTTTCTTTACTTTTCTTCTTCGCGTACTGCTTCCTCCAGTACTCCTCACATTCTTGCAGCTCTCGTTCTACTTCGGCCATGGATGGTCCTGTTGTGCGGAATGTCAGATCCAGCGATTTCCCGGGAGACGGCAATGGTATGTGCCCATTTTTAAGAACCCATCACTTGAATGATAGACGCAGCCAATGAAACTGAAGCTCTTTGCTTCTCGGCCCTGTATATATACTCCTCGAAAATGCCGTAAACAACATTCCTGTTATTTGTAGGGTTGCCTTATATGGCCCCGGTGATGCGAAAGAGGGAGTTTAGTTCTTTGGACAAGCTTTATTATTAGTTGGCTCTGTGCCCATGTAAAAATATTTTCGTACGCGCTCTCGAGTTTCGTACGCGGACTCCGAGGATGATGGCCCCTTTTTGGGAAGTCGGACCTCCCACCCTCTCCAGTCTGTTTCGTTCTTGTGAGGCGACTTCATTATATATAAGGAAGCGAAAGAGAAAGCTTTTTAGTCTGAATATTCAGTTTCTATGGTGCACAGCAGTTCATATTATTATTATGGCAATTATAAATCCGATCAATGTGTTAACTTTATTGGTGGCCGTTTTCAGTGTACCAAATGGAAGAGAAACTCCAATGAATAGTGCAGAAGTGCAATTGAAAGATTTATTACAAAATATTATTATACGTAGCATGGAGGATTCATCATTTCGAGTCGAACATGAAAATAAATTGGAATTGGAAGATTCAATCGAGGATAGTGAAATGCACGCTGTTAATACTGACTGGCTGGAATCGGATGTCGAGGATGTTCCTCACGTAGAAACCTCTATACCTCCAGAACCATATCCCTGTACACCCGATGAAGAAGCGGTTAGCTTTGAATATAAACAAAGTGCCATAGATTACTGGAACAGTGGGAAGAAAAGACGTCGAACCGTAGCAGCAGTTCAACATCAGTTTAAAAAAGTGAAATCTGATAGACAATTACGAAGATGGGCTGCGCAAGTAGGACAGGGGGGTACTCAAAATGATAAATTAATACGCATAGCGAAATATACTTTTGATAAATTTGTAGAAGCTAGTAGATCGAAAATAATAGTACATAATGTAGACCTTAAACGATGGGCTTTACAAGCAAAAGAAGTAGAGAATCTTCCAACCTTCAAAGCAAGTCAAACATGGTTGAGGCCATTCAAGAAAGCATATAGAATTGTCTCTCGAAAGATCACAAAGTTTGTAACGAGAAAAAACGTTGAGGGTGAGGAAAGTTTGAAAGTACGAAGCCATGCCTTCGTAGAACAAGTGAAGCCACTCATTACACAATATGGACCACAAAATGTATTTAACTCTGATCAGAGTGGATTTAATTTAGAAATACATTGTGGCCGAACTTTAGCTACATCGGGGCAAAAAAAAATTGAAGCTGTGGTACAATCAATATCTTCTACAACCCACCATATCTGCTGATGGAAAACTACTGTCGCCTCTTTATGTGGTATTAAAAGAGGCTAGTGGGCAATTGGGAGAACGAGTGCAACAAACCGTGTTTAGGCCGCCAAATGTATACTTCATGGCTTCCAAATCTGGGAAACTTACAACCGATCTCATGAAAACATGGCTGCAAGAAGTTTACTTCCCTAACACTGGATCTACAAGCGTCTTACTGCTGGACTCTTGGAGTGGACAATGTGAGCGAAGTGTTCGAGAAGCTACACCAGAAGACAAGACAATAATATTAATGATGATTCCACAAGGCACCACCGGACTGATTCAACCGCTAGACGTATACGGATTTCGAATGTGGAAGAATTTTGTAAGGAGGTTTTCAGATATTGTAACTCTTTTCAATTACGATATTAACCTTCATTCGAGAGATAATATTTTAAAACTTCAATCTCTTACTCATAATCAGTTTTCTTCACCACGGTTTACTAACTTTATTAAATATTCGTGGTTCAAGAGTGGATATATATTCAGGAGACCTCCTGAATTTGAACATCCTGTAGAATTTTGTTTTGCACAGGACTCGGAACCACGATGCCACATATGTGGCGATATTGCCGTTATTACGTGTGCTTGGTGTAAGAAACAACTTTGTATGAAACATTTTTTCACGGAATACCATTATTGTCATAATTATGAGCCATAGAAGTTGAACTTTATTAAATAAAAGAATAGTGGCATTAAAATACATAGAAGTAATAACCCCCGACCTATCCCGTCACTGCCATTGGTAGCCCGCTCATTATCAGACATAAAAGTTAGAAATTTGCAAAACTGTAGGAGGGAAATATATCATGTCATACATGGTTGAATTTGTAATAAAATTTCCTAAATTTTTGTCCACATGACTAAACCGAAATTTCGAAAAATTAGATAAAAAATTTTTTTTTTTTGAAAAATAATGCTTTTTTTCAAAATCTGTTTAGGGGATTTTATTATACTAAAAAAACCAAACAAAACGTACATTGAAAGTTTTCATCTATCTCGCTTCGTTTCGGAGATAGCTCGAAGGGGGTGAAAATTCAGGGGTCCATTTCACCCCCTTAAACCAAAATTGGGCCGCTATAAAAAAATAGGGGTCTCTTATTTTTCGATAAACTTTAAATTTACGAAGTTTCATCAAGATCGGAAGCGGCGGCCTCGAAACGTTTCCTTGTAAGTGAAGAGAGCAGGACTGTGGGGAATCATGGATTTCAGCTAAGACTATTTCTTGATTTACGTCAGAGGTTTTGGTGGCTTCATTTGATTGGTGGCATTGATCTGACACTGGTGCAGCAGTAAAACTCAGCGGTGATTCTTTGGATTCAATTATATCATTTATCGAATGTTTTCTTGATGATGGTACTGGAGATTTGATCAGAGTCATTGGTGACATCGGAATTGGTGATTTAAATGATGCACCAGATGCACATAAAGTGTAAGATTTATTGGTATTACGCCAAGTGTCCATATCGATGTATGTTGGTGATGAAGTTGGTGGAGTACTATAAGAACTCCTCACTGGAGAGACAAGTTTCCCTGGCCATTGTGCGTTACTATTTGAGTCGACATCAATGGAAGAGTTCATGTAAGATACGTATGATGATGAAGATGTCGATAAATTTTCATTCGTATTGACAAATATTGTTGATGGTGAGTTTAACCATGGTGGATTCAAATGATCAGTTTGACAATTAGCATATGTCGTGAAAATACAGGTGTAGCGTTAGAAATTAGAGGTATTGAAGTGGCTTGCATTTCAGGTATTGTCGACGTAATGTGATTGTGTGTAAATGTTGATGAAATAGTGGACGTTGGAGCTAATTCAGCTGAATCGGTGTTCCTCACTGTCAATGGAAATCGTGGATTTCTTGTCATCACTGGCGTGCCTTCTCGAATCTGAGACTCGACTTTGTCTAAATTTTCTTTTTGTAGCTTGAGTGTTTTATTTCTTGTGTTTGATAATGCCCTTTTTTTCGTTTCTTGTGGTCCTGTTTTTACTTTTCTTTTCACAGACGTCTTTGGAGTAGGGACACTACTGCTGACATTATTCGAAGCTATTAAAATATTCATTTGCTCCACTGTCTTTTGGGAATCATTTTCATCTGAAATTTTAAAAATAAAATGTACTTTGTGTTTAATGCTAAATGATCGAACTCTTTGATTCAAGAAATATAAGCTATTAAATAACATATTGATTATTTGTTAGATTACAAAGTCTTCTTCTTATAGGTCGAATAAGAAGCAAAATAAAAAATAAAACCAAGATATTTTATTTCTATTCTCATGAGACGTATGTCCTACGTATGTCCTACGTATGTCCTACGTAGACTTGACGTAATGTACATCAAGGGACATATATTTAATTTAGTGATACTACCGATATATCCATGTTAATAAATGTCTGAAGAGGGCGGCACACTTGACCGCTGAAACGTAATTTATTTGTTTACTTATTTATTCACTGTTCTGACTGGATGAATCGTCTACTTCTAATTTACACAATATATTATTATTTGCACCAGTGACTTATTACTTATTCTATTGACATCTGAAGATTATTTATTTATTAATATTGTTTTGGGAAGGGTCTTTGTCACACTACAAAATTGGCAGTTATCACTCCGTATAATTGGGACTACTAGGTTAGGTGTGTACAACGTTGGAAATACGACTGGCTATCGCGGCGAGGCGAGAGCCCACACATAGTCATATTCAGCCACACATTACGGTCGGCATACCGGGCTGCATGGCGACAGGCGCATACCCATGCAGACTATACACTAACCACTATATGATAGAATTCAGTTCGGAACAAATATACACATTTGTTGTAAATGGTAAGATGCTTTATCACTTTAATTTTATTTAATTTTATTCTCATTTTATTTATTTTTGTTCCTACATTTATACATGTCTGTATTACTTAAATTTATCAAAATTTATTTCTTTTATATTTTGTTATTATTGTTTATAACTTTATAAAATTGTTAATGTGGTGTATGACAAATTTCTGTAGCCGTTTCTTTTTTTAATTTGTTGCGTCTTTTACATAAATTGTATTATCTATATTATCCTCTTATTTTAAAGTATTATTTTCAATATTATTACTTATAACTCTACAATTTGTTTTATCAAGATTGTTAAAAGGAAAGAAAAATTGTATTGTATTAGACTTTATTAAAGAATTGTCTGAGGAGGGTCCATATAGGGACCGAATCGTCTCATGAGAATAGAAATAAAATATCTTGGTTTTATTTTATTTTGCTTCCTATTCGACCTATAAGAAGAAGACTTCGTAATCTAGCATGAATTTGTGTTCGAAACTTATTTTCATAATATTAATTATTTGTACAGTAGTGCTCACATATGCCTTGTACTTGAATTGCTGCAAACACATCGAATTGACTTTTGTTTTTCATTACAAGAAGCAACTTCAAGTACAAAGCATATGTGAGCATCATTGTGTTTACTGCAAATGGCGATGACTTTAGCCTTATGTCCAGTGATGACAGTGTCAGCCCCGATAAAACGATGCTGATACGGCAAAACGTCCAACAACGTATTTCCGATTCGATTAGTTTCGCACCACAACACTACAGCACATTGTCTCGTAGAAGTCATCTAAAAATTTGTTTTGTATTAAAGTTTCATCATGTATTGCTCCAATAACAAACTCGAAAAGTGAGAGGTTATGTTACGGTATACCACCTTGGTGTTATCGAATACGCTGTTATTTCATAAAATGTCTTCTTAAAAAACACTTCTCACTGATGTCGACATTTAGTAAAAGTCAATTTATCACAAATAAAATAAGATATTTGCAGAAAACTATCGTTAGGTCCACTATCCACTATTGAAGCCGCTGGAAACAATTCCGCTGCGTGGCGCCACTCACACGTGATGTTAATAGATCATTATAATAACGGTCGTGTAGTGTTATTCGAACACTTCGAACATAATTCCGTGGATAGTGTATATTCGGTATATTTTTTTATGTTTAAATGTAACACCATTTTTTTAAATTTATTGTTAACGATGCCGTTCCATGTGCGGAGGACATGGAGGGGGTAACATCACGTTACTGCTGGCGCCGCGCTGCAGCGGACACAATAGCGGGGACAGAAATTTAGGCGAGTATACCGTATGTCCCACTCTGTACGGGCCAGTTTGAAGTTACCTTCGGGGAGGCTTGGTCGGTACTTGAGTCATTTAATACCGGTAGAAGTCGAGTCGGTAGTTAGAGTTGGTGTCAATTCGGGTGATCGAAGCGTCTAACTTCGAAATTATGAACTTATGAATAATGGAAATTACTCACCATTATTCACAAATTCATGATTTCGAGGTTAGACGCTTCGATCTCCCGAATTGACACCAACTCTAACTATCGACTCGACTTCTACCGGTATTAAATGTTTCGATTACCGACCAAGCCTCCCTGAAGGTAACTTTCAAACTGGCCCGTACAGAGTGGGACATACGGTAACAGGGGGCTGACCTGGGTAGTTGGATCATGCGGACTACAGCAGCGACACGCAGTGACTCTAACCTAACTCTGTTTTCTCCGTACGGTGATAAACTGCATGTGTATACAATCCTCTGATTATTAATGTTAATTTGACGAAAATGTCGCATAATAAATCGTTTCATCAACTCGGTGCTCGGCAACAAGCTGCTCGCATTAATATAGCACGAGCTGGTGTTAGAGTCAATGATAATAATGTGAATAATAATCTTAATATTGTACAAGCCAATGTTCAACTCGAAGGTCAAGAAGAACCAGCTCCTGCCAATCTTCCCGTAAAGTAAGTACAGTTTTCAAAAACAAAATTTTATAAGACAAATACTTCTGTTTATACACTCTGTTTGTAATTTGAAAATATATGACTTCATATTGATGAATGTAATAGTTATGCACGAGTTACGACTATAATTTGTACACTAAATAAAAATCGAGAAATGATCGATGTTGATATAAGTAGCTTTGATGCTATAAAATTAACAAAAATGAATTAAAAAATACATAATTTTGATTTTAGCGATGCGGCGAATGACAATCATGATTTGGAACCGAATGCAATTGACCCATGGGAAAATTTGTTGCCTAATTTGCAATTCGACAATGAAAATATGTAAGCAAAGTTTATTATCATTATTATGGTTATTAATATTTCATTATGTTATAACTGTCATGTTATTTTAATATCAAGTAATTTCACGATCGGGTAAAATTACAGAGTACTGATAAGAGAACCTGTTAACGTTCAGGACCAGATCAACGTAGATGCCTTTAATATAGAAAATATTTTTAATGGTGATGAAGTTGAAAATCAGTCAGAAGGATCTGAAGAGGTAGAGTATGAAAATGAAGAAGAAATGGATGAGAGGGTTGATGGCGATGATCCACTATATCATGACGCTCGAATCACCGTCAAAGAAAGCATGGTGCTTCTCCTATCTTTGATGTTACGACATAATCTTAACCTAACTTGTATCGCCGACATAATAAAAGTCATTGAATTACATTGCCCAGACGTGCATTTCATCACTAACAGTTTATATAAATTCAAAAAATTTTTTAACATTGGATCGACTAGCAGCATCAAGAAACATTTTTACTGCATAATTTGAAATCATGAATTAGAAAATTATAACAGTGAATGCCCATTATGTCATCAAAAGAAATCCTCGTACTTCGTCCAACTGTCATTGATTAAACAATTAAAGGAAATGTATATGAGGGAAAATTTTTACGATACATTACAAGTGAGATTCAATAGAAATGAAAGAGCAGCCAATTCAATCTCTGATATATACGATGGATCATTGTATAAGCGATTTCTCAACAATGGATTCCTACGATCTCCAAACAATATTTCCTTCACTTGGTACACGGATGGCATTCCTGTCTTCAAGTCCTCCAAAATAAGTGTATGGCCGGTGTTTCTAACAATAAATGAAATTCCATTTGAAGAACGAAAGAAAAAAGAAAATACTCTGCTCATTGGCCTGTGGTATGGAGACAAGAAGCCACAAATGAACCTTTTTTTTTACAAATTGCGGTCTGATATCGAAAAATTATACCGAGGAGTAGAAGTAGCACTACACAATGGACAAAGAATTACTGTGAGAGGGGTCGTTCTTATGGGAACAGCAGATTTGCCAGCCAAAATTGACTGTTTGAATTTTACTCAATTCAATGGCAAGTATGGCTGCCCAGTTTGTTTTTGCCCAGGAGAAAATGTACGGATCGGGCCCAGAAGTACCTTACAATGCTATCCGTACGTGGCACATTTTGAAGAGAGAACAACTGAACGTTGCATAGAATACGCTGATCAAGCAAGACAAGGTGCACCCGTGTTTGGAGTCAAAGGTCGAACAGCTCTTTGGCTACTTATGCCAGATTATATGGAAGGAATGGCCTCAGATCGTATGCACTTACTCGACGGTGGTGTTATGAAAAAAATTTTTACTCTTTGCTGCCATAAAACATACTCAGGATACCCATTTTCACTGACGAGACATATAGACACTATCAATGCACGATTGAAAAGCATCAAACCTCCGAAATTCATACATAGAATGCCTCGCAGTGTCGATGATTTGATCCACTGGAAGGCATCAGAGCTGAAAATGTTCTTATTCTATTACTCCATACCAGTATTTAACGGAATCATGGCACCAGAGTATGCAAAGCATTTTTTAATGCTCATTGTAGCTGCCGCCATTTTAAGTGGAGATGAGATTTCCAATATGGCGATTGATGTGGCTGAAGATTTATTACATCGGTTTGTAAAACAGTTCCAAGATTTATATGGCCTCCAATTTTGTTCAATTAATGTTCACCTACTTCTACATTTACCAAATTGCGTTAGAAAGTTGGGACCTCTGTGGGCATATTCCTGTTATGAATACGAGGATCTAAATGGCCAGGTGTTAAAGTCGATTCATGGGACTTGGCATTTGGAAACTCAGATAGTCGCATCTCATATACAATTAATAAAAATGATTCGATTTCTTGAAGAAATACCGGCAGGACGTATAAGAGATTTTTGTTTGAAAAAAAAACAGCAAGTAAAAATTATTGAAGAAGTCAGTGCTGATACATATTCAGTGGGAGTATACAAATTACTAGAAGAAATACCAGATGTTATCGAACATGCTTTGGCGAAAAAAGGGCTTCATTTAGAGGGCTTGGATATATGGCAATATTTCCGAATGTTAAAAAAAAACAAGCTTTATGTGGCAGAAATGCGTGGAAAGGAATTGCAAACTTCATCGTCAGCTATACAGTACCGTGAAAACGGAGAAATTCAATATGGTACTACACTTTGTTATGTTAAAATATGTAATAATAATTGTGAAAATAATAATGGTGTTTGTCGACGTCAACATTATGCAATTCTTCGTAAAATTATTTGCGATGCTACTTTCGAAGCTGAAGGTGATAATAGTAGGTACAATACAAATGGCTTCATGTATAAATGCCATGAAATTAATGAATATAAAGCAATTACATTAGAGTCTGTTTTCACCCCGTGTATATATATGTGCATAGATAACCAAGCATATATCGCTGTACCAATTAATACGAAAGAGCTTGAATAAAATGATTAATTTTATTTGAATTTTATTTATTTATTTATATATTTATATTTCTTATAATACATAAGAATTTAATTTGAATATTATTATTATTAAATTCATAAATACGATTTCTATATCATAACCTTTTACACTAACACCACCATTTATATAATATCGTGACTTATTGAACGTAGAAAAGCCTAACCTTGAAAAATGATTGATTTAACGATCAGGTGATATTGTAAAAATTAAATTTTATTTAAGTATATTGATTTATTTATATTTGTTAATGAGTACATATGAGTATGAGTATTCTTCTTACCAACTTCAATAAAGTTAAACTTGTAAATGACATGAAATTTTTCTAAGTGGCGAAAATTTTCTAAGTGCCAGAAACTTTCTAAGTTCTGCGTTCATGACGATAAAAATACTCTAAGTCCCATTCGACGCGCTGGAAGGGATGGAGACTCAGTACTATAGGTACTCTTTCGGAACTAGCCAAATAATGTGGAGTGGGCTGTCAGTATTCTAGGTAGTCTTTCGGATCTCGAAGAAATGATGATCAGTATATTAGGTAGTCTTTCGGAACAAAAATATAAAAATTCGGAACATTCGGTATACTTTCGGACCAAAAATTTCGACTCGGGTACCCGCGCTTACCTGTGCCAGAAATAGCAGTTTATAGCGGCCAGGTAGTAAACGATCGCTGCAAACGACGAGTATTTCTAACTTCCTTGTTACGCGTTCATTACTAATGAAAATTCGACAGCTTTTGTAGGAAATATTTCCCGAAAGAACAGTTTATTGATGAATGCGACTGATTGTGAGTTACAACGTGATGAATGTGACTGCGACTTGACTTCGGCTCTTCGCCGAAGTAGCTCTTGTGATGGTCGAAGGAGAGAATGACCACCGAGCTGTCCAAGCCGTCCTTATAGTCCGGGAGCCAGCAACGGTTTTCTTTACGTCATAGAGAAGGGCTTACGTACTAGAGAACAGGGCTAGAATTTTTATGATGAGCTCCTTGTAACGTGTGAACAAAGGAATGACTGGTCTGGCAGCGCTCTAAGGGTGGTTTTGGCAACAATATAATTTTCAAAATTAAAAAAAAAATAGAAGTTACGCCATGTATAATAGGGCTGAAATTTTTATGAGGGCTTCGTTACAATGCATAAAGACGAGATAGTAAAGTCTGGCACTCTCTCTCTCTTCCGAGGGTGGAAAGTGGGTGACAGAAGGGGTTGAAGTAGCTCCACATAAAGTCGTCTCACTCGCACTCAAGTGCGCGCATAAGACTATCTCACTCCCACTCAAGTGCGCGCATAACCTATCTCACTCGCACTCAAGTGCGCGCATAAGACTATCTCACTCGCAGTCAGGGGCACGGTTTTTCTGACCTGGCAGGGTGTTTCCACTAGAATTTCGGTCTGGCATCCATAATTTCACTTTCATGGAGTAAGAGCTACTCCAGACTGCCCCGTTTACAGTAAAATAATCAGTCTGAGTTTTTGACATATTATTCAAACACCTGCCAAAAGTGAAATTATTAATACCAGACCGAAATTTTGGTGGATTAATAATTTAACTTTTGGCAGGTATTTCGAATAATATGTCAAAAACTCAGACTGATTATTTTACTGTAAACGGCGCAGTCTGGAGTAGCTCTTAGGGCCGAAACCACCAACTCTGATTAAATTGTTAATTTCCGATTAGCTTAATTTAATCAAGTTCTTGCGTTCCACCAATTGTTAAACCATGAATAAAGTGAGATAATCGCCGTTGAACTTAATCGGCCATTTTTGGCCGGTTAGGAATTTAATTAGTGATTAATGTGGATCAACATAACCTCAAAGTCGAAGTCTCACTGCTGTGCAACACTATACCGGACATGAATTTATTTTACGACGATATTTTATCATCATCTGATGATGAAAATGGTATCGAAATTAATAGAAGTACACATTTAATTAAGGAACGAATTAATTATTTCCAAACTTTGGATGATTTGGATTTCATTACGCGTTTTCGGTTATCGAAAGACAGTGTTGAAGCTTTGCTTCTGAAAATTGTACATAATTTGAAACACGCTACAGAAAGATAAATTACTTCTTATAAATAATATATAATCTATTTTAAAATATCGCAACATTATCATGTTACGTTAAAAATCGCGTAGAATTTTCTGTATCTTTACTAAATAAAGGGAGTGCACATTTCAGAAACCACGCTATTGCACCCAGAGTACAACTGCTTGCTCTCCGGTATTATGAAACTGGTTCCTTTTTAAATTCTGTTGGAGATTTCGGCAGCTCACTGAGCTCGGCTTGCAGCGCGTCAGTTGATCACGTCAAGTTTTCCTCCTACTTCATTACAAGTTCCGTTGATGAACCAATCAGAATCACCGTTACAACAAAACCAAAACTTATTGCGAAGAGGGTATATGATTAGATAATCGGGGGTTAAAAATTCATGGTGGAACGAATTGTGCAGTTAATCATGATTAGAACGCCGATTAAATATAATCGTGATTAGGTAATCAAGCATTTAATCAGAGTTGATGGAATCGGCCCTTACTCCATAAGTGAAATTATCGATGCCAGACCGAAATTCTAGTGGAAACACCCTGCCAGGTCAGAAAAACCTTGCCCCTGACTGTGAGTGAGATAGTCTTATGCGCGCACTTGAGTGCGAGTGAGATAGGTTATGCGCGCACTTGAGTGGGAGTGAGATAGTCTTATGCGCGCACTTGAGTGCGAGTGAGACGACTTTATGTGGAGCTACTTCAACCCCTTCTGTCACCCACTTTCCACCCTCGGAAGAGAGAGAGAGAGTGCCAGACTTTACTATCTTGTCTTTATGCATTGTAACGAAGCCCTCATAAAAATTTTAGCCCTGTTATACATGACGTAACTTTCATTTTTTTTTTCATTTTGAAAATTATATTGTTGCCAAAACCACCCTTGGAGCGCTGCCAGACCAGTCATTCCTTTGTTCACACGTACAAGGAGCTCATCATAAAAATTCTAGCCCTGTTCTCTATGACGTAAGAAAAACGTTGCTGGCTCCCGGACTATTACGCCCGGCTCGTCCCTTATTCCAAGCCGATCACCGTGCGTTCTCAGGTAGCATCGGTGTCCTGTTAGTCGTAAGATCGGTATGGTTGTCCGTGCGTTATCGAGGATGTTCCGTTAACGGCCCGCAGACCCTAGGTTTTCTCCGTCAAATCGTTCCTCACACTTTTCTGCTCAGAAGAACAAATGACATACAAAATTAAATAGATTTAAATTTTTCAATGAAAATCTTATCTGCTGAGACTCTATGTATTGTAAGCTATATTCGACGCGGTAGACTCGACGCGGCTGCACGATGAGTCCTGAAGCAATCCTCGATGAGACTCGGATCACGATCCGATATGCACGCTGGTTGTCGATCGAATGGCTTCCTTCGATTGCCTGGAGGAGCATAAGACCCCCTTACTCCTTCATCCTGGGCCTGCATTGGAAAGCCCCGTTGACTTGACGTCATTATGGGGGAAACTGCCCGCTTCCACCTGGCTTCGTGAATCACCATTACTTGACGCGTCCACTCCTAACGGTGCCTTGAAATTTCAGTAGAGAATTTTTTTTGCATGAATTTCCCCTAATTTTTCTTCTAGTCTTCTCTTCTTATTTATACCGAAAAAGAAATCACCAGAATTTCCCATCAAATACTCCTGGTAATGGACAAAAATGGTGAGACTTCTCCGTATATCAGGCACAAAAAAAAATGATTAAAAAATCTACTAACATTTCCCCATAGATCTTTGTAGTTTTTACAAATTTGGAATTTTTATGGACTTTAAGAAATCGATTCGATTGACATCTGGGGTCAGTTTGGTCTTCCCAAATGTGCCATTCATCAATTAAAAACGAATATTTATTTGGTCATATTCCACTCTACAATTTGTTGATTATTCACGTGAAAAAAAAACTAATTCATTTTTATTTTCATGCAAAACAAACTTTGGAGGTTAGGTCCATCAACATAATTACATTCGGGGTGCTCTCACGCTCACACATATATCTCTAAATATTCTAAATAAAATCACTTACCTCAAGAGAACCGCTTTCACCAGACAGTAATTCACCTTTTTAAATAATTGTTTTTTTTATAAATGTATTAGTTTAAGCACTTTATTTTTTCTGGAACAACTCGCACCGGTTCTAATGGCCACAACTCACAACGTGCGTCGACTTCTGACGATCGGCCGAAAACGGCCGAACTGACGCGAACTGATGCTCACGTGATCGCCTTTATACCGCATGTCCTATGGCCAACCGCGCAGGTGAGCTGCGACCTGAATTCTTGACTTCGGCAGTATTTATGGTACAGTTAGAGTGGGCTTCAGACGAGTGCGCTGCATAAGAACGAAAAGTGTCGACTGCTCTTCTAATAGCTGTCAATTCGGGAGATCGAAGCGTTTCGTGTAACCTCAAAATCGTTAACTTTTGAATTAGTAGTGAGTAATTTGTAGAAGTGATGAGAAATAATCATAAATAATCTTCCAAATTGACAGCCATCGGGAAATCAGACGACGCTTCTCGCTCTTACGCTGCGTTCTTACGAAAAGTGTGAAACGTCTGATCTCCCGATGGCTATCAATTCGGGAGATCGAAGTCTAAGCTCGAAATCGTGAATCTTTGAATAAATGGTAAGAGTAGTTCAGAAGTGAGAGTTAACAATCAGTCGGGTTTTTTCGATGTCCAACCGAATTACACGCCTCATGCCTATTTGTTTCAGAAATTATTTCCGCGCTAGCACCGCGCGTGTCTAGGAAGTAGTTTTACGAAGTAGCGTGAGCGATACCTAAGGTGTCAATTCGGAAGATTATTTATGATTATTTCTCATCACTTCTACAAATTATTTCAAAACTTTACGATTTTGAGGTTACACGAAACGCTTCGATTTCCCGAATTGACAGCTATTAGAAGAGCAGTCGACACTTTTCGTTCTTATGCAGCGCACTCGTCTGAAGCCCACTCTAACTGTACCATAAATACTGCCGAAGTCAAGAATTCAGGTCGCAGCTCACCTGCGTGGTTGGCCATAAGACATGCGGTAGATGTGTCATTGGTAGAATCTATCTACCCGGATAGGTAAAAATTCCGTTACTCTAGGTTAATTGTGCAGTAACGTAATGATAAAAATTAAGGCGCACAACTTGTTACAATTTAAGGGGTTATACGCAGTCAGAAGGCCGAAAAATACCGATTTTTCAAGAATTTTTCCTGGGAAGATATTTAAATTTATTAACTTAAAAATTTATATATATATTGTGACAACTTTTAACTTTACTTTCATATGTTTCATTTGTCAAAATATTTATTTTTAAAGCTGCTAGAACCGATCTCTGGGAGCTCCTCTAAGAAAAAGGCGTCTTGCGGTGAACACGATATCTCTGGATTACATCATCTAAGATGAAAAAACCAAACAAATTTCGTTAATATAAGGTATTATCTAGTATTTAATCGAAGGAATAAGCAAAATATTAATTTTTGACAAAATTGCGGCTACTCAAAACAAAAGTATCGATTTTCGACATAAATTTTGACCTTCAATTGTTCATAAAATGGAAAATATTAATCGGCCAGAAAAAACCTTCGATCAATTACTAAAAAATAGACTTAAAAAGCTTGTGTAAAAATTTGACTGATCGGTTCAGCCGTTTCCGAGATATCTTGCTCACCGACTTCAAAAACGCAGTTTCGAGAAAAACGCGTTTAAAGTTTCAACAGCACGTTACACATAGTAAAAGGACTAGAATCTATGGTACGAACTGCACACTTATCACATAACAAAACAATTTTAAAACCAAGTCCTCGTTCAGAAGCAGTTTCAAACTTCACAATTCCGTCACAGATTTTACACTTCACATATTTAGAAATTGCCGCAAACACTGTAATAAAGTTCAAAATTCGATATTCGACAGACGAATCACGCGGAACGAAGATTTCTTCTTGCATTTTAAATTTTTTCGCTGAGGCACTAAAACTACTTTTATCCGTCTCAACTGTCTCTTCGGATTAAAAATATTTCTTCGCTTTTTTGGTCTCGACTTTTGCACCTTGGAAGATGCTCTCTTTTCCCTACTACACTTCATTTTCACAGAGAAATCACAACAGAAAATATAAACGAGCGTACGAGTTTACTGCTTGGCTTCGCTATTTAGAGACTGATTACTTTTCAATATAACAGTTTGGGTATCTGAAATAAGGCATAACGGTATCAAAGCGCATTCCAGGTAATTAGCTGTCGCTATTAGTAAAATTAGCTACCGCGCTACCGCTGGGGCCTCTGCTCCTACTTTCTAACGCTCCGAGATGTCTTTGCAAATGTACGTGTAACTTCGAGAATAATCGTCAGATTGACATGAAATTTTCTGTGTATGTACATGAATATATGTACATTACGAAAATAAAATAAAAAAAAAATCGATTTTTTGAAAATCCTGACTGCGTATAACCCCTTAAGGGCCGCGAATGATAATTTTTGCTGCTATTATACGATAACGTTTATTAACGGAGGGATACTTTCTATATTGCGCAGGCATAAAAATTCCTGTTCGGGTAAAATTGTAGAGTTGGAACGGTAAAAATTCTGGAGCGTTCGTCAAAATATATCGGTTGATTGTTAATTCCTGACCAGCGCCTCTACAAAATTAACCGTAAAACACCGAATGCTACACGCTTACCCTACTATTTAGGTAATTTTTACCGAAAATTTCTCTCCGTGTAGCTTTGTCCGATATCACCCGCTGTTCGATAACACCCGACTTTCCCCTACGCATTTCGAGGAAAATACATTTTTAAGAGCGTAGGTACGACTTCCGTTACGAAGAATTTCCAAGTATATATCTCTTCATAACCTTACGAGCGATACTCGTCCTTGCCTTTTTGAATTCTGCAGTGGGAACCTCTACGGCGGTACGAGACCGCTCTCGAGTTTCTGCCCTAAATAATCACGAGTGAAAAGTAGAGGATGCAATCTCATGCGATAGAAGGACTCTGCAATTGCAGTGAATTTTTCTATATTTTTCAAGCTAAACCTTCAACGCTTCTTTTCTACATAAAACAATTATTCTTCAAAATTTTTAAATATTTTCTTGCGATATATCTCGAGGGAAAGTGGCCCATCAAAATAGATACATCTGCTGCACATTTCCTGAACAAATAATGAACTCACCCTATTTACTCATCGTCTCCTAATATGACAATATACCTGGGTGAATCTCACAAAAATGTGCTCTGGTGGAGCTCATTTTGTACTTACATTTTTTTGTGAGTAAGTATAATGAAAAATTGATAAAAGGAGTCTTAGAGAGGTTTATTAGCATGGCCTATACATGAACCAGTCTAATTTTACATATTAATTGAGACTTTCATGATTTTAGAAAAATAGGTATCACGCGAATGTGACAGGTTAGCATGGTAAAGATGCAAACTTGATTTTTTATTAATATAAACATTTATTTCCTGTTCACAAATAACACAAATACCAGATTTCAAACATAAAACTCTTAATAGAAAATATACAAGAGCAAAACAAAATGTTTTTGAGAACGTATAGACTAACGTTAACACGTTATAACTGTAGGAACTGAACTACCTATTTTGTTAACAACAATAAAAACAGCTTAATGCTAATAGTTTCTAAGTAAAAAATTACTAAGTAGAGATCAATAATTATTAGCCTTTCACGGGAATGATGGCCACGAGAATGATATTTTTAAGATTTTCGTGCCATTATTTCAGCGATTTTCCATTAAAATGCAAAATTAATACGTTGGTGAACAAAATAAGATTATGGGAATAAAATGAACAAAGAATCGAATTATTTAATTGATTTTTGAGGTAAAAAACACTTACCATGGGAATGATGTTGAACTAGTTACATCTACAAAACTCACACAGAATTGCAACGTATCACACGAATTTAGAATAAACTTTTCCCTTTGACTGCCTGAGCGCGACTAAACAGGTCTTCCCACGCCTATTAAAGCCGTTAGCAATTCGTAGCATGTTATCCCCACCATTTGATTTCAATTTAACGATTGCAACACGGGAGTGACGATATATCACAGGTACAAACTTGGAAATAATGTAAATTTTTAAAAATTATAAAAAATTCTGTTCTCTGTGGCTTGATTGGAATATTTGGAGTTTGCTTCTCTACTCCCATCAGAAAATAGTTGAATACACTCTCTCACTTTCTACTGAACTGTTCCATATTATTGCAAATAACCCGCTCTAGGGACAAAGCACGGGAATGATATTTGGAAGCAAATCTGAGAAAAATATAATACAAAATAATAAAAACTAAAAAAACAACTTACTGAATCTCTTCAAAATATATTTCTGCTAAACTGAGCGTAGGAAAATTATACAATTCTGTATTTTTTAGATATTTTTCTTATTGAGTACAGACTAATGCGCGTTTTTGCGAGATTCACCCACCTATATATGCATGTGCATATATTTTTGTATAAATAGTTTTAAAAAAGTAATTTATTATATCATCTCTCACTATTATTATCGTATTGCAATATCAGTCGCCACTGAAATAATAAATAATATCAAAATTTTTATCTTTAAAACGAAATTTTACATCAATGAAATTGGTATATTTTCCCAATCCTTCGACTATAAAATGACGAAAGTATTGTATAACTTTAAATGAGATTTTTAATAATATCTACTAAATATGATATAAACGTAATAACTAATGTTATTACTGTATGAATACTTTACATTTCTCTAATAGTTTTTTTATATTTATGCAATTAATAATTGTATAATAAGCGTGCGATATTATACAATTGCAATGGATAATTACATACATAGAATAATTGAAAAAATACTTTCAGCTTACCCATTGTACAAGTTAAACATTCTGATTTCCCAAGTCGAACTCCATCGTATCAAATGTCATTCTCCACTTACACAAATCGTTCGCTGTCGGTCCACATGATGCTAAGCCCCCGTACATATGTATATCGTCAATCTCAGCGAAACGGTCTTTGGAACAATACCTACCTAACCCGTATTAGGACTGACCCTCCCATGTGTCTACAGCTTAAGGATCAGTACCTATACTAATTAAATCTCAAATTGATACTACCCACCCCAATGCGACTGTAGCGGCATCGAATATCAAAGAAAGATTTCTATTGGTGGTACACAGAGAGTTTTGATCGCATGTAATTCAATTTATGTAGTTTAATTAACTTATATTACGCCTAAATAGTTTCGATTCTTTTGCTTGCTCTATATTAAAATATGGAGAATAATTGCGACTCCGATGAGGAAAATTGACAACGGATCGAGAAAAATCTTATCATTTTTCGCAATCGTTTCAAGATGAAAGGTAAAGATGGTTTCACTGTTTTTTCTCCAATGGAAGAGTTTTGTTGAATTTGAAACAAATTGTACAAGATTATATAAAAGAAAATTGCGTTTCAAAAAAATGTAGAATTTATCGAGTATTTTAAGTACATTATTGTACATATGTATATTGTATAACTGTAAATACCTGCATAATTATTCTAAATAATAACAACGCTACTATTATTATGGTTATTCATCAAATCGACGACAAAAAATGTATTAAAAAACTCATGAAAAAGAACTTGCCGCGTTTAAGTTTTCATATTTTTTCCACTATATACTGGTGATATCATATAAGTGTATGAATTTATTCAAAATCATAAGTGCATAAACATCGAATGTAAACGAATCGAATCGCATCGAATTTTCTGTGTGAATTTTTTATTTTGAAGGAAAAAACGCGGCGTTCTTTTTTATGAAAATTTGTTTATAAATTTTTTGTCGAATTTTTTAATAACTTGATTTACAATAATTTTCCTTTCAAATGATGCCTTTTATTTTTTATATATAAACCTTGAACATGGCGATCTTAATTGATTTCGAATCTTTTTTGGAGAGTATTTTACGTATCAATTTTGTTGACACTGAATGAACATGCCGCCTTTTTTTTTACAGAGAATCTGTTTTTCTGACAAGATTTCACTCCTTTTTGGAACTTATTTATGAGGAGATTATGTACATGTAGGAGAATAGCAGTTTATTACCACAAAATTAAAGACTCACATTTTATACCGATACGAGTCAATTAATTATAACCACGTTACTTTTGATTTATTCTTGTGATATTTTGAAATGATTTTATAAATAATGTTTCTATAATATTTATATTTTCCCCGGAACAATTCATTCGTGAAAGGATTTCCATAAATAACTGCCGTATGTCCGCCGGAAAACCGATCAAAGTCATACCTATGGCCGATACCTTGAAATTTGACTTCCGCAGTCGGTAAGGTATAAATAATCCGATAGTCGATAATATAGAGTCATGTCATTTCTTTCTTTTTTTAAGCTATTTTGACAGCTTAATACATTTAATGTCACCATATGAAACGAGCAAATGAACATATACCGTATGTCTGACGGCAAGCGCAACACCACTTCGGCAGTTTTTACCGACGGTGGTCGAATCTTGCATTAGATCCAATGCAATTTTCGACCATCGTCGGTAAAAACTGCCGAAGTGATGTTGCGCTTGCCGTCAGACATACGGTATACTCGGCATGATACCATAATATATCTAGGATGCTCGGGAAAAAGAGTACAAGTCAAAAAATGGTATTGCTGAGAAAACACCTTTATTTGTTTATATTGAAACACAAACTGTTGAAAAAATGTATAAAATGAAAATAACATTTATCATAAGAACCGTTAAATGCATGTAGCACACAAATATCTCTAGGAAAGTAGAAGAAAATTGTAGAAGTGTTTTGGTAGGCGACTTTGATTTATACTCTTTTTCCCGGACATCCTAGATATGTTATTGCATGGAAATAATTGCAGTAATGGAAATGCTCTTGTAATTTTCTGAATTCAAGGAAAAAGAAAAAATATTTGTAAAGTAATTAGGAAAGGAGATACAGGCATTTGAAGTCATACATATATATTCTCTCACATACATTTGATGGCGTATGCGTCTGGTCGCATTTGGGTACGCATTTCCGATTATCGCCGAACAGTCGACGATGTGAAAGCCGGAATATATCTCACACATTTAATGGCGCGTGTGTGTGTTTGATCGCATCTATGTATACACATTTCCGATCATGGCCGACTATCGCCGAAGATTGCCGGAATTTTTGTGACATTTTGACATATACCATGTGTCGCACGGAAAACCGATCAGTTGGGGGCCGTCTGAATTTGATCTCGGCACTGCTTGGACGATACTCGATTGATTCATTAAGAAATTCAGAAGGCCCCCACCTGATCGGTTTTTCGTGCGACATATGGTAGATATCGGCCGAGAAATCGTAAAATTCTCGACTCTTAGGCGCGAGGGACATAGCTTCGCGTTGTGTTAAGGATGAATCTCTGTTAGCATGTAACTTATAGAATTTATTCTGGTCTCTATCAATAGAGAATAATCAATTTATATGGCGTTACTAAGCATAGTTTTAGTTATAACCATATATTTATTGAGAAAATTCGATGTAAAAATTGAGGGGTGAAGGGGGGGCAGACATTTTTCCTGTAAAGATACACGGGTGCCCGCGACGACAGTTGAACGAACATGCCGCGAGCCACTACCATGTCTCTTGATTACCACATTAAAGGTTATTATCCATGGTACTCTGTTATAGCCCAAATAGTACACTGTGAGTAGAAAACTAACGTATAAAAAATCTTGTAAGCTTTAGTACTCCAGGATAGAAGGGAAAAGGTAGTTTCGTTGTTTCTAGAAAAAAGAAGCACCTTTCCAATCGTAAACTAATTATAAACATGCCTATATGAAAGAAAATTATTCATTAATGATGTATTAGTCACCAAATATTTTGTGCGTCTTTAAAAAGTTTTCCCTAAACGCCGTTTCTATTATAGTTTGATGTAAGATAAATATTTTTGTAATACAGAATAATTGATCTTTTAATGGCAAAAATGTATTTAGTTGGTAATATTTCTTTTAAAAAAAGTACATAGTTATTAATGCGACCATTCAGAACCGGACGAAACTGCAGAAGTCCATATGAATATCGAAACACGCGCATGTATTCCGCTAAATATGTAAAAGAGTCACATAAGAATAACAGTACATCTTCTTTATCTCTAAAGATAGCGTGGGTAATTTGTATCTCCCCCATTGAAATCCGGAGGTCTAACATTCAAATAAATATCGAGACCCACGTTCGTATTCTGCCAGACGGAGGCAATATTCTTAATATGCATGAAGGATATCCCCTCCATGGGGAGAGAAGAGGGGTAGTCTCCGTTCACGAAACGATCGGCGCTTTTCGATGGCCACGCGTGCGTTTTTTCTTCGTTTCAAAACGCATACGAAACCAATAGGAGAAGAGTCTTTCGAATTTCCAATACCGAGGAAAGAAAGGGGAGATGCATCTCGATGTGAAACATGAAACACATTAGGGACACTCACGCCTTGCTTACGCACGAAATTCTACGAGAATCGTACGGATTGTACGTGGAAGCGAGGATGTGTGCCCGTGTCTACCATAACAGTCGGGATTTACAGATGTTAACTGTTTTTACAGCGGCAGCTGCGCGGGGCGGAATATGCCGTATGCGCAAGGGCGCGCACACGCGCGCGTATCGATGCGCGCTTTTCGCATATTCAGGGTCCCTATACGTATCGAGTTACCACATAAATGCCTTATCCCGGGTATATCGGTGACTCGGATCCAGTTCGCTGTACTTCCTTACCACCCCTCCTGCCTCCCGAAGGGTGCTAATAAAATTTCATTCTTACATAATCGCTTAAGGGGCTTCTTTCAGCATGATTGTATGTTAGCCAAATTGATATAAATCAGTAGTACCGAAATATCTCTTTCTCTGATTATTTTTATGCACTAAAATCAATTTTAATCGATCGTATTTTAAATATTACGAGATCGCTAGCGCAAGGTATATTATATGTAATTGCCTAATTTGTTATTAAATTAAGAAAATCGTAGGAGATGCCCATCCATGACGGCTAACAAAATTTGAAAGGCGATAATATTTCGAGCAGTATTAGACTTATTTGTGCATTTACTGTAAATTCGGTTGCACTAGCGGCCTTCAAATTATTTCACTGAATCCAATAAAATTTCTTCCAGCGTCGTACGCATGACAGATATGGCGTATTTTAGATTGTTCGACTTTTTGGAAATAGTAAACTTTATTCTCAAGGCACTGCAGTCCAGTAGATGTGATCGTTCAGTAAGAATTCGATGTTCACTGGATGATGTTAAATATTAATCAATGGGAATCAAATACTGATTTAGTGATTTTTATATAGGTACTTAAGTTTTTATTTATTTGTATTTGATGAATCGGTATATTCTGATTAAAGTCCTGTGTGTCCACGATACAATTTCTTTGAATAAGTTTTAATTATTTCTATTTTAATTCAGCAATTTCCTTAGGTCCGACTAATCAGTGTACGAATAACTAAAACTTTTACAAAAAATTGCAGAAGATACCGAGTTTAAAATCTTGAGTTCATAATGCAGTTTCTTCAAATAAGTTTTACTTATTTCTATTTTAATTAGACAATTCCCTAAAATCCAACCAATCGGCGTTTATAGGAATAAATATAAAACTTGTACGTACTAAAAAACTGCATCGCGATTCCCGTGTGGAAAAAGTGTAGTGAATCCCGCGGGGACCATGCAGGATTGCCCCTTTTCTACGAGGGACCTTTGAAGACAATCTCTTGAGGGGCCTATATGGGTAAGTGGAAAAACGACATGATTGGCGACGATGGCCCGCACGAGATTTTCTACGGAGGGCCGATAATAAAATCCCGCCATTGCCCTGCTAGGACCCTAACTCGAATCATCCTAAAACCCTGTTTAGCTCAATTTTGCAGTCCCCAAAAATATCACTACAAATCTTATAATTAAAAAAGAAAAGAATGTTTGGAAAAACGATCATTCAAGTATTACGCAATCAAAGATAAAAGATAACCTAATAAAAGGAGGAAAGAAATCTGCAAATTGAGTCAGTTTCACAAATGAAATAAAATGTACAGTTCTAAAAAGCTTTGTAATATTTATTTTTATATATATATAAATATATTTATAAAGTGCGAATAAAATTTCATATAAACTCTTTGTGAACGAAGTTTAAGAGGAACTTTCTTTAACTCAATAAAATAAAATATACTTAGTATAGTTAAAACTGCATATAAAATGATATATTAACTTTTTTGTTAGCGAAGTTAAAATTAAAACAAATGCAACTTTTTTAACTCAAAGTAAAGTGTACTTTGTACTTAAAAGAGTAATAAACATCATTATTGAATTTCATCGAGATCACTTGTATCCTTTCTTTCGAGTAGTGGATTAATTTGTAGTCTGGATTTGCGACCTCCATCCCAGTCTTTTGCTCCTCTGAGTACAGTTCCTAGTTCTCTGTTAAATATCTTTGTAGTAACTTCTTGACCAGTCTCGGTATCCATATGCGTCACTTTCAAAACTTCTACAATAAAATGTTTAAAATTTTGGAAAAACAATTAGAGAGATATGAAAGAAAATCTTTATTTAAAAATATCTTACCGAATATGCACTGATATATCATAGTCTCACTGATTAATTCCTTATGTTCCATTTTTTTTGTTACGGTGAACTGAAGTGCTAAATTTTTAGATAAAAATTTCCTTACGATTGATGTTAAGCTTTTCCTCAGTACACGTTTGATATCGAAATAGGATGACAAGCATTTCTTCTACAAAAAGGACAATATATAAGGTAAAAACGCCTTATATAATTGAATCACTTATTTGAGAAACCCCATAAGTCATGATTTTGGCCATTCTGAGTTATGTCTAAATTATTGCTATTTTAAAATCGATACATCATTTAACGGAGAAATCCTTAGTACATTAATTTATATGCTTGCTACGCCATAAAGAATATAACGTTTGATAGAGAAACCCTATATATATATTCTTACAAATCCATTTCGAAAGTCCATATCATCCTTCAGTTGTTTTTCAAAAGAAGTAAAATCTCCAACATTATTGTGGAAAGGCAACTGAAGATTATATGTAGTAATAAAATCAGATTTTATTACTTCAACTTTTGAAATTTCTAAAGATTGAATAATTCTGTCCTGTTTAGAGCAAATGTCATCAATTTTTACTTCAAGTCGATCTAGTCTCCGTAAAAGGATTTCTGAAAAAAACAGTGATTTTGTATTAATAATTATATGTTAAATTAAGATTGAACGTATGTAGAAAAATACACATAGAAGAAACAAAGCAAAAATCTGCAAAAAATAAAAATGGAGTCACCAGGCAGTGTCATCTTAGATGAATTGTATAACCCTGTTGTAGGTGTATTTTTTGTATCAGTAATTTTCCTTTCCAATACTTTTTTTTTCTCAAGATCGACTTTTTGTGCTGCTGTTGCGTTAGAATTTTTTGTCAGATCTTCATTTTTTTTAGAATGATACACGGACTTTCCTGGCTTATCTCTCTTGCAGGTTTCTATTTGTAAATGCTCTTTTTCCTTACGATTCACAGTTTCAGTTATAATGTCAATTGGCTTAGCTGAAGTGTCATCTAACTTTGGCTTCTCTGAGGCTTTGTCAATACTGATAACATGAGAAGATTTTGAAACAATCTTTGCAGTATGTACATTTTTATTACTTGTAGCCAGTCTCGTGTTAGAACGCTTTGTTCGCTTTTTTTTTCTATTTGTTCCTCTTGGATCTTCTGAAAAACTGGAAGATTCATCAGTTTCATTATTTAATTTCTGTTCATATTCATTTGTCCCTCCTGAAGATATGCTTTGTGAATCTTCTTTATTTCGACCTTCACCTTCTGAATCCGTTAACGAAGGAACTTTTAAAGCTTTGCGCGTAAGGCTTGTGACTACTAGCTTTTTATTTTTAAGCTTTCTATCATTTTTAGCTACTTTTTTTTCTGGATCTTCAGAATCGTTGGTAAAGGCATACTCATTCACATCAAGGGTCTTCAACCTTTCTTCAGCCTCTTCATAAGTTTCTTAAATAAAGAAATTTATACTGTTAATCATCAGAATAATATAACAAAAGTTGATGTATCTATAAATTAGCGATTATACATATATACATACCGGCATGACCTATTGATAAGACCGTAAACCAGGACCAGTCTGCTGGTGCTGGTAATAATTGTTTTGCCAGATTTTTTATAAATTTTTCATCAGTTTCGGTACACGGTTCTTCCATATATTTGGCTTTAATTTTTCCTTGTTGAACATCTATCCATGGTTTAGGTACAATCCGAACTCTACGATTTATCGGTTTACGCCCGCGCTTGACGAATTCCATAATTTAGTAGTCTTTTACTGAATCATCATCAGACGATTCGTCACTAAAATTGTTTGAAGGCTTTGAACTAAAAAATATTGTATTGACTATTTTAAACATTTTTCGTAGAATATTTTTGCAGTTACTAATTCATTAATTTAAAAATTACAACTTCTTTTAAACTTAATAGGTTCACCAATCAAAATGACTGGAAATTGAAGTGCACCCATACTAGCCAAAATTTTTCTTTGAATTATAATGAGAAGCACATTCACATAGTAATTGAATCATTTAAGCGAATTTTATTCCCTTACCTCATTCTCAATCTTTTACAATGGCGTTCTGTAGGTGTATAATTCTAAAAATCGGTAACTCGATAAAGGACGCGTCGTACATGTAACCTCAAAATTTCGTCTGAACTCTTTCTCGCGATCTCTGCAATAATGCTCGTTTGATTTCCAAATTCTAGATGGATGCTGCAGATACAACTCGTGCAATTTACGAATGTTTCTTTTAGAAATGTTACTAATTATAATTTTCTACACATAATAAAGAACGCCACGCGATCGAATTACAGCTCGAACTCATTTACACTGTATTGGGACCGCTATTTACCGATGGCGGCGCTCGCGGCGCTACGGAAACATGGCGGATATTAGGCGCAAAGCACGCCGCGTATTTCAAATTCCGGCGACCAGTAGTACTTGAAAAACTTGGCTCTTTCTGTTAATAATATCTTGATTTTCGAATAAACAAATAGAAAATACACCAATTTAGATTACTTTATTTGAAATTTATAATATTAATTAATAATATTTATATTTGCGTAGAAGAATATATTGTAAACTTGTTAAATGTATTGTACTTTTTAGATACTTTTAGAAGTAATTAATGGAGCATGGGAATCGCGAAGACTCTTTCTCGACCATTTACTCTTGAAGATATGTTTAACCTTATTAACTTTTTTTTAATAAGGTGAAGAGGGACAACTTTTATTTCATTTATAGGTTCATTTTCTAATTCCCACATATTCATGTGATCACCCGAATTAAATGGATAAGTGAATATTGGTTTTAGTTTTCGCCAACTTCGACCTTCTACTTTCATACCATCTGGATTCTCCAATATTGTATCTACTATCAAAATTGAGTCATCCTCGAGCAAAACAGAGTTGTCAGGTGGTGAAGTCGTAATTTTAACTCCATTATATTTTATTGCTAAGACGGAGCCTCTTTTTCTGTTTATAATTGTAAATAATTGTGGGACGGTAGCTTTTTTAAGAAAAAATTCCTGTTCATTAAGTCGCCGACATAACTGTGAGAGTACTCGATAAGGAGTACGAATTAGTTTTTTTAATTTACCTAAATAGTTCTCAAAAGGAAAGGCAGTTATCCGAGTTACACTACAATTCATAGATGTTACATCATCGCACATATGAATCAAGTTATGCGCATTTAAAGTTTGTGATTTTTGACCGTAGTAATCTTTTAAAGCTACGAAAAAACTTGTTAGATACTGTTTTGCTCGATTAGAGTATCTATTGCAAAGTACATCGCAACATAATATTCTACATGCCGCATGGAACAAAAGAAAATGATTGTACAATTCTTGTCTTAAAATTTTTTTCATTGCAATAGGACCACAATAAAGTAAGAAAAATCTAAACTCTACTGCTTTCCATTTTGCGTAGTGTTTTGTAGATCGTGATTTTCTCTGAAATTCAGATGGAATTTGAGAGTAAAAGACATTCATGCGTCTGGAGAGTTCTTCTTTCTCTCTTAAACCCATCCTGAAGTTCAAATTGCCCGTTAACCAGTACTCTAATAATTTCTTCATCATACCCAAGCAGCAAAGGTGCATGAAGTCTAGTATGAAGGAAGAAATCATATTCACATGCGGAACAATACGCTCTAAGGGTGAAGGTCGGTGATGATGTTCAACTTGTCGACGAGTTCTAAAAGAAGCATCTGTGCGTTCTTGAGCTTCAACTGATGGATATACAGTTGTGCGTTCTATCGATACTCCTTCAACTTCACACCTTTCACAAGCAGACATTCCACCATGGCCAATACAACATTTCACAAATGCTCTAGCTGGTGTGTCGCATATAAAGCATTTTATACGAATATTAAAATGTCTATTTGAAATTATCATTCCATCCCTTTGAAGACTGTTTATTTCTGCTGTAAATTCTTCAAGGTATGGTTCACAACTGGGTTTTGATTGACCGTAAAAAATAGCAATCGGAAACACACCATATATGTCGGGGTCAAAGTGAATTTTTCCTGTTATAGGCCACAAATCGCCGGTACCAGAATGAGTTACAGAAACACCATCAATATTAATTTGTAAGAAAATCAAGTTTTCTTCGTACAAATCAGTATTGACACAAGACTTCAGTGCGTTTGCAATGCCAAAATAAACAAAACTTCCATTTTGTCCTTTACAGTCTTCCATTGGAATAATATTATATTCAGCATCTGTTGTTCCCAAAAAAGTTTTTCCACACTTTGGTAATGACGGCAATAATCTTTCTCGTAAAATACCTAGTAGCATATTCAAAGCATCAAGCTTAATTTACTTCTGTATAGCCCATTCCTTCAGTTTTGAAATTTCCGGTGGCATATTCAGATTCATTCCAGCTTGCAGATCTTCTGCCCTATTTTCTTCTTCTGCCCTTCCTTCTTCTGCTTCTGCTTCTGCCCCTTCTTCATCTTCTCCTTCTGGATATAAAAATTCATCATTTGACTCGGAGTCACTACTGAAAATTGCATTTATGACATCTTCCTCATAAATTAAATTATGTTCCTCCTCATTGTCGCTTTCTTCAATATCATTATTTTCTACCAGCACATCGTCATTTTGTTCCAAATTATCATTTGATTCCTGACTACTGCTTTGCTCGAGAACATTCTCTTCATGATTTTCAGGAACACCTAAGTCTTAATATTGATATTAAGAAAAGAGTGCACTAACATTTTTAATTCATAGGCATAACAATGAATATATTATTAACTTACCTGGTAAACTGACTAAACTGTCGTCTGAGTCTAAGAGTAATTCTTCTAAACTTCGCTTACTCTTGCGATATTTTTTACATCTCCTTCGATTTTGGTCTTTTTTCTCCATATTGCAAACAGTTAGGCACTGTTTTTAAAACAATCTCTTTTCTTAAGTATACAATTGCGCGAGCTTACTTTTTAAGGTTATGTCAAGGCCACTAATCGACTGTTATTCACACTGAAAAAACGGTATAATTATAAAAAAACCCAATAGAGCTTGTGTCAAAACCACAAAAAATAGTGAAATTTGGACCAGCTTCGAAAAATAGTTGACATAACCTAACCATAGTTAGTGTAAGCAGACTATAATCCTACTTTCAAAATACTGCAATCAAAATGATCACTAATGTAAGTTTTAATTTTTGTTATTTTCAGTACACTTAATTATACTCAATAGAAGAAAAAGATGTTGCTGTAGAAGTTAAAGATTTTTATAAAAGGGTGAATCATAGTGGTAAACATTATTGGTTTCTGCAGGGGCCTTGCGAGATTTTCTGCGTAGAAAATCCTGCGCGGTCCCTGGTAGAACCAATCTTTTAATGAGGCAAAGCAGGGCAATTTCCACACGGGTTATCGGGATTTTTATTCTTTTTTTATTCTTTTACTTTTTTTTATTATCAGCAGACTATCGAGTATTCGTATACCTATAAGCAATATTGAATAATATTAACTTTATTAACAAAGATTATTATTATATATAAATGGTAAATTGACGGAGAAGGAACAATTTTTTAATATTAATACGCTTTCTAGAAAAAGAAGTTTTATTATTAGATATATTTTAGTATTTAGCTATGTACTATACGCGATACGTATATTCTGTATTTATTAAATTTACGTTAACCAACGAGACTTCTAAAAGAGAAAAATGGAAGCGTAAATTTAATAATCTCGAAATTGTAAATGGAATGGATGTCAGAGAGTATGTAGAATTTTAATGAAAAATTTTGAAATTTCCATGACCGTTGGAGGTAGGTACATTGTACGGGTTTGTCACGTACGAACTCACTAAGAATTGGACGCATAAACGGACTACGTGGGTGTACGCAATTTCCGTCCCCACTATTTTGAGAGTTTTACTTCTCTCAAAACGGGATAAACTGTAACGCATATTATAGGAATGGCATTTATAACTCAGATTAAATGAAACGGTGTTTATTAATTAAAAATATTCTTCTTTTAATATATTAGGACTGGGGGGAATAAGTAAAGTACAGCAATCACTATCCACTTTAAAATATGTTGCTCGCCCAATAATGTTATGTGAACAAGGAATTTATTAAGACTATGAGTTACAGAGAGAAGATAAGTAGTGTACAACTTGTAGAGAATTGATTAGTTCTGTCTCGAGTTTAACGAAGAGAGTTCTGTCTCGAGCTGATTGAAGAATAATGTCTTGATGCAAAATACTGTATCAATCCAAAATATCGTGTCAATCCAGAATATCGTCTCAATCCAGAATATCGTCTAAATCCAGAATATTGTCTCGATCAAGAATCCTTAAAACTTCAAGTTCAGTTTCTAAATTGTGAAGTTCTAATTCTCTATCAAAATGCAAAACGCAGAATCATCAGAGAATAGTGCAGTAGCACAATCACAAAACTTTTCGTTAGGACAACTTTTCAAATATGTTCATAAATTCGACGGCGATCGTTCAAAATTAACGGCGTTCTTTAAATATTGTAAAATGCTACTATTTCATTCGCTGCACCAGCTCAACTGGTCCCTTTCTTAAGATTCATTGAATCTCAAATTGAAGGCAAAGCTAAAGCGACAATCTGTAACAAATCCTTTGAAGATTGGGATAGTCTCAAAAATCATCTGAAATTATTATATCAGGATAAAAAACATTACGCTCAATTGCTCTGTGAGTTACCAACTCTTTCTCAGAAAAGTAACGAATAAATCTCTAATTTTGTTCAGACTTGAAACTACAGTTCAACGTACCACAAATGTGAGTTTTAAGGATTTTTGATCGAGACAATATTCTGGATTGAGACGACATTTTGGATTGATACAATATTTTGGATTGAGACGATATTTTGGATTAAGACGATATTTTGGATTGAGAATATTTTGGATTGAGATAATATTTTGGATTGAGACAGTATTTTGGATTGAAACAGGAAATTGAAGATTACTACTTATTCAGTCGTCATCATAGGTGATCCGTTGCTGTTAAAGCGATGTGGAATGCTTCCCGCTTTTGATCTCCCATTGGCGTTGTTAAAAACTTCGTATGAAGGACTCCTTGCTCTTGTGAAGATTGTTTAGCATCGTTTCGATGATGATCCGTTGCCGTTAAAGCGATGTGGAATGCTTCCCGCTTTTGATCTCCCGTTGGTGTTGTGAAAGTCTTCGTATGAAGGTCTTCTCGCTCTTGTGAAGATTTTCTAGCACCATTTCGTTAAAGTTACCCTACTTCTGACACACCAGTTTTTCTCTTGTTTTGTGAACAAGGAATTTATTAAGACTATGAGTTACAGAGAGAAGAATAAGTAATGTACAATTTGTAGAGAATTGATGAGTTCTGTCTCGAGTTTAACGAAGAGAGTTCTGTCTCGAGCTTATAGAAGAATAATGTCTGGTGGATAAAAAGTTCGGTCGCTTATACACATATGATAACAATGGCTTTTCATTGTGTGTTTCCTGGATACGCACGGGACTATGAATTGGACTATGATGAGGACAGTGAGTCTGGAGAAGTAGGTGGAATTTTCTAGAGGTACATATTTCGTTGCCTTCTCTAGATTACCTATACGTTCAGAGGTCGCTTTCGTGAGCAGATAGTTCGAATATATGACAGTACAGTTCAATGTATTATTAGTAGGTCATTTATCTAAATTAAATCTGTTCAGAAGAAGTAATAGATCTGTATGGTTTGAATCTTAAAATGTTAAATTACTATAGATTCATATTTAGTAACTTTAAAAACTTTTGAGATACAGACTGTAGAGAAGTCTAACCAATACAGTGGTCGAACTCCCTCATTATTTGGAATGAAGCAATTTCAACTTCGGATTTGGCATAAGTGGCTTCAAAAACGATAAAAAGTGACTCCGTAATCTCTCTCTCTCTCTCTCTCTCCCTCTCTCTCTCTCTCTCTCTCTCTCTCACTCTCACTCTCACTCTCACTCTCACTCTCACTCTCACTCTCACTCTCACTCTCACTCTCACTCTCACTCTCACTCTCACTCTCACTTTCACTCTCACTCTCACTCTCACTCTCACTCTCACTCTCACTCTCACTCTCACTCTCACTCTCACTCTCACTCTCACTCTCACTCTCACTCTCACTCTCACTCTCACTCTCACTCTCACTCTCACTCTCACTCTCACTCTCACTCTCACTCTCACTCTCTCTCTCTCTCTCTCCCTCCCTCTCTCTCTCTCCCTCCCTCTCTCTCTCTCCCTCCCTCTCTCTCTCTCCCCCCCTCCCTCTCTCTCTCTCTCTCTCTCTCTCGCTCTGGCCGCGTGAGTACAGCGTGGTGTGTCTCTGTGTCTACGTACTTCTCTAACTTCTCTGCATTATTTCGCACACAGACACTTTCTGCTTCCTACTTCCACATGCTATTTCTCGCAGGCTTCTCTCTAGTGTGATTTTCTTTCCTGTGGAAGCCCGTAGCTAAGCGCCTAGCTGGTTTATCACTGGCGTCTCTGGCTTAGAGGTTAGAATATTTGCTATCCCTCTGAGTGACCGCGCATGCCCGCTTCTCCCCCGACTTTCTCCTCGACCTTCTGCCTTATCCACTCGTGGAATTACCCAGTACCGCCGCCTGGGTTACTCGCTTGGAACTAGTACTTTCTCCTCGACTTTCTCCCTATCTCTCACTTGTCTCGACTTCAAAGTTACCATTCCCTATAAACGCTCTTACATTGTCATTTAAACTATGGCGGACTGAACTCGTAGACCTCTTTGTCTCAATTCTCCCACTAACCCTGGGTCCTCACTATCTTCATCCGATTCGAGTCGTAATCGTACTAAGCCCAGCTATGAGTCTGAGGAGGCCTCGAAATCGGATAAAGCCAACGCGGTCAAGAAAGATACTCGCGAAACTCGGACCTCTGCTACTCATAATGCCATGATGGAGCGATTCGACGTACTCAGCGAAGGTCAAGACCGGATATTTAAGGTCCTGCAGGATCTTCCCGCTATGCGTACAGCCTTAGAATCGGTTGTAACCGATGTGTCTGCCCTGAAGATAACCACTGACCAACTGGAAATCACGACAAATAAACTAACGCAAGAGGGTGCTGACTTTAGACAAGCCCTGGGAAGCTTTGAAGCGCGTTTGAACGCCATGGCGACTACAATGACTTTAACCCCTGGACCCTCTACTGTTAGCCCCACTCCTGATCAACTCACTGCTGCCGCCAACTCCAACACGCTATCAACCCAGCGCACTCTAGCCAGTCATTCAACCAATCAGGAGCTGATGGTCTCAGGCATCCCTGCTAGCGCAGTCACACAAGAGACGGCCCCCCAACTTTTTCAAGCCATTCTGGGTTTACTCAAGATTCAAACCACTGAGGGCGACATCACGAGCACCATACTACTCTGCAAACCTCAAATGCTCCCGGCAACCAACACACTAGACCAGGTGGAAGCTACTGTGCCGTCACGAATTCCATTCGCTGTTGTTTGCAAAGATAATCTTCTAGTGAAAAGAATTATCACTGCTAAACGGAAATTTGGAGCACTCAAACTTTCCCAACTTAACGAATATATGACTAGTCAAGGTGTCACCCTTAACTCATCTATGCGCTCCGTGAATTCTACAGTAAACCTCAACGAGATGATGCTTGGACACACTTATCGCTTACTTGCTGAAGCTAAGACCACTCTTAAGGCAGCTGGGTTTAAATATATATGGTGCACTTCTGGAGCAATACTAGCCAAACAATCTGACGGAGGACTCATACACACGATTTCATCAAAAGACGATTTGCCTAAATTAATCAGCCTCTACTCCTCTCAGCCCATCTGACTTACTAAGCCTGTCCACGCATCACAGCATCATCCTAATGACAAAAACCAAGACAGTTTTCGAGCCTGTTGCCTTAACGTCAACTCTCTCCGTTCGCATCTCGATATACTGAAGTACCATCTCGACAACAACCCTCAGCTGGAAAAATCCCGTCCTCTACCGTGGCCCTCTCTGGGTTAAATCTCATACGCAATGATAGAAATGTTAATGGAGGTGGAGTCGGACTTTACATCCACGAGTCCCTGTCAGTCAAGGTTATCTCCATGTCTGACGCGACGTGGACAGGCAAACCCGGCACTCCTGAGTATCTATGCTGTGAAGTCAGCGGATCACATATGGAATCTGTGTTTGCAGCAGTTGTCTACCGTCCGCCTCATGCACCATTCACCTTCCCACGAGACCTTGGACTCATTATCGCTGATGCTATGGAGGGTTACAGCCACAAAATAATCCTTGGGGACTTCAATGCCGATCAGCTGTCCAACAACTTCGATGCACAATATATTAGATCACTGCTGCGAGACAACTCCCTCACTCTGGTCAATCATGGTTTTACGCATGTCACGGAAACTTCCTCAACTTGGCTAGACCTTTATCTTGTTGACGAATCCGATAAGGTGTTGTCATACGGAAAATCTTATGTACCATTGGGAACAGGTTATCATCTAATTCACGTTGCGATTGAGAGTCATTGACTTCTTCCTGAGACTAAGTTCATCTCCACTCGTAAACTAAATCACATTCAGGAGGCTGAAGAAGAACTTAATTCCATCGACTGGACATTGATGGTAGATCGGGCGCCCTCTACAGACGCTGCACTTGATAACTTCTACCAACGATTTTTGCCCGTAATCGATCGCGTCGCGCCCATCACTAAAACTAGGGTTAACTCTACCTCTCATGCTCAATGGGTGACACCTGAGCTGAAAAATTCCTAAAAAGTCATTCGAACTGTCTACAGGCGCTGGAGAAGAAACAGAAGGAAAAAGGATTTGGTTGAATACAGGCTAAAACGCAAGCAATGGTTCACTGAACTAGCTGATGCCAGGATAAACTACTAAAAATCACGCCTCCAGGGTCTCTCCATGACTGACACATGGCAAGAACTACGTAAACTCGGGCTCATTAAGTCAGCGAGCACTCCTCTCCTTGCAGTCCCGGCAGAAACATTGAATCTTTCCTTTGCCCAAATATCGACAATTACAACCGAACCTAATGCAGAAACTGCTATACTTGATCTGCCAATCGTACCTCTAAAGCATCCGCCACTGGAATTAACTTCTGTCTGTGAACTCGTGATTGAAAAGGCTATAGACTGCTGTCATTCCAATGCTCAGGGCGCAGACGGGGTAAACCTAAAACTAATACGCAGTCTACGCCATATCTTCACCGTCATTTGTTTGGCGATATTTAATAAATCAATTCGCGACTCTTGTTTCCCCTCCGCCTGGAAAAAAGCGGTTATAGTGCCTATAAATAAAATTCCTGTGCCGTCCACCGTGAACGACTACCGTCCTATCTCTCTACTACCCACACTTAGCAAGATATTTGAAAAGGTTATCTACAACCAAGTAGTCACCTACTTGAACCAAAACTCACTCCTCGATCCATACCAATGTGGTTTTCGGTCAGGGCACAGCACTCAGTCAGCTCTTGTCAAACTTATAAACGATATCAGGCACAATATGGAACGTCGTCAGATCACTGTTTTAGTGCTGTTCGACTTTTCAAAGGCCTTCGACACTGTATCGCACAGCATACTGGCCCTCAAACTCCAACGAGTGGGCTTTGTTCAGCGGACTATCGAGTGGTTCATGTCTTATCTCCAGGGCAGATCTCAAGCCATCAAAATATCTGATAGCGCTCTCACTAGTTGGCAGCATACTAACGCTGGAGTCCCTCAAGGTTCAGTGCTGGGGCCGCTTTTATTCTCGTTATTTATTAACGACATAGGGAGCAGCATCATAAACGCCAAACGCCTGCTATACGCCGATGATCTGAAAATCTATCTGAATTGTCCTCCTCACGAACTAAACTCATGTATAGCCAAACTCAACGAAGATATACTCCGTATTGACCGCTGGGCTCACAACAACCTTCTCAAACTCAATCTTGGCAAGACTAATGCGATCATCCTTGGCAATGAGCGTTACATCAACTCCATCAATTTCGACAGTCTTCCACCTCTTGGATCCAATGGTATTAATATCCCGCTCGTCAACTCGATGAGGAATCTAGGATTGATTATCGACTCCAAACTCAACTTTAAAGAGCATGTCCGCTTTGTCACTGCAAAAATCAACCGATCCTACTATCAACTGCATCGACTCCGACCTTACACCAACTTTAGCCTTCGTAAAATCTTGGTCAGAGAGCGCTTTAATCTTACCTCACTTAGACTACTGTACGGTTGCTCTAAATGGTGCTGGAACTGTTCTCAATCTCAAGCTCCAACGACTAGTTAATAAAGAGATTCGCTATATTTTTGGATTACCGCGCGATACCCACATTAGTCAATACCGCCGTGAACTTGGTTGGCTTACTATCGAGTCTCGAAGGAAATTGTTCCTCGCCACGCTTACTTATAACACTATCTCTACAAATCTGCCACTGTTCCTTTCTGAACTACTATCGTACAGCTCACATAGATCCTCAAGTCGGACTGGACATCATCGCTCCCTCACAATACCCATGCATAGGACTGAGGCCTTTAAGACGTCCTTCGCGGTATCTGCTCCATACCTATGGAACACCTTACCGCCGGATATTATTGAAGTCTCCACACCCGGCGCTTTTAGAGGAAGAACCAAACAGTGGCTATTCAACTTGGAAAACTCTACTTGACTAAATTCACTGCCCGCGGCAAACATAATCTCGCTAGTATTAATTTTTATACGCGCTTAAGCTTACTCCTATTTACATTTAATGTCAATCTACATTATTATTTTTACTTGCTTTACCTCACATGCTTTTGCTTAAATTGAATTGTATCTTATGCCCAACTTTATTAGCATTTTTTTTTCTTTTTAGTATTTAGTAATTAGCATAGCTTAGTATTTAGTATTTATAGGACTTACTCATGCTTGTACACTGAGCTCTGCCAAGAGCACATATTATTTGTTCTACTCTGAATAATAAACAACATCATATCTCTCTCTCTCTCTCTCTCTCTCTCTCTCTCTCTCTCTCTCTCTCTCTTTCTCCCCCCTCTCTCTCTCTCTCTCACCCTGTAAGTAGAATCGTACGCTTGTTCACATCGCTCCATCTATCTGAGCTTATTACTGCCGCATGGGCCTACGGGCATTTTCTACTTTTAGTCACAGCATGCTTCAAAGTGCAATAACACTGCTCATCCAATACAATTCATCCTGGAATGTGTGTGTGGACAATTATCATGAATTTTCCACTCCACCGGGGCACTTTGAGGTTATTCACCATCTCCGTCACTTGGCTCCCTATCTCTATTCACCTGAGTCGGGTCATCTTTATCGACTGTCGATCGCCACGTGACTGGAAGAAATGCGAGCGTGAGAGGGCGCCACGGAGCATCAACCTGCCTTGATTTCTGGAAACATCTAGAGGGCCTAAACTCCTACCATAACGAACCACATCTACATATTTTTATAATTTATCGACTGGTCCTTGTTCTGGACGTGTGTAAGAGGCCCAATCTTCTGCCAAAAAATTAATGTTTTATCTTGAGGTATGGACGCGGGCGAGTGACACATAGCCAAACTGTCTATACTCTTATTTTTGCTTGTTCCCTGGTTTGTGTTGCTCGTTCCTCCCGTCTAATACTATCTAATACCGTCTAAATACCGCACTGAGATTTATATGATTGGTTTTCTCTGCACGTCAGACACCGTTTAGCAATTTGATGCTCTTCACTTGTGCTGTTATTTTCTTTCTCTCTGTTAGCTAATGCTAATTCTATGAAACATTTCTCTTTGTTGACTGATGCTAATTCTATAAACATTCTCTACTTGTACTGTAGACTGGCAAGTCCAGCCTACAATAATTTGGTCCAACTCTGGATTATAAAAATAAAGATCAATCAATCAATCAATCTCTCTCTCTCAAACACACACGTGCGCGCGCGCACACACGCACGCACACGCACGCACACGCACATACACACACACACACACCACTCGATAACTTCTCAATAATTTTGGAGACATACTGCAGAAAAATTTAGAAAAACTCAAGACGAAACGATTGGTTTTTATCTCATTTTGTTACGATGAATAGTTCTCGAGATATCGCATTTTGTACATAAATACGCGCCGTGTAGTGCCCGCGCGCACTTGTAATCAAATGCCTTTAACTTCACTAAAAATTAATATTTTTCAATGATTTTTGTTTTGTTTTAAAGGTAATGAAATGTTGCAATCATTAGAAACAAAAACTCGGATACTTGTAAAGAAAAGTGGACAACAAAGTTGATTTCCTCGGCCCGTCTACTAGAAGGCGCGCTAGCGAGCTGTTTACAATCATGTGACGTCACGATAGGTACCAGTGCCGCCCATAACGCGGCGTTTCACTGGGGAGGCGTGGCCATGCTACTTTTAAAGTAATGCTTTTGGGGTAGAAGTTTTTTTTATCAAGTTTTTACTATTGGTACTGCGTTTTGAATAACTTTAACTATTATGTCTGCTGTGTTTCATGCATTATAAGATTTTATGCAAATTCCCTATTGTGCGCATCGTGGTTTTGATTACTTCTTCGATAGAAGGAAACGTCATCGAATTGAAATGTTGAAGCAAAAGATAGAGCAAGAAAGAGCAGTAGCTATCAATTCGGGAGATCGAAGCATGTAACCTCGAAATCAAGTGTACAAGTGATAAGATAATTATTCGGGTTTCTTCGGTGAGTTTCCCCAAGTGTTTAAAGTAGTTACTCCATTATTGTAATCCAATTTTATTGTATCCCTTATTTTTCTGCCACGACTTTGATTGTTGATAGTGGATGGATCAGCTAATAAATTTGATTTTTATTCACTATCAACTATCAAAGTCGTGGCAAAAAAATAAGGGATACAATGGAATTGGATTACAGTAATGTAGTAACTACTTTATTGTTATTTTTTCTTTATCGATATAGTCCCCCTTTCGTATTATACTATCCCACAAGTTCGAATTTATATACCGATCTGTCAAACGTGAAGTGTACATGTACCTTACTTTTATCTCATTAAGTATTACTGCAGACTCTGACATGTCATCTCGTAGAGGTGCAACCGAAGAGGACCTAGCTCGTGTCCTGTCCGTAAAAAGATGACTCGATGGACATCAGAGAATATCAGACTTGTCACCGAGCGCCTATTACCCACGGTACATTTATTGCAATATACGCTTTTCATTTCAATTATTCCTGCTTTAAATAACTTTCACTTCTTTCAAAGTATTTACCTCTTGTACAAACTGTTCATCGTAGGGGGCAGCGATCAATGATTGTGACTAATCGTAGACAAATTATTCCTGCGATGATGTTCCAGTTGCAAAGCATACACTAGTAAGTCAGCTTACAGCATCCGATGTTTAGTATCAACTTTACCTCTTTTGGAACACCCATCACCTGAGCATAATCACGAGTACGTTAATGTTAATCGCAGAATAGACCGTGAGCTCGGGCACATTATCGCAGTAGTAGTTCGGTACACCGAATTGCTTTTTAGTTTTAATAGATGAACTTGTCTACGACGAGTCGCTATTATCGATCGCTGCCACCTACCACGAACAGTTCAAAAAAGGTTATTAGCTTAAAAGAAGTAACAGTTAATTAACGCTGGAATAGTTGAAAGGAGAAACGCGTATTGCAATTAATGCACCGTGGGATATAGGCGCTCGGTGACAAGTCTGACATTCTCCAATGTCCATCGAGTCATCTCTTTGTGGCCAGGACACGAGCTAGATCCTCTTCGGTTGCACCTGCACGAGATGACATGTCAGAGTCTACAGTAATACTTAATGAGATAAAAGTGAGGTACATGTACACTTCACGTTTGACAGGTCGGTATATAAATTCGAACTTGGGATAGTATAATACGAAAGAGGAAATATATATCGATAAAGAAAAAATAATAATAAAGTAGTTACTACATTATTGTAATCCAATTCCATGGTATCCCTTATTTTTCTGCCGCGACTGATTGTTGATAGTGAATAAAAATTAAATTTATTAGCTGATCCATCCACTATCAACAATCAAAGTCGTGGCAGAAAAATAAGGGATACAATGGAATTGGATTACAATAATGGAGTAACTACTTTATTATTATTTTTTCTTTATTTATATATTTCCTCTTTCGTATTATACTATCACAAGTTCCAATTTATATACCGACCTGTCAAGCGTGAAATGTACATGTACCTCACTTTTATTTCATCCCTTCTTCGCCTCTGGTATAATCATTTACTTCCCACAAAGCACGTTTTTGCAAGTAACTTTTCTGCAACATTCCTGCGATATTTTGCAATATTCGTGAATACTACCGTATGTTAGAAATATATATTTCTTGATAAATTCGTAAATGTTGCAAAATATCATAGAAACATTTCGGAATCATTACATCAAAAGATTTCCTCGATAAGGTACAGCTCGATAAGATTGTACTTGTCAGAGCTGAATTATATGGGGTTTTTATAATTATTTTAGGAAGTCCCAGAGGAATACAGATGCAGCATAATATAGATCTGTGCTAGAAAGAATAAGGAATAACCTTCGACGAGCATTCGGGCTGTGGCAACAGAGGTTAGAATCAGCAGATCATGGTAGTGAGGATATTGAAGGATGAACGCACGCACGTTGAAGGATGCACTCGAGGCAGCAGATCTAACCCACCGAATAAACTAATGCAGCTGGTTCTTGGAACAACATGTGGACGATCCCTCGTTCAAAAGAAACCCCCTCGGGTTCGCACATGATTTGGAGTCCTTCTGGGTGGAATTCAATAGCAGTACGTTTATTTCTGTAACAAATTATAAATAACACAATTATATTCAGTATTTCACTATTTAAAATATACCCAACTTACTCTACATAGAAATTAAGAAACTATATTAATCTGAGTTAACTAATTCTATAGATAATAATGACAGAATTATTAAAAGTGATATATTTCATCTTTTGTATTATACTATCACACACAAGTTCAAATTTATATACCGACCTGTTAAAAGTGAAGTGTACATGTACCTCACTTCTATTTCATCTCTTCTTCAACTCTGGTGTAACGAACGTCAATGAGGAATCACTGATATCGATTAGGGTTCGAGGGTTATGCCTCATTCTTTCTAGGACAGAGCATCGATATTTTGCTGCACCTGTATTCTTCTTGGACTTCCTAAAATAATTATAAAAACCCTACATAATTCAGCCCCGACAAGTACAATTTTATCGAGCTGTACCCTATCGAGGAGATCTTTCGACGTAATGAGACTGAAACGTTTCTATGATGTTTCGCAACATTCTCGAATTTATCGAGAAATATATATTTCAAACATACGGTAGTGTTCACGAATATTGTAAAATATTGCAGAAATATTACAGAAAATTATGATATTTTGTAATTTCTATCGTTACACTAGAGGCGAAGAAGAGATGAAATAGAAATGAGGTACATGTACACTTCACGTTTGACAGGTCGGTATATAAATTGGAACTTGTGATAGTATAATATAATACGAAAGATGAAATATATCATTTTTAATAATTCTGTCATTAGAATTGGTTAACTCGGATTAATATAGTTTCTTAATTTCTACGTTGAGTAAGTTCGGTATATTTTAAACAGTGAAACTCTGCAAATGATTATGTTATTTACAATTTGTTGCAGATCGTTCAGAACCCGAGGGGATTTCTTTCGAACAAGGGATGATCCACTTGTTGCTTCAAGAACCAGTTGCATTAGTTCATTCGGCGAGCTGGATCTGCTGTCTCGAGTGCACGGACGTGTGCCACTTTAAATGGATACCTATTTTGTAATTTCCATTGTTACATCAGAGGGGAAGAAGAGATGAAATAGAAGTGAGGTACATGTACACTTCACGTTTGATAGGTTGCTATATAAATTGGAACTTCTGATAGTATAATACGAAAGAGGAAATATATCGATAAAGAAGAAATAATAATAAAGTAGTTACTACATTATTGTAATCCAATTCTATTGTGTATCCTTTATTTTTCTGCCACAACTTTGATTGTTGATAGTAGATGGATCAACCAATAAATTTGATTTTTCTTCACTATCAACGATCAAAGTCGTGGCAGAAAAGTAAGGGATACAATGGAATTAGATTACAATAATGTAGTAACTACTTTATTATTATTTTTCCTTTATCGATATATTTCCTCTTTCGTATTATACTATCAGAGAAGTTCCAATTTATATACCAACCTATCAAACGTGAAATGTACATGTACCTCACTTCTATTTCATCTCTTCTTCGCCTCTGATGTAACGATGGAAATTACAAAATATCCATTTAAAGTGGCACACGTCCATGCACTCGAGACAGCAGATCCAGCTCGCCAAATGAACTAATGCAACTGGTTCTTGGAACAACAAGTGGATGATATTTCGTTCGAAAGAAACCCCCTCGGGTTCGCATACGATCAGTAACAAGTTGTAAATAACAATCATATGGGGTTTTTATAATTATTATAGGAAGTCCCAGAAGAAAGCAGGTGCAGTAAAATATCGATGCTCTGTGCTAGAAAGAATAAGGAATAACCCTCGAACCCTAATCGGTATCAGTGATTCCTCATTGACTCTCGTTTCAACGGAGACGAAGAACACATGAAATAGAAGTGAGGTACATGTACACTTCAGGTTTGACAGGTCGGTGTGTAAATTGGAACTTGTAATAGTACGAAAATGGAAATATATCGATAGAGAAAAAATAATGATAAAGTAATTACTTGATTGTTGTGATCCAATTCCATTGCATCTCCTATTTTTCTCCCACGGCTTTGATTGTGACAGAGAAGAAAAGCCATCGATTCGTCTCGTGCTCGCATGACGCTGAAACAAAAAATAGAATTATCACAAAGATAATTGTCCTTCCATCGAAAGTGAGGTTAAAGCTGTCAGATGGCAATTAAACTTATCTGATGGTAATTCTTCTGAGATACTGCCGTCTCCTTTCTTGCTCTTTATGCACAGGCAACCAGAGAAACACAGCACTGCATCCGTTCACTATCTCGATTATCGAATAAAAACAAACGATTATTAAACTATACGGAGCGTCTGTCACATTCACCACTATTGAGATTCATAACTCCGATTACACTGAATTTTTACATTTTATTAACAAGCGCGTCCGAGGATCGAAATAAACGCGAGGTTAATCGTTTCGCAAATGGAAATATTTTATTAACTTTGAAAATACACAAACATTTAAGGAATATATTCTCTCACACACTCACACATACATTTGATGGCGTATGCGTGTAGCCGTATCTGTGTACATATTTCCGATCATGGCCGACTATCGCTGAAGGTAGGAGGAATTTTTGTGAGATTTTGACATATATATATATCGCCCGAGAAATCGGATTCTCGACTTTGAGGCGCAAGGGGCGTGTCTTCGCGTTGCAAAAGAAGAATCTCTGTTAATATGTAACTTATAACATTTATTCTGGTCTCTATCAATAGAGAATAGTCAATTTATATGGCGTAACTAAGCATAGTTTTGGTTATAACCGTATATTTATTGGGAAAATTCGATGTAAAAATTGAGGGGTGCAGGGGGCAGACATTTGTGGTGTAAAGAGACACGGGTGCGCTCGCGACATCAGCGCTGTCGTGTCTGAGTGCGAAACTACTTGAACGAACATGCCGCGAGACACTACAGTATCTCTTGATAACTTGAAAAGGTCACGTCACGGTCTCATGACATCAAAAGTTAACAATCATATCGCAAGTCCTATTGTCAACTTTATTGAAGCAAGCACCCTTTGTATGGAACCATGAATATTAACATTGGAAGTCGTTGAAACTGTCGTAATATCATTGCATTGGGCAACAAAGCTTCCAACTTCCAACTGACATACTTCGTTACTCGTTCGAATTAGCCTCCGGCTAATTTAACGTGTCGTTCGATGAACCGATTTCTGGACGAAATAGCCGAGTTGGTATGTATCCCCCCCCCCCCCCCCCACCGACTTTCTGTCTCCAGATTAGATCAGTCTTCACCGCCTTTAATCTTGATCTTAGACGAACGACGGTGCCCCTTTCGTATGTGCATACCTTAATTCGTACGCGTTCCACGAAGCGCTGACGACATATTGGATTACGGAACCCCAAAACTGTCGTGATATCTCTCGCTCTACGTACCCGATTACAAATCTTTTAACTTCCGACCGATACTCGTCGCTCGTTCGTTCAAATTAGCCCGTGGCTAATTCCGCGCGTCACTTGACGAGGCGATCCCTCGTGAAGGACGGCGCGACTCGTATCTATACGTATCTCCCTGTCTCGAGATTAAATCAGTCCCGACCGCCCAAAATCTTGATGTCGCGCAAACTACATTGCCCCCACTTCGGGATCTACACCCCAGCTCCTACTATACACGCAAGGGCCGTAGGAATACAAGGGAATACAAGGGACGAGGCTTTCTCTCGAAAATTTCATTCGATGCATTTTCGTGGCTTATCCGATACCACGTAAATCCGTTTCCACACAAAACTTTGGTTACAATGCGGTATTGTGTGTCGCTCTCTGAGAGCTGAGGGTATGGAGCGCGGGATGCTATATATTTCCATTCAGCATACCTCGCGCATGGTACGATACACAAATAACACGAAACAGATCCCTCCTACTAATTACCTGGAATATGCACAAAACAGATGCGACGTAGTACAGTGCGGCTCCAAAGTAACGTACTACCGCATGCCTTTCATTCAACAATATAAAGTAGAGGAGACCGGGGTAAGTTAATACGTGAAGTTGGCCTCATGTTGCCATTACTTTCCATAGTAAGAAGGGGCCAACTTCGTGTATCAACTAGCCACGGTCTCCCCTACGATGAAAATGCATTTTATTTGTGGCTACATCTTTGGTAATACGTTGTATATCTTGTTTCTTGATACTTTTTCCAGTGTCTATTCTTTTCGCGTGATCTTATAAAAGTATATTTATGACGGTGGCTTTCTGACGTATCGTATTAAGAGGCGTCTTTTAGCATTATTGCATGTCAACAAAATTGACACAAATCGGTAGTACCGAAATATCTCTTTCTTTGTTTCACTTTAAGCGCTGAAATGAATTTTAATCGATCGTATTTAACTATTATTAGGAAGCAAGCGCATGGTAATTTCGGTCGCGCTAGCGGGCTTTAAATTATTCCGCTCTGAATCCAATAAAATTTCTTCCAGCGTCGTAGTTATTATCCGCGTAGAATTATTTCAGTATGCCTGACAGATATGGTGTATTTTCGATTCTTTCATTTTTAAGAACTATTAAATTTTATTTAAGGCACACTAGTCTAGCAGATGCGATTGCTCGGTGAGTATTTGATGTTTATTGGATGCTATTAAATATTAACTAAATTAAATAATTGGATGAAATTAAATGAGGATCGAATATTGTTTGAGCAATTTTCATTCGATGAATCGGTAGGTATATCCTGATTAACTATCACTTGAAAAAGTTCTATGAGCTATTTTTAAAGAGTCTTCAGTATTGAAAGACGTTCCATAAGTTGGATAAACTATTCGAAACGATCGTTCGATACGAGAGTGTAACTATTTCTTTCTCAGATCAGTGGATATATTAACTATTATGACCAAGTAATTAAGTATTTGTTCGACAATGATACGGTACTTGCACACACGCTTATAATGAGAACTGTATACGATATAGTACGTACCTTGTGTATAATATCCATGCATCGCAGGATCCACATTATGTGGATTCCCTGTTATCGACAAACCGTTTGCATTCATTTAACGTGATATCTGCTTACATAATATGCGGTGTATACAAACATCGATGAGCAAGGTGTGTCGGTGAGCTCCGAATTAGCTCGTCAAGCACATGGTATTTTTGTTATCCGTCCGAGGCTACGGCTAATGCACCATTATGTGAGAACTTCGCAGAGAATTTCGAAGGTGTTCATGAAATACCTTTGTGATTATAGCTCCTACCAACAAAATGGAAAAAATTGTTAATGTAATTTTCAAGTTGAGATGGTATAAAATTAAACTCTCTCTATATAGATTCAATTCGAATTTGATTTTACACGATATAGCGGAATTTCGCATAACATGTATTTAGAAGCGATACGCTAAAATGTATAGATTTCAAATCGATATTTCTTCAAAAATAGTGGGCATGTATTTTAAGCAGTTTAACAATTATTATGATGTATCCATATACCTATTGGGACAACTAGGTGACCGTCTCTCCATTTCTTCACTCCTGATAGAAGAGAGCCCATTAATTATTATTGATCGTAGGATGAATTATTTATAAAACATTTTCTGGCCTTTTTAAATTATGATTCTAGTAGTGGACATTGTCCAAACCCTCAACAAATAAAGGAGCGAAGTGACAGGATGAAAAGACAGCCCTTCTTCTCCGAGCCTCTTTTCCTACTATACGAAACTATGTAGTAGATAGCCTTTAAATGCCATTCACAATGTTTAAACTATATTAATTACCGAAATTTCTTCTACGTATCTTACTGATATAATTCGATTGTGTTAACAACGACGATGTCCATCATAAGTGCAGCATCAAGAGCGTCTCAGAAGACAAATTTTTGAAACAAATGTCCAAACAGTTGATATAGCCACGTGTTCTCGGAAGAACGTGTGAATCGTATTAAATAGTATTTATCTCTTTACAAATCCTTTATCCAAGTTTATAAATCGCGCCGAACCCTCCAATCAGGGACCCATTCAGACGTGCACCTTCAAGTCTGAATCCAGCGTGCAGTAGCGTATCGTTAAAACCCAACAGCCAAGAGAAGCAGCCATTGAAATTGGGTAAGGGTCACAGAGAAATATTAGCCACAAACCAATCTCTGAACTATTCAACGCATAGTCACAGTGCGCCCCTATATGTAAGTAACCGCCTGGATGCAATGGGGAATGCGGGGTCTCCATATGGTGCCCATCCACGTACAGTCGGACTGCAGTCCCGGACTGTAAGCGATCTCGCCTTCTCAGTCCAAATTTCACCATACACGTACAGTTCGCCTGCAGTCCGTCGCCTGCAGTCCGTCGAAACTGTTAGAAAACTTTGCGTGTGTGGTGGTTGATCTGCAGTCCAGGCCTGTCGTACTAAACTTTTATTGATATGAAAAATTATCTGTCAGTTGCACTCCACGCTCGTTCGACGCTCTCATTCCACGGGCACTGCTACGGTGCCCGGGCGATTGATGCTTCCACTCGAGCGATGCCTCTACGGCATTTGGGCGGTTTGGTACTCGATATGTTTTATTTCCGATGTACGAAAAGATTAGCGGTGCTGCTACAGTGCCGTCTACAATTAAAAAGCGGAATCTGCAGGAACAGTAAAAACGAGAAAATTGATGCTGCAGTCCCGAACTGTGAGCGATCCCGCCTTCTCTCAGTCCAAATTTCACCATACACGTACAGTTCGCCTGCAGTCCGTCGCCTGCAGTCCGTCGAAACTGTCAGAAAACTGTGCGTGTGTGGCGGTTGATCTGCAGTCCAGGCCTGTCCTGCTGAACTTTCTCATCGATGTTAAAAATTTTCTGTCAGTTCAGGGGGGAGGAAAGGTGATGGAGGGGATGGAAAGAGGGAAGGGAAGGGGAGCGGCGGCGGCGTCGTCGCGCTGGCTGGTAGGCGATTGGTGGGGGACGGAGTTTTGAGTCGATCGTCGATCCGAAAAACTATTTTAGGTATATACTTAACTAGCTGACCCGGCAAACTTCGTACCGCCTCAGAATCAATAAATGTTGTGTTAACTTAAAAACGAAATGTATTTTAATTATATTTGAACTAATTTAATTCACTTTACAGCAAGGCATTTGCTTTATTGAAACGAATCTATATATTCTGCTATTCATCGCGGAGACAAATCCAAGAGTCAAAAGTCATAAAAATCTGTCCAGCCATTCTTTAGTTATAAATTGTATAACTAACCCGACTTTATTTTATATATACAGATAAAGAGATTTTTGTTACCAATAAAGGTATCTACTTCTCGAGTTTGCTAGGGTGAAATCAGAAAAACGACTAAATCTTCTTTGAATTTATCATTTCCAAGTTCTTTCGAAAAGTCAGTTGGTCTAGCTTGTTTTGGACCACAGATGACGTACTCGTAATCAGTTTGAAACCTCCTCGCAACGAACGCTCATAATCTTTGACTGAAGGCAGAGAATACTGATGAGAAACTATATGTACACGTGGAGCATCAGAACTGTATAGAATTTGTAGAATTTTCTTTGAAATATTGCCGAACGACTTTGGCACATCTTTAATACGACGAATTAAAAAAAAATCCATCAACAATTACGACATCGATTGCGGGAGGTAACGTACTGTCATTTTGCAAATTTTTCGTCATCCTTCAATTTCTGAGCCGTTGAAACGTGAAACGCGGTATTGCATCATACACAGTCAAACAGTGGTATCTACAATAACCGTCGGTGCACATACCGCTTTTTACCTGAGCAGTTAGCATATACCGCATTTAGATTATCGAAATGTTAAAGGGTATAGCCGGATAAGCATATGAAAACTACCCCCGCTTGAATTTCTCGCTTGAATTAAAAAGGAAGAAATCGTACTATTTGAATTCCCACTTCTTAATTTGATAAGAAATACAACAACCGCTTGAGGCACTGATCGATTATCATTATCGCGCATAGAAGGAAGCATATTTCGTATTTCATTTATATTTTTATATGAGAAACCAGTCAGTAACTTCACTTGATCTTCAGAATAAGAGAAAAAAATTATTTATATATATTATTCCTATAAGTAAAGAATCGCGGCCTCCAGCAAGATTATCTAACAATTTTTGTAGATCAGAAGTTTCTACAAAACTTGAATTAAAAATCACTTTTAAAAGGCACAGATCGTCTTCGTAGAACTTTTCTTTGATCAAATGATTTTTGCAGCATCAATTTCCAATAGGAATAAATACACTTTTTTTTAAATATACGCTTGCTTTCGAGCTTCAAAAGGAATGACAATTATGTTGTTCGTTGATCCGCAAACACCGCAATACTTATGCGTAGAAACAACTCTTGGCAATAATAATTCGATACGTTCGGATTGAATCTCTTCATTTCCACGATGTAAATTAAATTCATAATCAGGATCATCTGTACATTGGCATTCTTTTACCTAAAAACGTTGCCGGTTTCTCGTATGTTGATAACTTAACAACATAATTATAAGGAACAAAATAAGCTTCCCTTTTCTCACAACCATGTTAAATATTAGACATAAGGGGTATAGATGCAAAACCCGCCAAGTTCATTTTTGTCAAATTTGAGGTAGATACGGGAATTTGGTCTTTATAAGTACGTGCATAAGGTCAAACATAATTTAGGTGCAAATTCCACCTTAAACCGTTAATAATAATATAAGGTAGAAAATACGCTTGCCAATGCAAGGCAATGGCCGTCTGCACCAGTTTTTGACGTTTCCTGTGAATTGCTCTAAATGTGACTTGGCGGGCTTGGCATCTATACCCCTCATATATTTCTTCTTCCAAACACAATTGATCAAACTGAACTGACTCATGAACTGTGCGTGTATGGCGAATCATCCGGCGGCCTGCAGTCCCTGGACTGTCCGACGATGGCCTGCAGTCCGCAGAACTGTACGTGTGTGGTCAATAGGTGCCCATACACACAGAGGTCGAACTGTCGGTTTGGAACGGCGCAGTTCGAACCGGCAGTTTTACCTTTCAGTTAGTGGGCGCGCGACGCGCCAGATCGAACCGTCAGGCTGACCCGTCAGTCCAGACCGACGGGAAAAACTGCCGCCGTCCACTAACATGCGTTTTAGCACGACAGACGGAATGTCGGTTCGTACCGCTTAATATCATCCTAATCTAACCGAAAGCGCTATTTAGGCCCTTCGTTCACCGACAAGATAAACCGACAATTCTGTGTGTATGGGCACTTATTTAAAAATATCGTCGTAGACGTTTGGATTTTTATGTTAATATTTATTAGAGAAAAATGCTCAAAACCGGCGAACAAGAATTCTGTATGAAGCTTGTTGAAGCGGTTGAAAAGTATCTGTGTTTATATAATTATAAACTACCTGAATATTCGAGGAAAGATATGTGGAAAAGGTATAGGCGGGATGTGGCTAGTGGCATGAAAGAAACTTTCGTTTTAAACGCTTTTTTTGACATCTTGAAAACAACTGCAGGGAAAAATCACCCTCGATTCACAGGAATTTGCTTTAATTAATGGGATGTAATGAAACGTATTGGCCGAAAGGTATGATCTGGACCTTCCCAGGTAGACTGACGAGTCCCGTAATTTGCATTTTTCCATATGTAGCAGCACCGTATTCCTTACTGGCAAGCAGATGTGGGAAAATTTTAGTTAGTTTTCGTTTTAGTTATGCAGAAAACTTTTGTTAGGTCGAAAATACACAGATGATTACCGTCACAGTTTGGGATGACGCTGGGTATTTCCCCAGTCCCGCAAAACCTATATTTCCCCAGTCCCGCAATACCTATATTTCGGCTCCTTTTATGCCGGCAGTACATAGAGTCAAAGAAAGCGAAAGCGTAAATGGAGTAATAAATGGGATAAGCGTAAAGAAAGGTAATCCTCGCGTCTCAGGTACTCCTCACCTCGGGATGTCTCGCGCTCGGGTCTCCTCAGCGAGCGTATACTGCCCATAAGGGGGCACTGCCCTCATAAAGAACCTTTGCAAAAATTGTTCGGAAAATTTGTGTAATAATAAAATAATCGATAATCGATATTGAACATGAAAATATACTTATTATTACAGGGTAGAAGTATGTAATAGTAATTCACCGGTCTCTCTCATGCAAAACGATGATGAAGGTTATTAATTTCAGAATATCCTTAGATATAATTCATTACTTTTAATAACCTCTTGCAATTTTATAAAGCCTTAATTCTTTAAAAAATAGTAAAATAAATTATTAAATCTTCCAACATTTTTTTTTTCATCTGTCACGTTTTGTGTCCAACTTGAACGTAATTTTTCTGTTGATTAGTATTATAACTAAAATTAGTAAAAGTTATAAAAAACCGAGGTTTAATTGCTATTTTCAACGATTTCATTCTATACGAGATTGAGATTATCTCTCTGACGCATGAACTCACGTCGCGTTATCCTTGTCGCACCTGCGGGAAACGCTAAACTCGAGCTTCTCGACTCCGAAACGAAGCAATACTCAATTATTTTGGTAAACTAATAATTTTGAAAATTATGTTTATATCAAGTGAGTATTTAAAAAAGGAGTACATTGAATTTTCTACGAAAAAAACCTTTTTCGCTATTAAAACGTGTAAATGCACTTTTGATGCTCTGGCGTAAAACCGAAAAAATTGACAAATTTTTGTTTCTGATGATTGCAATATTTCATTACTTTTAAAACAAAACAAAAATCATCGAAAAATACCAATTTTTAGTGAAGTTAGAGGCATTTGTTTACAAGAGCGCGCGGGCGCTACGGCGCGTATTTATATATAAAATTCAATATCTCGAGAACTATTCATCGTAACAAAATGAGATAAAAACCAATCGTTTCGTCTTGAAATTCTCTAAATTTTTTCCGGAGCATGTCTCGATAACTGTCAATAGTTTTCGAGATATTTAAAGAAAAAGCCGTACAAAAAATACATTTTTATTAAAAATTAAAAAGCAAACTTTGGCTTTATGTCACATTTGTTCTATATATTTTTCCGAGTATTTTAAAAAAAGAAGAATTAAAATCGTACACTTATAAAGTACAAGCGCAACAAAATCGATTTTCTCAGCCCGTCTACTGTCGGTCGACACTACGGGTCGATCTGCAGTTTTGCGGCCGGCCGGCCTGTCAGTTTTACCCGCGGGTTTCTATTCTGCGTTAGTGGACGACGACGGTTAAAACCGACGGATCGACCCGACGGTTCGAACTGCCGTTCCAAACCGACAGTTCGACCTCTGTGTGTATGGGCACCTATTCCAAACCGACAGTTCGACCTCTGTGTGTATGGGCACCTAATGACAGTTCGGGACTGCAGATCAGAACTGTCAGTCCACGGACTGCAGTCCGCCTGTACGTGGATGGGCACCAATAGAGTTATCGCGTCAAAATGCGGCATCTATCGTGCCAATACGAATCGTTCAAGTAAATACCTGCGTCAAACTTATGAGGGTCGAGAGGGCCTGGATGATCGAACTCTACCCATTTAGGGTCGTTGCTCATTATTGCCCCTTCTTTGCTTGAAACCGGTTGAGGCTTTTATGCGCATAGAAGTTGGTAATAATTGGGTCTTTTAAACTGTATTGAGGAAAATGTTTGAAATGTCCACTCTTTCTCGGACCGTTTCTCGTGTATACCTGTTATGTAACGCAATAAATAAAGAGAAAATTTAATATAGATTGCGAGATATTTTTAAGGATTTAAAGGGAGTTCTTCAATTCTGTAGGAATTTTAAAAATAATTCATAGATAGGCCAACATCCCATTATGACCGTCTCCAGCCTCTGTTATAAAAAGCGAAGAAACTTGTAGAGGTACCTACTAATTTTTCACAGTGGACCGTCATGCGTTTATAATACTATAAAGAACAGTTTTATATTCTAGGTACTCATTATTTGTTTTTGATACACCTATAATTATAAAATAAAGGCGTTTTCCACCTTCCTCCTCCTCCCTTTGGTGTATAAATATTTGAGATGTTATCGTCTTTCGGTAAGAAATAATGTCCAATTTGATAAAATTAAGAAATTTACAATAGCTTTCGAGGAACCGTAAATAAACGGTTTTTGGGAGAGTCAAATTTAAAGGTGGTTTCAATCCCTTAAATAACTGAGTTAGCACGTAAAAAAATACATATCTAATGTTTTTTGATTTACTACAGCATATCACGGAACGAAGAAAATCGTTGAGGTATACGTACACATCGGGTAGTTTCCTTACTAATAAAACTAGCTATGGTAAAATTAATGATCAAGTTATCGTTACATTACACACACACACAAGAAGAGTTTAGATATTTCGTATTAGATCTGACCAACCGTAGGTCTACTGTTCGACAGAGTAGAGCGAAAATGCTTTCGTGTGTCTGTCTGTCTGTCTATTTGTCTTATGATACCTCTTAAATGCTTTTGCCAATCTTAATAAAACTCGGGACATATGTCCATTGACCTTCAGCGCATCGTAAATTCATTGGGAGATGGAATCGAAGTGGTGAAAAGGGGATTAAGCATATCTACAACGTGGGCGGAGGTGGTATATGATATAAGGTTTTCTGACTTTAAACTGCGAACGTTGCGAAAACGGTATTAGATTGCCTAAAATTTCACATAAATAATTTTGTAGAGAATGTAATTTCCTATAAAAAAAGTCCGCGCCTGTATCTAGCTAAAATAATTTAGCCGTAGCGAGCACTTATGTTTGTCACTAGAAAATTCAACGTTTGCACGTAGGTACCCGGCGCGTCGTATGTAATCGTGGACAATGAATCAGTCCGACCTGCTTCAGTTTACGATTTTAGTGAGGTCTATTGTTCGGAGAACTACTAGTTAACAACACAAAAAATTATTTGTAAATTTATTTGTGCAATATTAAGTTAATATCGCAGGCTTTTAACTAAAACATTTGAAATGCCATATTATCTGTAATGGGTCAGTAGTCTTTCTTTAATATAGTAGATATCTGCAAATATAATAAGGCAGTATTACTGGAAATGTTAGAGCGAGTTTACTAAATGTGTTATACGAATCAAGACTGGTCCAGCACCATATAATGAGTAAGTACCAATGTTTAGTGCATAATTAATCAAAGATATCATGGCCTTTGTAGTTAATCGTCACGTCATGTCCAATATAGATTGTGTTATCTGATAATAAATATATTATATGTATTATTTTCAACTCGGGTAATCTTTTATGTTCCATAACCCCGCAGAAAAGCAACTGGGGAGAGATACTGGGAGAATGGAGGAGGGCGGACGGGGTATATGATACGGGGATGAAACTCGAGTCTAATAGTGGGGAGTGTTTTTATTGATATAATTTCTTATCCGAGCTTTCCAATTCCGATGCAGCGCGATGTTGCGACCCCACCGAAGAATGTGGAGAGGCGGGCATTAATATAAACGGGGGCTTCTATACGTATACAAACGTGGTATATTTTAACCAATGATTTCTTATTGGGATCTCACTTACGTTTAATTTTCTTTTATCCATTCTGGCACTTCATTTTCTTTATTTCGAAGGGGATCTTTTCAAGTAGACAACTAATTTCGATGTGTCGGTATACGTACACATATCGAATATGAACAAATGTGCAATTTCTTTTCATTTGATATCCATTAGAATTTAATCGGCATCTGTCAATATCATCCTATATGTCACTTTTCATTAAAATCGGTTCAGTATCTTCTTACGGCTAATCCATCAAAGTCTCATGGAACATTAGAAGTAGGTATCATTTCATTTCTCTAGATGTCTACCAGAATTAATCGTCAGAATACCTTTATTCGATCTCACAAGCATGGATTTCGTGCATCGAATGCAGAACATCGTAATATTAAAATCTGTGATTTAATTTGATTTACATATAATCACATAACAAGATGCTCCAAGCAATTTTATATAAATTTCCCAAGTAATGTCCTATTTGTAAGTATTTGTCTTGCACAATTTCTCAGCAGATTAGGCTAGTTTTAGTGACACTGAACTAATATTGTTTACATATGTCGATTAATATCAATATAAGCTGATTATAGAACACCAGCTTTCGGGAATGGAAGAAATTTGATGATCGATCATAAACATTTATAAAATCCTAATATGGAAGTACATAGATAATATAGAATATAAATTCGTGCAATATATATGCAATGATGTTTAATACCCAATGAAAAATACCTAACATTGATATTTCAATATACTTATACTTGACCTATTGATATTTCAATATACATATTATACTTGCACTTGGCACTTATTACGACCAAGCGAATTTCCATTATATTCGTATATCTAAATTCACTATTTATCTATGAAATTTGCCCCGATCAAACATCAAATAGTTCCATTTTCCGTTAAGAAATTCATCAAGTAACCGTCATTTTAACATCAACATTCTATAAGAGTACACTGTCTTGATATCTAATTTATAAATAAAACATAGTAGAACCCCTTTAAAGTCACTACCTTCGAAAGTCGTCATTCCCTACTTTCCTGCCACCCCTTCAAGGCCGGTATTCATAGTCAGATCTCAAGAAATAAGGCGGTCTAAAAACGGCTTAGAAGGTGTCTCATTGGCTAGAACGTAGTTTTAAAATCTGACTCTGAATACCGGCCTCAATTTTTGATCGAAAGGGGAATCGAAGTAGTGATGACTGTAAAGTTCTGTCGTGGGTGACTACTTTAGAGAGATTCCACTATAGGAGAGTAAGATACTTTTGAGATTGACTTAACAAGGACCCCTCCTTAACGGGAATAAAATTCTATAAATAACTATTCCGTCACACTACAAATTCTATACAGTATATATAGTAAATAATCCAATGCCTTTAAATGCAATGCATTTTTTATTTTACTAAAGCCATGTTTCAAACTACAGGGTGAGGCAGCGAAACGGCACGATTTAAAAAAATAGCAAAAAATAGAGACTAAAAAGAAGTTGCTTTATTTTAGCATAAATCAGGTCTACATTAGTGGAAATTTATTTTAAACACTTTGGACTTGAGGTAACCCCAAAGGAAAAAGTTTGGAGCCGTCAAATATGGTGAACGGGCAGGTCATGGAATATCGCCATTTCTGCTGATGAGACGACCAGGAAAAGCGAGTCTAAGCAAATCCATTGAAACATTGGCAGTATGGCTTGTTGCACCATCTTGCTGGAAGAGTGTTTCATCATCAGGATCATATTCATCGATTCCAGGCAGACCTAAAGTTACCAACATGTTAGCAATGCATTCAGAGTTTACAGCAATAATAGCCTTTATAGCAAACGCGCGTTGCTCACTGGACCGGCGTTTCGTGGCTACTAATATTTTTACCTGTCTAAACGACAAAGGTCCAGTCCCCCACTCTCGTGACCCCCCACCAAGTTCGCCAGCCCAAACTGAAATCGTGCCGTTTCACTGCCTCACCTTGTAATTTAAGATATTTCCTCTCCAAAATCACTTTCTGTAAATTTATTTGAAATTTTGGTCAAATAGAGATTGAGGTATTCTACACCTCCTCTAATTTTTTCAGATTTCTTTCCGGTATAGTTTAATTGTTATTCATGTTTGTTGAAGAACACTTTTATATGCGTTCCCTATACCCAAGCCGTAAAAATGACACATTTTCACCTTTTTATAGCAAACTGTACTGTAAATATTTTTGAAAAATTAGAGAGATGTAGAGAAAACAAATTAGAAATTTTGTAACAAAAACAAACAGAAAAGTCAGGTTTAATTAAAGAACGATGGGCTTTCAAAGATTCGAAAAAATATTGAAATTCAATTGAGGTTGGGATGAGGAGTAGCGATGTGGCAACACTGTACGATGCCACATCGTCGCCACTCCGTAAATACGTTTCTTTAAATCGCTCGCTTTAATAAATTTATTACACTTGTATCTCTTAATCGTTTCAATATTTTTAATTTCGAAATAACGAATATTAACAAATACACGGGGTAACGACAAATTGTCGTCGCATAACCTTACTATGATCACGGTGTTGACACATTCACTCGCGCTATTTTACGTATGTGTAGAGGTACGTCCATGCATACAGTGAGCCTGTGTGAGAGTACAGTCTCTACTACATTTTTTTTCTAGAATGCTGTATACCGTCCTCTTCTTATCTAAGTCCTCATGACCGAAACTTTTAGACTTGAATTACTGGAGGAAATACCTTACTACACGTAGTATGTAGTAGATACCGAATTACATACTAACCACTTCAGATTGAACTAGCTTTTATAAAAGCACGCTATGCGAACTAAAGTTGCCACGCATAATCCACGAAATCTTGCTAATATAATGCAATCCGATACAGAAATTCCTCTGGAAATATCACATGGCATGTTCAAGCTATGGGAGTGACATTCGACGTGGGCCCTAAAACGTTAAGCGGCTATATATGGGGGAGTGCGTTAGACTTTGTTAAGGGCAGCTGGTTCTTCCAGAAGAAGCTTGCTAGTGCAAATTGATCCCGTCCATTAAGAGGCCGACATACCAGGCCCACTAGTTTCTCCTGCGGGGCAGCGGTGAGACGAGGTAATGTCAAAACGCTAGAAGGGGGTGGAGCTACGCGAGGTTAGCGATGTTGCCGAATGCATGCAGTGTGGACACGGTCCGGTTAGGTTAGGTCTTACGCCGGCCTCAGTGGCGAGAGCATGGCTCGCTCCCGTTTAGACCGGGATACCGCGTCGCGCGCGCGTTCCAAGTGTCTCCGGGATTGGCGTACGTCATGTCACCAATGCTTCGATAGCGCAACGGTTAAGTTGCCGGGCTGGGGGTCTCGATGTCGCGGGTTCAATTCTTGTTGGGACTTTTTTTTTATTAACTTTTTTCATTCGATTACAACCTTTTCTTGTTATAGAAAGTGGTTTACATTATCGAATAAAATAAGAGTTTCAATTTTTTTCATAGTTTTACGTTATTTTCTTCCTCGTTGAGGTGAACCAATATTATTAGAAAGAACAGTTGGAAGCATCGTTGCATTTTTTATTCTTACATTTCGTCATGGGAATTTTTGGCTGCCGAAGATTTTATACACGATTTTTTGGATAATAATTGTCGAAAAAACATTTGAAGCACACCGTATTTTGACACCATGAACATTTGACGAATGGAACTTTGCCACACGCACATTTACACTTTAAAAGCGTTATGGGAAAGCAAATTTCATTGACATTTTCGAAAAACGGCCTGGTTGGCAATAATATTGGTTCACCTCAACGAGGAAGAAAAAATAACGTAAAACTATAAAAACAATTGAAACTTTTATTTTATTCGATAATGTAAACCACTTTCTATAACAAGAAGGGATTGTATAATCGAATGAAAAAAGTTAATAAAAAAAAAACCCGACAAGACTTGAACCCGCGACATCGAGACTCCCAGCCCGGCAACTTAACCGTTGCGCTATCGAAGCATTGGTAACATTATGCACGCCAATCCCGAAGACACTTGGAACACGCGCGCGACGCTATTCCAAGAAGTTTTCAAGACAAAATCGATTTGACATCTGCCGGGGTCCCCTTGTGAGATACGCCCTTACGTGATAAGACCGACGATATTCTGCTATTCGTGGCGGAGACAAATCTGACAACCCCGCAGTCCGTACGTAGTGAAGACGCTAGATGGAAGCATTACTCGGCTGATAAAAGTAGACGAGTAATAGGTTTGAAATAAAGGTTTTCTGCAATGGGCTTTCAGAAATCTTTCGTGCAAAAGGTGGTAGTACCTTGTACAAGGTTTATTTTAGGGTCCCATAGAAGAATTCATTTCAATACTTTGATTGTTTCCGCGTTTACAACTTGCAAAATATAGGTATATTTGTGAGGTCACCGATGGATTACAACAAAGAAATTTATTTATTTTTTTCTATAGGGCCCTAGATTTATGTTTTTTAAGTGTGGTGGCGAAAAGTACAAAAGGTTCTTATGCACCATGTTGGAATTATCGCTTTACAGCCGCGACAACTTTTCGGGCGTTTCCAGACGGGGTGTGTCGGCCTCTTAAGAAGTCGGCAGAGATGTCTATTATTGACTAGCGACGGTGGGAGCCATTGGGTTCGTGGGTGAAGGAGGATGTCGGTATTCGAGCAGAAGTAGGGCAATGATGAGTCGAACAGCTGAAGAGAAAACGAATGAGAAAGTTTGGGGACTAGGAGCTGCCCCTTTATTAGGGGTTGAACTGTGTATTACAATATATAATATTCGCGTGTTTTCATCAAGATTATATGTACTTGAGAATTTTTGTACACCATTTTGCATCGTCCTAATTCGGTCTTTGCGTAAAAAAATATTCATATTTCTAAATCTAATTTTTAATCTATATACGTATTACATGCCAAACAAAAAAAAACGTTCGAAGAAATAATTATTCGCAAAATTATTATATAATTAAGTACATTTCTCTGTACAAAATTGTGATGCCATCGAGAAGCCAGAGAAATATATTTAATATGCCAAGTAAAAAGTATGAGAGCGATAGACTTAAATAACATGATGACGTATGCTGCATTTTTAAATATCGTTTTCCAGTTTAATTATAGTCGAAAATAAAAATAAAAATACGGTATAAATAATTTTGTTCACACTTTTTAACCTGTAATAAAAGAAATTGGTGAGAAAATCGAAAATAGACAAGTCGAAAATGCAGCGAATTGGTATAGGGTGGGAGGGGTAATGCCGGTCACTTAGAATTAGACCTAACATAGTAAATGTTACCCCAAATTTGAGAACAAACAAGTTTAATAAGTCTTTAGAGAGTAGGTATCTATTTTCTGAATTTTTTGTTGAAATGTAGATTAAATAATTAATTAGTTGATTAAATAATAATTAATTTCTCTTTAAGTTTTAATAAAAAAATAAAAGTATAACGTTGACCGGCATTCCCCCACCTGTGGAGGAATGCCGGTCAAGTATTTCAGAATGCATTTTAAATGGGAAAATATATTTTTATGTGTTCCTATGGAAATATAGGAAATACTTAATGAAAACTAAGGCAGGTTAAAGAAAGAAATTTTATTAAATATTTTAGATGTTAAATTAATAAAGAAAACTTTTGAATTATAATAGTATTATACAATCTTGAAGTGCATCTGTTGCACATGCAGCCTTTTGGAGAATCCCAACCAGAACTCAAATCATGGGCCCCCAGTTGATTTTTCGGTAATTTTGTTTCCTATTATGTGGCATCTATATCATGATTAATATCAACTTTTTATTTCATTTAATTAGCAAAAATGAGGATTTGAAGCAATATTGGGGAATGCCTAGCAAAATGACTGGCATTCTTCCAAATGTGGTCTTCTAGAAAAACTTAGGGTAAAGTCGGGAGAGATGGCGCAGAGGGTGAGACGGCTCAGTCAAATAATTTCTTTGTCTATGTGGCAATACTGACCCAGTTGGCGACACAGATGATTAGTGCGCATGTGCAGTAAGTGTGTGTTACCGAACGGCTGTTTTTCTCATCAAAAGGTAAATAAAATATAACTGTATATTGTATTGGCCCTGATTACACAGGCCTGCGAAATTAAAGTTATTGAAAAATACAAGAGAAGTTTTCGCTGATTTTTATGTTATTTGGTGTGCTGATTTATAAAATGGCCTCCATTTTTTTCCATCACGTCAGGATTTTTTGTAAAATCGATATCGCTATTTTTGCTAGAATCCTATTTGAAAATTAATTATCTCGAACAATTTTGCGTACTATCTGGCAACAGTGGTTTTTATCTATTCAAATATATGTAAAATAATCGATTCTTGGTGAGGCAAATTAATTTTTCAGCAATCGATTATTTTGTATAGGTTTAAATGGATGAAAACCACTGTTACCAGATCGCAGGAGCCGCCTCTGGTCGAGAGGAAAACTGAACGTTCCCTTGGGTTTAAACTTAAATACATCAACTTATAGTGTAGTTTCTAGAGGAAAATCACCAACATACTATTTTAATTTGTTTTCATTAAGATAAGTTACATGAAATAGGTTATCGACCAAAAGTTTAAAAGTTAGAAATGTTCATAAAAATCCAAGTAAACTTAAATTTTTCAAGAAAACTTGACGTGATAGAACTTTCTTATTATTATGTTTTAAATCAACACCAAAAAATACATGAAGTTCAGTTGTCACTACCCTTGTATTTTTTTCATCGCAGGCTTGTGTTATTTTTTGGTGTAATAATAATTAGGCATCCAGTAAGTTATTATTCTGATTTGAATGTATTTGGTTTGGTCATTTCACTTCATAAATTTGTAAATATTGGTCCTGACCTCAAATTTCGTTCCGTGCTTCATGCACAAGAAAGACGATGACTCCAACATCTAACCCAACGAAGTCGGGTGAGTTGGCGCAAGCCGTCTAACCCGACTATTCGGGACGCACCAACTATCCAAATATGTGTCTGCGATGTGGCAGAAAAGCGAAATAACTTTTACATGTTATTATTAAGATTTATTACATATTAAAGATGTTTTAAGTTTATGTGGTTGGAATAATTAATACTTTGGTATTTTTCTTTAAATTTAATTATTTAAGATGATTTTGTATTTTTGTTTTTGTTATTTGACATTAAAAGTAGTTGCACTTTAAATTTTGAAGCCTATTCTTGGAGAATCACTCACCTCCACCAATTTTTTCTACTGCGCCATCTCACCCATACTAGGGCGGGTGTGTTGGTTTTTGGTATATTTGCTTTTGACAAATTTTTTACAATACTCGATAACACTTTTGGTCGTTCCTTTACAAATTCGTATATTTTATTGTTCGCTCTATCCACATTATCAATTAAGTATTGTTATCCTACAAATATAGTTTTTGTACCACTTTAAAAAAAGGTGCGCCATCTCTCCCGACTTTACCCTAATCTATCAACGGAACACTTGTTTTCTATTCTTTCACTGCACATGAATTACCTGCATTAATGGCAAAGAAAAGCATACCCGAACGGATTTGGAGAAAAAGTAAATATTTGTTGACTTTTTCAATTATGTATGGCTAAGAAATTATGTCAGAAATACTTCAAATGAATAAATGTGCCTTGAAGCAGCGCAATTAAATAGAGTGAGTCGGTAACGTGATATGATACTTCTCTATCATTCTATCAAGTTGTCCACTTATGGTACCACTATTGGACGTTCTATACTCTAGATAATTAGGTGGCCGGTATTACCCGCTGACCGGCATTACCCCGTCCTCCTCTCAGGAATACCCATATGTATACATTATGTACATCCATAGTTTTAAAGTATTGTTTATTTTTCTGGAATCGTCACCTCGAAAATGGCCTATATGGAAAATGCGAACTATATCGTTTCAATTGAAATCCGAATGTGTAACTATAGGGCACGCTGAATTTACAAATTTCTATTTCCATTAGTTTCTGGAAACGTTATCGATGATGATATAATATTAATATCGCTCAATGATTTAGCTAATTCCTCGATCATATAGATAATTTTATCAGTTCGACTCGTAGAAATGATATATTCATATACTTATAATAAAACTGACGAATTCTCGTTTTTTAGATATACGACAATCAATGAAAACATTTCTTTCAATATATGTAATAAACTCACTAAATCTCGTTAATGTACCACGTGATACCTGCTCTAATGTATAACGAGATATGGTAGACGAATGAGTTACATAAACAAACTACATAGATAGGTACCGATCAAAGTCTTTCATTTTTCTTTTGCTTTTCATCGTCAGCCCCTTCCATTTATAATTTCTTCGTATCTCAATGAAGAAACTGCGTTCGACAATAATAATCGCTAAAATTTATTAAAGTACCCACACGTGACCCGTCCCGTGACGTACCACAAAAACAGTAGTCGAACGAGTCCAGCGAACCAGGCCTCGGTCAACCTTCCGTCCTACGTCGAGCTGCTCGCCAACGTGACAGCCACTAATGGCAAATAAGTAAAACGGCGAGCAAGGACCGACTGTCGGCTTATCAACCCACTTGGATCGGCTAAATACCGTTCGGCATAATTAATCGACCGCGACTAAGCTTCGCTCGCCGAAACATTAATCACAGAAGTAATTTTTTGCGCGTGATCCCTGCTCCTGACACAATATTGTGAGAAGCATTGTCCGACATTCGACATCCACCACTACCCAACTCTTAACGCCACGCCCGCTTCACGCCTTTTGCCCCCTCATACGCGTAACTCCAACGTCGAACTGTCACTCTCGATCTCGATTTCCCACAAGGCAAGGGCTCGAGTAGAAGACGACCGAGATAAAATGTGAAAGGTGGCTGGCGAGTGTCAAGAGACCCGTAGCGCCGCACAACGGACAGCTTCGGGATTTCTACCTAAAATTATGCTAGTGGCGAAGATACGAGACCGTTTACAATTAGTCGGACCCGTTATCTCTCGTCGAATTTCTCGCATCTGGTCTGGTTCTTGTCAAGTATACATCGTCGCTGGATTTTTTATCTTTCGATGATGCTTCGAGCCTGAGCAAGGTCGGGTACTAAATTCAGCAAAGAATGATTTTTGATGATTTTCTATGAAAGTGTATACTTACAAAATTATCCTTCATTATCATTTTCATCGACAAAAAATAGATCTAATTTGTACGATTTAAAAGTTTAATATATTTTATTTTGCCGTTAAAAGAATCTCTCGATTCTATGTAATACTCACATCCGTAACGCATTCGTCCCCTCTAGAGCTACCAATTAGGAATTTCCACCATAAATTTATGAAAGAGCGCATAATGCGGACGTACAATTTCACGCATAGCTCTCATACGAGCACGTGTAACTCCGTAGTGAACATGGCACGTGAATCTCATGCGAGCGGCTTAGCATTCAATATTGATTTAATAGCTTATTAACGCGACTGATCAGCCATGCGAGCAATTGCGCTTACTCTCGAGTTTGAATACTAAAATCTATATCAATCGTTCCACACTCGATGTTTCCTGCGAGTTACATTAATAATACCCCGCATCCCGAAACCGATTCATAACCAACGAACGTCCGTGTGTCTATACGTATGCACTCGCACCACCACTGACCCTGTATATCTTATGTGAAATTGTTTTCGTGTGTCGTACGTCAAGGAACGAGTTTTTCTTAGTCAAACATCGACACCCAGGTGACCCACATTGAAATAAGCCACTGTGCATACATCAATTCTGTCTATACACAGAGAAAATGACTCGCTCCGGTTAGGAGAACCGGCCCCAGTCCCCGGGCAGGACTCGTGCTGAGTTAGATAGGCTTGGGGTTGGTACCCCGGAACGAGTTACCCCCCGTCAATGAATGACGTCTCGTGGATTGGAACTCGGAATTCTGGATCATATTTAAAGTGCACTGGAATCTATCTATGTCTCACGTAACTCGTTATAACCATCAGGGCAGAGGGCAAGTCGAGTGCCAGCTAAGTAAAATATTAACAATTAGAAATGTCTTCGAAAATTAAAAAAAGTTGGAAGAGTTTTTTGCTTCAACTGTTAAAATTGTCAAGCCCTACTGAATTTTTGAATAATAATTGATATGAGTGTGGGCTACTTATATATTTTATACCCCTGTGAGGCGCTTCGTTGAATCTGTTAGTAGATCTACAATCGATACTGCGATTGAAGTAAGTGTGCCTAATGTTGTCTATTTGGGCTGACCCCTAGGAAATTGTAATATTGTACTGAATGAAGAAGTTAAACTGAGTTCGAAGTTCCGTTGCGAGTTACAGTAGTCGGCGACCAAGTCAAGTAGTAAATCAAATTAAACGTATCAACATCATTATAAGAACTTAATACTACAACACTTAGATTAATATGTGGGGCACTATGTTATATAATTAGCCCCTGGTCATATCTTGGTCAACGTCAATAAAGAACGTGTTTAAGTGAAGTGTTCTATTCCCCTTCACTTAATCATGTTGACCTCTAAGTTCCATCTTGAGTTATAGTAGTCAAAGGCCAAATCAAGAAGGTCAGGTGAACCTGCTTTACTATACAAATGTATTACGAGTACTAAGATATTCAGACAAATATGTGAAACACTTAAGTTAGCATCTAGCTGTATCTTAATTACCACTGCTCAAGCCAAGTGTTCCGTTTCATTCCGCTTTCATAATACACTTACAATTAGTTATGAAAAAATATATTTACATCGTGATTTTCTCCTTTAATTACATTCTATGAGTTGTTTTGTATCTTCGAAATATCTACTACAAAGTTTTAATTAATACATGACCCACGTTAATGCATCTTGGGGGTGTACTCATATGACAATAGACTGTAAAATTACCGAAAGTCTGTTCGCTGTAGCATATGCTCCCAAGAGGATCAATAATTTATAGCAACTGGAATAGAATACGGCGGTAATTCTCACGCTCTCTTTGTCGTCAGTCTACTTGCCGAGAGGGATCTGCATAAATTTGCGGCACTTGCTGCCATGCGGAACCGTATTAAGTCTAAGCCTGTAATTTAAATGGAGATCGTTCCGGATACATTCTGCACCTCACACGTTCTTCTTCGTCGAATTAATACCACGGTAATCCTCTGCAATGGATATGGATCAACTGACTACTGACTATACACATGTATACCAGTAGTCAGGTTCGGGCAGTAATCCACAACGCCTAGCTGCACTACATAAACATATATTTACATATTCGCGTAAGTAAATTTGATCGATAAAAATAAAAAACTATACAATTGCAATAGCTAATAAAGTTGAAATGAAAACTGCTTTATTTCTATATATTGCAAATCAGTACGTTTCATTAAACTGAAGCGTAAGATGTTATTTAGGTATATGAATTCAAATACAAAAAAAAATATGATGTGAAAATATTTCCTTCTAATAAATAGAATAAAGCTACGTTACTACAATATAGAGATTCTTGTATTTTAAAAGTACCGATTTTGTCTTCTGTGAGCTCTTTAAATCCATAAAATTAAGAACAGCCCTAGACTTAAGAATGGACTGAAAGGGTTGAAATCAGGGGAGATGTATTTCATATCTTCACAAAAGGTGAAGATATGAATACCCGCGAGTTTCAGCTCTCGACAAAGGTCAAAATATAATATAATAAGTAATAAAAAGTAAATAGCGTTCAGTGAATCATAGAGTTTACTCTCTTTCAAATATGTCAAGTGAATAGCTGAAAGCTATTTGCTTCCTATACTCCCATTTCTGTAAAGATATATACAATAATAGTCCTCTTAATAGACAAAGTAACGTTTTTATATAGCAAGCTGGATTTTCCTTTTCTAACTTCAATTAGCTCCTTGAAATGCCTTCGTCTATTTTAAACATTGTTAATCATCGGTCTTACTTGTGACTGATTTTCAATACCTTCATGCAATATCTGCATTACTCCTTAACCTTCGTTAGAAAATCATAATTAGAAACCCATAGTAAGCCCTTGTCTCTACGGATTTATCTCTATTTAAGGGGACTACCGTATAAGGAGATGACCCTCAGCGAGTTAATATTGGAAGTAGGCAAATATGAGAAATAGTTTAGTGTTACAATTAAAAACTAATCATTCTTATAACGAACGCTTTTACAATTTTTTTTTCTATTTTGAAAATATTCTAAAGTAAGGTACATATAGGTATGCTTGAACGCGTATGTATGACTCGTATATCTTTCTCCTGTCTAACCGAACAGACCGGCATCATCTGAATACAGACTCTTCAGGTGAAGAACTTGATTTATTAGGCAATCGCCGTAAAGGTTACCGCACACTTGGGCGTCGCGTCGCGTCGCGTCAAAATACCGACTGGATAAAATACATACAAATAAATGTACTACCACTCACTAGAGCGGCGCGTCGCGTCGCGTCGCGGACGGGGATTCTTCCCTTCGAATCCTTGGCGTCAAACGACGCATCGCGACGGGACGGTCATAAAGACTAGAGTCTTTGTCCGTCGCACAATAGACGAAATTCGGAATATCGGTTCTTACCACTCACTATCATCGCAATCGAAATACCTTCTGGTTAATCTCGCGACCAGACGGGCGAATTCTCCAATACTGGCGCGATTTTTATTGATAGGATGGATCCATATTCTCTTCTTTCTATTTCTTTCTGACATCAATGCTACCATGAAAGCAATTTCCTCATTAAAACTACTGCTACCGTCGTACAACTTGTTGCACTGCTAGATACCGTCTGATTGTAATATATTTTATAAAATTTACGGACATTCAAGTCCGAATCTGCCGGTTGCCGCCGGAAAAGTGGGCGATGCCACCATCCATCGCGGAGCGTCACCGAGCCGCGACGAAAATTTACGGACATTAGGTGCCCATACACTCAGAGGTCGAACTGTCGGTTTGGAACGGCGCGGTTCAAACCGGCAGTTTTACCTTTCAGTTAGTGGGCGCGCCACGCGCCAGGTCGAACTGTCAGGCTGACCCGTCAGTCCAGACCGACGGGAAAAACTGCCGCCGTCCACTGCTTATGGCTAGCTTAACCGCGGATTTCTATTCTGCGTTAGTGGACGACGACGGTTAAAACCGACGAATCGACCCGACGGTACGAACTGTCGGTTTGGAACGGCAGTTCGAACCGTCGGGTCGATCCGTCGGTTTTAACCGTCGTCGTCCACTAACGCAGAATAGAAATCCGTGGTTAAGCTAGCCATAAGCAGTGGACGGCGGCAGTTTTTCCCGTCGGTCTGGACTGACGGGTCAGCCTGACAGTTCGACCTGGCGCGTGGTGCGCCCACTAACTGAAAGGTAAAACTGCCGGTTTGAACCGCGCCGTTCCAAACCGACAGTTCGACCTCTGAGTGTATGGGCACCTATTCAGGTAAGAATCGCCGGGCATCGCCGCACCGCGACGCGCCGCGTCGCTCTAGTGTGCGGTAACCTTAACGATTGCGCGTAACTTTCTTCGAACCAAGCGTATCAAGCTTCCCAACCCCTTAGGAGCCTATAAAACTTTACGCTCGCATTATGGCTGTGAACGCATACTATAAATTAGGTGACATAATGCGTCCTAGGAGCAGCCGACAAAAAGTCGGGTTGCTCTCGTCGTAAATTTCAGTAACCCTGTTTACCTAAACGACCTCTTTGTCGGTCGAAGGTAACCTTACCGAACGCGACCTATGTAAGTTAACTGCAACTGGTAGCCAGGTATCTGGCCTCAACAAAGCAGTCACAACGCTCGATGCTTCTCCGCGACAATATTTTCATTTAACCGAGACAGAGAGAGAGCGTCGCAACTTTACTGCGGGATCACCGACGTTACTTTATCTATTGGCGATCATTTTTTGTGTTTAGACTCCTCCCAGATCACTCGCGGCAGATGGTTTGGAACGGCCTATTAAGGGGACATTCTGTAGAGGATTAAAATCTGGGATAAAAGGCTGGTATTTAATCCTCTGAAATAAATTACAGTGTGTAGCGTGTATACATATACGTATATACACATACGGGAAGTCCCGTAACTCGTATGTAAATGCGCACCGATGTTCTCCAATGAAAATGACGCAATGAAAGTACGAGCGAAATTATTCTAAAGTTGACCAACATTATCTCATTGGTGGACCTAATGTTTTCATAAATCCAAGTCTAAGTTTTACTTGTATTTTCGTTGTATTATTTTGAGTACATTTATGATTTTCACGTATTCATTTTTCTAAAGCTAAGCAGCACGTTATATTTATATGAAACTTTATATTGTCTTTTCAAATAAAAAATATTTATTTCAAGGCCATATCGTCTTGCACATTCATTGTTTCATTTTTTGTGGAGAATAACGGGACACACTGTACAAACGTATATCGAACAGACGTTATTAAAAAGTGGGGTACAGATGTTTTGGATGAAAATTCACTTGCGTATAAATATAGGGTACGTAGAAAGGTATGATTCGACCGTAGATATTTTTTTAAAGAAGTTATGAGAGGATCACTGTATCTGATATATTGATATTCACACCATTGCTTATCGATACCTTACTTTGGAAACCTCGTAAGTGCAATTTTTGACAAATATTCAATTTATAGCTTACTGCGTTAAGGTTTAAAATCTGAACACAGTAAGCTATAAATGGCATTTTTGTCAAAAATTGCACTTACGAGGTTTTCAAAGTAAGGTATCGTTATACTTGTGAGCATGACGAAATATCTTAGCTTGAGGGGGGGGGGGGACCCGGGTCGAATATTTTGAACTGGTAAGCCTTGCTAAGAATTAACGTTTGCAGGTCTAAAAGGAATGAACTAGGTCTTAGGAAAATATTCTCACAATGTAGAAAGTAAACCTTGCTTGTCCTGCCATAACCTAGTTACACTGAGTATCAGATGTAGACAGGACTAACACGGACTTGTCACAATAGACCTTGGAAAGCCGTTATTATCATATCGCATTTTCTTTCGACGGTACTAACCAGGTAGAAGATCTTCTGAATTTTGTTTCCCCCACCCTTTTCCCCTTCCTCCCTCGTATACCGTATGTCCCATAAGAAACGCAACAAGCGACATTTACCTTCGGCAGTATTTGCCGACGGTGCTTGAGTCTTTTACATGTGCACCGTCGGCAAATACTGCCGAAGGTAAATGTCGCTTGTTGCATTTCTTATGGGGCATACGGTAAATGATTATGCAGTTATTTAATTTGTATTTAACACATTTAGTGTTATGAACGTCACGAGTAGAAAAATCGTGTTCAAAAATTGTCTGTGGCGAACGAAAATTACGTTCGCCATTTCGATCCGGAATCGGCTTATAGACTCGACAGTAAGGCTAGGCCGACTCCTGCCTTAGACGCCCTGTGGTCCTCTTATATAGTAATTTACCGCCGTTTTTTACTACCGAGAGCCGACAACCGGGGGCCAGGAGCCGAAAGCCGAGGGCCGAGAGGGTCGGCGCCATCTGGCGTCAGGCCGCCACAGCGTGACGGGTCGCCACAAGTCAAACTTTAATTAATTATCACAAAATATTTAAACAAGATAACTGATCATTTTCTTTTTTATAAATACAGTTAACGTCTAAATAGTACATAAATTCCAAAAGTATTTAAAAATCTGACACGTGCAAGTTCCCTATTAATTAATTATTATTTGAAAAATACTAAACGTATTAAATAACTTAATTTATGAAAATGATAGTAAATTTTAAGTCAAATTTTTATTATATTCTTTTCGTTGGAAGGGAAATGAGTTGAGAAATTAGAAACATCATATTCCTCACTCCTTCCCCTTCCCGCTATAATAATTCCTCTTTCAATGAAGAAAACTAAATTTTAATTTTATTTATCTATATTTTATTAACCCTCGTACGTCCCTCGGGTCTATAATGACCCACAGCGTTCAATATCGATAAGTTATTATTATGCCTTTAGAGATAATCTTCTGAAATTTTTAGACATTATTTCTTTCTTATAACGATAATTTTTCATGATGGAAATAAGCATGTAATTATGTAATTTTGTCGACTACAAAAAACTGCACGTACAAGGTCTTCGGGTCATATATGACCCATACTGTAGAATATTTTGTTATTTGTATTCAGGTACCATTTGTAGTCAATGTACCATTTTTCTTATATTATGCAGTTTCCAGTGATTTCATAATACTTCAGACAAATTTTATAAAGTGTACGTAGTTTGTTTGCTGAATGACCATGCATGTAGAGACGGAGTACGGACGTGGTCATTCCTGCTCTGCTCGGTTCTCCTGTAGGTATCTCTCCAAGTAGTGCGAGGAGTGTCTGTCTGATGGTATTAGCGTATATAATACCACCCATTACAATCGAAAGATCGAGAAATTTTTCAAATTTATCTTTTGTGAGAGGACGCCATTTCTTCATATGAGAATTTTCAACCTGATGATTTTGAGTTTCATAACGATTCGTCTCCTCTATAATCCTTTCAAGCAGACGAGAATGAGAAAAATAATTGAAATAATCGATTGGACTATTTCCCGATATAAAGATTTTCGGATTTATTTCGGAGCTACCTTCGAAATCTTTGATTGATGGGTAAAGATACGGGTACTTGTACTTTTGGTTCGGATTCGCCACTAGTCCAAGCTTCATTTTCAGCCATTGCATTGTTGGATACTACTGTATCAATACAACCGTAAAGAACAGGTGAGCGAGCCAGGCTTATAGATTGCGCGGAGCGTTGCGTTTGCGCGAAAGAATTCGCAATACGCTACCTATAAGGCTTTTCGCGTATACCGTGTCATCATTCCGATTTGGACATCAGTATCGTAATAAGCGACCCCGAAAACCCCTCGAGTAACAAGTTTCGGGCCATAATCTTCAAATTTTAAAAATTTCTGGAATTCATCATCCGCCATATTGCATTCGCCATCTTGAATTTGAGAATAGAGCGATTTGGATATCAGCATCGTAATGAGCGACCCAAAAAACCCCCGAGTAACAAGTTTTGAGCGATAATCTTTCCTGCCAAATTTTTTCTACTGGATCCAAAGTCGATTTTGCCCTGCGTCCGGGGTGGTCGATATATCAACCAGCAGTTAGGTCGGGGCCTCCAAATAGGAAATTATTGACTTTATTTATAAATTTTACGTTTAAAAAGTTGATTTTAACTGAAATTTCCCCGGGCTCTAAAGGTTAATATATACGAGTACATACATCCTACCCTTGGGTCATATATGACCCGAAGGACTTAAGTGTAAGTATAAATGAGGGCCATACGAGGGTTAATTCACAAAAATGTGCATATTTTTATTTATTTATTTATTTATCAACATTATAGAGAGAGGAATTAATAAAATTGCTAATACATTGCCTCCCCTTCTTTTCAATTCAAGGCTACCTATAAATAATTTTCCGTTCAAAATGTTTAATTGATTATCTACGAATTTCAAATTATACGAAAAAGTACTAAAGAGCACGTGTTAGGACATCGACTAGAGCGAAAGAATATGTCCGACTTATTAAGGACAGTGAAGACCATATTTACATATCAGGACAACTTAGGTATTTTAGAGAAAAATCCCTTTACAGGTCTTCTTAGACTTCACCAGGTTTACTCAGTTCTAAGCAGATCTTAAAATAGGTCTATTTTCAGAATGGAAGAGGTCAATATATTCGACTCGGGGAAGTATCTTTAGAAGCATCGACTTTCGACGTATCGAGCAATTATAATGTAGGAATTTTAAAGAAAAACAAAATTTCGTTTAACGATGTTATTCATATCATTATAGCTTACATCATAGTTATAATTCTTGATACTAGGGGGCATCCGCCCCCTGCTTGCTTCGCTCGCCAACCCCCGAGGGGCTATCGCCCCCGCGCCGCTATCGCAACGCTCCCCCAAGTTTGTTGGGGACGGCGGTCGGTCAACGGATTTATCTCGCGACGCTTCGCGTCGCTCGAATTCGACAAAACGCCAGCCAAACGGATAGACGGGCCTAGGGTAATGAAATGCAGGATAAGATGAAAAGAAGTATGAATTTCTATCTATTTCTCTCTATTTTATAAAATAGTTTTTCGGATCGACGCTCTCCACCTTGCCTCACTCAGCGTTCTCGACCGTCCGTGGTACTGTTTATATTATGAGACGACGCAGTGTCGCATCTCCACTAAGAGGACGAAAGAAAGAAACCAGTCATCGATGGTCCATATCATGATCCCCGTATGCCCTTTTAGTTAGTTCTCTAGAGAGTGTGAAAGAGTTTCTTCCAAGCGCATTCTGATAAAGAATATTTTTTGTAGTGAGTGCTTTTACTTAATTCCAAACTCCCATTTCTTACGTCAATGAATACTGAACATTTTTTCGTGTGTATTAATTTATAATTGATGTGTAAACATCTTTAGGCTCGCGACGGAGTGATTTCATGGAAGTGGTGGGGGAACTGTTAACGACATTAGGGTGTGTTCGTGTGAGCTCGGTGCAGGATCTTGACATTTACCTTCGGCCGGGCTTGGTCGGTATTCATACCGGTACAAGTCGAGTCGGTAGTTACAGTCGGTGTCAATTCGAGAGATCGGAGTGTCTAACCTCGAAATCGTGATTTTCAGAATAACGGTGAGTACTTTCCATTCTTCACACAATCACAATTCCGAGGTCAGACGCTTGTATCTCCAGAACGTAAAACTTTCTACTGTTTTCAATATTTAACAACGCGTTCACTACAATTTCTAATATAACTAGACAACAATTTGTGACTTCCATAACCTAGTATACCTACAATGGAATCGCATGCCGCTGGTAAGTGTAAATGTACGGAATACTTTTAACCTTTTGTATACATATTTCATTTATACACGACAATCATACTTTGTGGTTTCAACTGTTTCAATTAATTAGTGATTATACCGCGTGGCCCGTAAGAAACGCAACAAGCGACAGTTAGGTACCTCCGGCAATATTTGCCGACGGTGCTCGAGTCTTGTAAATGTCGGTACAGAAAAAAGCGCTCATACCTACGAGAGGGTCTTGACATTTACTTTCGGCCGGGCTTTTTTGGTCGGTATTTAGGTATACCCGGTACAAGTCGAGTCGGTAATTAGAGTCGCTATCAATTTGAGAGATCAGAGCGTCTAACCTCGAAGTCGTGAATTTCAGAATAACGGTGAGTACTTTCCATTATTCACGACATCACCATTCCCATGATAGACGCTTCTATCTCCAGAACATACATCTTTATACTGTTTTCAGTGTATAACAATAGTTGCACTACGATTTCTAAAAATCGAGATACCAATTCGTGACTTCCATAACCTATACCTACAATGGAGTCAAATGCCGCCGGTAAGTGTAAATATATGGAATACTTTTATCCTTCTGTATACATATTTCATTAGTACACGACAATCATTTATTTACTAATTTGTAGTTTTAACTGTTTCAATTACGTACTGATTAATATTTTACAGACATTGCGAGGAAGAGGAAGGCAAACTATATGTCGAATTACAGACAAAATGAGAGTGGAGGTACGGTAGGTGGAAAAAAACTAAAAACGAGTTAGTCATTCTAACTTGCAATAGATGTGTAAACATATGGCAGAACAATATTGCGTGGAAGTCATGTGGGTGTATTCGGTTACAGACAATTATTAAAAAACTAAAAACGAGTTAGTTATTCTAACTTGCAATAGATGTGTAAACATATGGCAGAACAATGTTACGTGGAAGTCATGTGGGTGTATTCGGTTACAGACAATTATTTAAAAATTAAAAAAAAATGATCGTCTTTTTCTAATAACTTCATTTAACCGAATATACCCACATCACTTCCACGTAACATTGTTCTGCCAGATGTTAACACATCAATTAGATATCTCTTCCTTCGAACCATGTGAAACAGTATGTGATTGCAAGGAAGAGATATCTAATTGATGTGTTAACATCTGGCAGAACAATGTTGCGTGGAAGTGATGTGGGTATATTCGGTTAAATGAAATTATTAGAAAAAGACGATCATTTTTTTAATAATTGTGTCTGTAACCGAATACACCCACACTACTTCCACGCAGCATTGTTTTTTTAAATTTTTTAATAATTGTCTGTAACCGAATACACCCACATGACTTTTTTTAAAATTTTTTAATAATTGTCTGTAACCGAATACACCCACATGACTTCCACGCAATATTGTTCTGCCATATGTTTACACATCTATTGCAAGTTAGAATGACTAACTCGTTTTTAGTTTTTTCCCACCTACCGTACCTCCACTCTCATTTTTTCTGCAGTTCGACATATAGTTTGCCTTCCTCTTCCTCGCAATATCTGTAAAATATTAATCAGTAAGTAATTGAAACAGTTAAAACTACAAATTAGTAAATAAATGATTGTCGTGTACTAATGAAATATGTATACAGAAGGATAAAAGTATTCCGTATATTTACACTTACCAGCGGCATTTGACTCCATTGTAGGTATAGGTTATGGACGTCACGAATTGGTATCTCGTTTTTGTAGAAATCGTAGTGCAACTGTTGTTATACACTGAAAACAGTATAAAGATGTACGTTCTGGAGATAGAAGCGTCTATCATGGGAATGGTGATGTTGTGAATAATGGAAAGTACTCACCGTTATTCTGAAATTCACGATTTCGAGGTTAGACGCTCTGATCTCTCGAATTGATACCGACTCTAATTACCGACTCGACTTTTACCGGTACCGTATGTCCCACTCTGTACGGGCCAGTTTGAAGTTACCTTCGGGGAGGCTTGGTCGGTACTTGAGTGATTTAATACCGGTAGAAGTCGAGTCGGTAGTTAGAGTTGGTGTCAATTCGGGAGATCGAAGCGTCTAACCTCGAAATTATGAATTTGTGAATAATGGTGAGTAAATTCCATTCCATTTAAATCCATAATTTCGAGGTTAGACGCTTCGATCTCCCGAATTGACACCAATTCTAACTACCGACTCGACTTCTACCGGTATTAAATCACTCAAGTACTGATCAAGCTTTCCCGAAGGTAAATTCAAACTGGCCCGTACAGAGTGGGACATACGGTGTACCTAAACCACAAAAACAGATCCTCTGTAAAAAAGGCGGCATGTTCATCCAGTGCCAACAAAAATTGATACGTAAAATACTCCCCAAAAAAGATTTGAAATCAATTAAGATCGCCATGTTCAAGATTTATATATAAAAATTAAAAGGCATCATTTGAAAGGAAAATTATTGTAAATCAAGTTACTAAACAATTCGGCTAAAAAATTTATTAAAAAATTTTAATAAAAAAGAACTTGTCGCGTTTAAGAGAGAGAGAGAGAGAGAGAGAGAGAGAGAGAGAGAGAGAGAGAGAGAGAGAGAGAGAGAGAGAGAGAGAGAGTGTGTTCATATTTTGTCCACTATATACTGGTGGTATCATATAAGAGTGTATGAATTTATTTAAAATCATAAGTGTATAAACAGAGTATAATTCGGTGTCTGAATTCTTTATTTTGAAGAGAAAAACGCGGCAAAATCTTTTTTATTAAAATTTTTTAATAAATTTTTTAGCCGAATTTTTTAGTAACTTGATTTACAATAATTTTCCTTTCAAATGATGCCTTTTACTTTTTATATATAAATCTTGAACATGGCGATCTTAATTGATTTCAAATCTTTTTTGGAGAGTATTTTACGTAGGTATCAATTTTTGTTGGCACTGAATGAACATGCCGCCTTTTTTTTACAGAAAATCTGTTTTTGTGGGGGGATTTCATTACTTTTTGGAATTTATTCATGAGGAGAATATGTACATGTAGAAGAATTGTTTTTTATTACTAAGTATTACTGCAGAACGAGTAGGTTAGAAGATTTTCATGAAGACTCACGATTTTCTGACATATCATCTCGTACAGGTGCAACCGAAGAGGATCTAACTCGTGTCCTGTCCGTAAAAGGATGACTCGATGGACATCGGAGAATGTCAGTCTTGTTAGCGAGCGCCTTTTACCCATAGTACTTTCATTGCAATATGCGCTTTTCGTTTCAACTATTCCTGCTTTAAGTAACTTTTACTTCTTCCAAAGTATTTATCTTGTACGAATTGTTGATCGTTGGGGGCAACGATCAATGATTGTGACTAATCATAGACAAATTATTCCTGCGATGATGTTCCAGTTGCAAAGCATACACTAGCAAGTCAGCTTACAGCATCCGATGTTTAGTATCAACTTACCACTTTTGGAACACCCATCACCCGAGCATAATCACGATTATGTTAACGTTAATTGCAGAATAGACCGCGAGCTCGGGCACATTATCGCAGTAGTACCTAATTCGGCACACCGAATTGCCTTTTAGTTTTAATAGACGAACTTGTCTATGACGAGTCTCTATTATCGATCGCTGCCTCCTACCATGAACAGTTCATAAAAGGTTATTACCTTGAAAGAAGTAAAAGTTATTTAACGCTGGAATAGTTGAATGAAACGAGACGCGCGTATTGCAATTAATGTACCGTGGGTAATAGGCGCTCTCGGTGACAAGCCTGACATTCTCCGATGTCCATCGAGTCATCTTTTTACAGACAGGACACGAGCTAGATCCTCTTCGGTTGCACCTGTACGAGATTCCATGTTAGAATAGCGCGAGTCTTCATGAAAATCTTCTAACCTACTCGTTCTGTAGTAATACTTAAGGAGGAACATCAGTACTCTACGGGGTGAGGCGAGAGGAGGGAAAGAACAAAGCTTTTGACGCGTTTTGCCAATCTCAGAGAATGAAATTTTAATTCGTTCAAAAACTATATATACGTTATTAATGCCACAAAATGTGGCTTAACATTGCACCATTATTGATTTAAAATCAATGTAACATTTATTTAAATTTATTACTGTTAAATTTTACATTATTTATTCGAGCACGAAAATGAAAAAAACGTGGCAACACCGCAATTTTTGACCAAGAGGTTGGTACGAGATTTGTCGGTAAAAGCGGTCACTTACCGACAGAATTCTACGTGTGACACAGCTACGTATTTAGATATTCCTAACCTCAAAGGTATATGTTTACCAGTGCGTGGATTGTACCAGTAGTGAAATATCGTGTTGATAATGTATAATATCACGAAAAAAAGTTATCGTTGGAAGGGAAAAGTGGTATCTAAAAAAGTGTACGACAGGAAAATACAATTGCAAGAAGGTGGTAGAGCTCGAAGGAAATCAGAGCCTCCGGACGAGGCAGTAGCGAGCACAAGCACACCAAACGAAGTAGATAATTGCGAAGAATTCCCTGTAAAAGGAGAAAGGTTGGTCGACCTTGAATTCTTAGGAAAAGCAATGAAATGCTACGCCTGCGATCAACCACTATTCTTGACGGACATCAAGAAAGAAATTCGTCGAGGTGTCAAATCCATGCTACAAGTTTGGTGTCGTTCTTGTCTGCTAATAAACACAGTTCCCACGGGAAGACAACGTATCGACGATAACGGAGGACTTAATTTTGAAGCTAATTATAAAGTAGCGATGGGTATGTTAGAATTTGTGAAAAATTTTCCGGATTTTTATTTACCTATCTAAAGTCTCTTTTCCTTCAGGACTCATCGACACAGGAATTCCCTTCCAGGCTTTCGACAAATTTTGTGGATGTCTCGATGTGCCTTCGATGAGTAGTAATACACACCAATACTACGAGAAAAGAGTGGGAAAAGTCATCGAAGAGGTAGCACAAGAAAGCTGCGATAAAGCCATCGGTATCGAGAAAGAACTGACGATTAAAAATCTTGAAAAAATCAAGAAGATATTGTAAGTCTGTGAATTTTACATCTCTACCTGCTTTACAGCTTCTTATTTTTCTCTTCTATCTATCACACAGGATTATGCGTTTTTTAATTTTTTAATTTCTTTCTTTTACTGTGTTTAGACCCCTGAATTTGCAAGATAGTTTCATCGTCAGCGCTGCAGCACTTGCAGAAAGCAACGGAAAAACTTTTCCAGACGTTGATTTCTCGGAAATGGATCTATCGAAGTTGGATTTATCTGATGTGGACTTGTCAACTGTACTAGTGAGGCTGATGCTTTCGTTCGATACGGCGTGGTCTAAACAAGGATCTGGCAATAACTACGACAGTCTGAATGGCTTTGCAGTGTACTACGGTACTCAAAGTGGACTGATTGTTGCATATGGCGCAGACAATCGTTTATGCAAAAAATGTCGCGAAGGACACCCGAAGTCGGATCATGACTGCCGTGAGAATTTCTCGGGAAGTGCAAAAGCGATGGAGGCTGATCTAGCAGTGAAATTAGTCCTAGGGAATGGACAATTCAAAAAACACAACGTAGACTTGGGAATTTTCGTAGGCGATGAAGACTCCTCAGCCATTCACAATTTCCGATCAAAAGCGGAGCACGAAATTGTTAAACTATCCGATCGTGGCCACTTGACTCGGAGTGCAAGGAAACTGATAGCAAATATCCCTAAAGAAAAGGACCCTGAAAAAGAATTGCACAGAGCAAGTGTCAATTATCTTCATCGATGTCTCAAGTATGCAATCGCTCAAAACGAAGGAGATGTAAAAAATATTGAAAAATCAATGAAAAACATTCCTGAACATGCCTTCAATCGCCATGAGAACTGTGATAGTAAATGATGCGGATATCTAAGAAACCCTGAGACTTATTCACATGGTGTTATTGGTGACGGTTTTCACAGTGATACTCTCCATAACGCGCTGACTGAGATTTTTAATGGATTCGCAGAAAATGCTCCTAAGTTTGCGTTTTCTCAATCAACTCAAAAGAATGAGAGTTTCAATGCATCAGTGAGCAGAAAAGCTCCTAAAGCCCTTTGCTATAGTCTCAGTGCATCGATGGATTTTCGAGTAGCTGCGACAGTTGCTCAGAAAAACGAAGGCCAGGAGTACATACAATATGTTTATGATAAATTATACGGTATAAAGCTTCTTCAATAGTTTACAAAACTTTGGCTATTTCCTCAACATTTCAAATTGTCAATTCTTTTTCAATTTTTACAGCTTCATCGCAGCTGCCCTTAGCGACCGCCTCAATTGCGTTTCCTACTTATCGTTCATAATATTGGAATGTATTCCTACTCATGAAAGGAAGGTCCACACAGCTACAACATCTTTGAAAACTTTGGAAAGAGATTCCACAATGAATCAAACATGCAAAAATAGTACATTTTTTATTAATTTTTTTTGCTTGTGAATTGAATTATTATGAAATCAGAAAATGGAAAATTGACTTATTCATCGGGATTTTATAATTACCTGAAATATTCACATCTATGATATTTTATTCTGTACGTTCATTCTTTCGTAAATATATAGAGCGAGTTCGACGGCGGGGGGCATGAGAGACAGAAATGTTTAATAGTGTTAAGGATACGTTGATGTAGTGGTGTATATTAGTTATGTTAAGTTATCTTAGGTTTTGTTAAGTTTTGTAAGTATTATATACTGAGCGATTTGTACGTGTAACATTAGTGAGTGTATTGTGAAGGGAGGAATGAGGAGGGTGGATTTGTGAGAGTGAGATTGAAAAGGCGGCATTATGTATGTGCAGGAAGAAGAGTACTTCCAAGGCTGTAAAGCGAATGGAATAAAATATATGAGGGGTCTAGTTGCAAAACCGGCAAGCTCCATTTTGGCAAATTTTATAGGAGAGCTGAATTTTTCATAACTCGGTAACTAAATAACTTAAGTTTATTATTGTTGAACGAAAACAATCTCATATGTGTTCATATCACTTGATATTAAGCAGAAACCAGAATTTGCAATAAATTTTGAGTACTATGAGATTGAAAATTGGAGATTGCCAGTTTTGCAAGTAACATTTTGAAACTGCCGGTTTTGCAGCTTAGTTAACAAAATTATCGGTTTTGAAACTAACTTTTCTTGGCGTTTTATAAGAAATAGAGTAAAGATACAGTGCGATCAACTGAAATAAATATTTATTTTCCTTAGAATACAGTGGTAGGTTAATGTGGCTAACTGAAAATGGTACATAACTAAATAATCAGGTCTTCTATTTCAGCACACCCAGCTTCATCGCCTTCGACGATGTCTTCAGCATCTTCAGTGCGTCTTGCAGTGGCCAAAACGTTTTTGAAAAATTCTAGTGCCTCCAGCGTTTGCCACTGATAAACCGTAATATTTGATCAACAGTTTCTCAACGTCTCTTAGTTTTGCAGTTGTAACAGGAACACCCTTTTCTATTATGTTAGGGTTGATGTTCTTTATGTTTTTGCAAGGTTTGCAAATGCTCTTGGCAATTCCTGCATCATTACGATAATGAAGCTCCCCTCGAACCAGAATATGTCGAGATTGACCCTAGATTAACGAGTTAAAATGATCGCGGTAATACTAATTACTAAGGATCGATAATCAGAATTCCGACCATCGTTTGTCGGAACAATATTGTTTGTTGTAATGGACGACTGTTGAAAGGATTTTTATTATTGTTGCACGCAGTACAAGTCAGGATGCTGCGCTTCCGAGCAGACGAGTGACAAAATGACAGAAACATATGACTTCTGATTCAGAGCCGCGTCTGTTCCGATAGGTTGAAATGGAGATTGCCGTTTCTGAAACTCAACCGCGGTTGGAGATTGCCGGGTTTGCATCTAAACCGAAATTTTAACCTCATTTTTAAGTATAATTGAGCCGAATTTGCAGCCAAACGACACTACAAGTTGATCAGAATTACAATAAGGAACACATTCCCGCCAATAACTCAATTTCGCCAAAAAGTAGAGATTGCCGGTTTTGCAACTAGACCCCTCATATTATCTATCATTCTTTCGTAAATACGAGTATACTCGGGATTTTAATATAACCTTCCCTCAATATTATATAATTACCTCTTACATTAATAAATTAATGAAATTACTGGTTACAAAAATCTACATTCATAATAAAGTTTGAAATTTAGCAATAAAAAATTTGAAAAATATGGACAATCTTTTACAAAATAATTGTTAAGTTAACCGATTAAGTTCAAAATGACAACTTTTGTATTCGTTGTCACTGCATTGCAGTCCAGTTGGCACTTTAATACAAGAGAAAGAAAAGTATTCTAAGTCTATTAGTCTCGGGTTTGAATCGTAGCGCCGTCTGACCTCCCCTCTAACGTCACGCGCTGTTGCCACGTTTTCCCCTATTTGCCCCAAAAATCCGTTTTCTCGGCACCTTTTATTAAATTACACAAAAACTACTAAGTGAAATTCGTTTAAACTGTGCAGGGTAGAAGTTTATAACTACATGCAAAATAAAACGTTTTCTTTAGCATTTCTTCCATTTTAAAAGCCAATATTATTACTATCAAATCATCGGCCCATAAGGCTCCATGTTAATCAGTGACTTTTCAAACATGAATAACAAAAAAACGACTAAGTGAATTTATTTCAAATTTTCACAGTAGCGTTCTGATGAAGTGAAGATTATAAGAAAAAAAATCTTAGTAATTGGTCCATTTTCATTTCACTGATGTTCCTCCTTAATATCTCTGGAAGTTGAAGCAACAGTTATTGGCAAAAATCGGACACCGATTTTTAAATACTTGAGGAATCTCATCGAAGAAACCCGAATGATTATTTCTTATCACTTCTACGCATTATTTATCATTATTTATAAATTAACGATTTCGAGGTTAGATGCTTCGATCTCCCGAATTGACAGCTACTGGAAGATCAGACGTTTGCCACTTCTCGCTCGGCTCGTAAGACCGCAGCGCACTCTCCCGAAACCAATTCTAATCCGGCCAAATGTCAGGGAAATTCAAAAGTTGGAGTTTTTGCCATCGGACATACTCTTTACTCTTCCAATGACCGCGACGAATTATTTCATAGCATGTAAAGATACCACTTATCACAGTATATACAGGGTCAGTCGCACTATACACGCCAGCAAATGGGTTGCATATCGCTCGGCGCTTAGGAGATACCGACAATTCCTGTAATTTAATGGTAATTTCGTTAGCCCGGACTCAAACCCCGATAGCCCGGACTCAAACCAAAGAGTGGTATCAATTTGAAAAACATCGGCTAACTTTTAGTGTAGGTGGTGGGTACTCCGAAAAATGTGACAGCTGTTTGTGTTTTTATTATTAATAAATAGAAACCGTGCTATTTTTCTGTAGTCATTAATCGATCATAGACAGCAGAAAAGGAGTCGAAATGCAATCAGATAAGTTAATTTCTGAATTACTTCATTTAACCTCATTTTGATAACCTATAAAGAATACATATCTTTGTGGTCACTTCTTTTTTTCTTTCAGCATTGCATATGAGGACGGGACGAACTCTTTGAGGACTAAGCGGAGTTAATCTTTTTACATATTGAAGAATCCAAGTCGTGGGAGAAGAACAAAAACATTGGAGTAACTACAATATCGGGGTAACTATAATACTTTATTTCTATTTTTTTCTCATCGGTGCTTGCCCTCTGCCTTCCTACTACAAGTTTCGATTTATGTACTAAATTTTATTTTATTTTTAGTTCATCGCCTCCACTCCATCGCCTTCGACTGCATACTTCTTCTACCCAGTGAGGATTTCTCACGGACCAATAGTGGGCGTTGTGATTATTCAGTAATCCTCCGTTGTAGAATTTCGATTCATCTGTGAACAAATCTTCTGACGAACGAGGGATCGTCCACTTGCCGTTACAAAAACCAGTCGGAATAGTTCATTCGTCAAGCTGGATCTAGCTAATTGTACGCTGAAACATGCCCAAGTCGTATTCAGCCTTGAGAAGATTTATTTTCAATATTGGACCAAAGGTACGGCAATCCAGCAGTCTCATAACCGACAGAAATTACGAAAGTGAGATTTATGTTAAATTATCTTAACAAATATTTAATTAAGAAATTACATCCCATAAAATACGTCTTTACAAGTAATTTTTCTGATATTCTTGCGATATTTTGCAATATTTTTGAACACTACCCTATGTTAGAAATATATCTTTCTCGATAAATTCACAAAGTTGCAAAACGTTATAGAACCATTTTGGAATCATTACATTGAAAGATACAGCTCGATAAGACAGCTCGATAATATTATACTTGTCAGAGCTGAATTATATATGTGATTTCTGTAATTATTTTAGAAAGACCTGAAAGAATACGAGAGCAGTGGAACATCCTCTCCTAGAGAGAATAAATAAGACTATAAGAAATAGAAAAGAATTTTCATCCTTTTAAAATGAAGTATATACATGCACCGGAGAAAGCAGATCCAGCTCGACGAATGAACTATTCCGACTGGTTTTTGGAACGGCAAGTGGACGATCCCTCGTTCGTCAGAAGATTTTGTTCACAGATGAATCGAAATTCTACAACGAAGGATTAGTGAATAATCACAACGCCCACTATTGGTCCGTGAGAAATCCTCACTGGGTAGAAGAAGTCGAAGGCGATGGAGTGGAGGCGATGAACTAAAAATAAAATAAAATTTAGTATATAAATCGAAACTTGTAGTAGGAAGGCAGAGGGCAAGCACCGATGAGAAAAAAATAGAAATAAAGTATTATAGTTACCCCGATATTGTAGTTACTCCGATGTTTTTGTTCTTCTCCCACGACTTGGATTCTCCAATATGTAGAAAGATTAATTCCGCTTAGTCCTCAAAGAGTTCGTCCCGTCCTCATATGCAATGCTGAAAGAAAAAAAGAAGTGACCACAAAGATATGTATTCTTTATAGGTTATAAAAATGAGGTCAAATGAAGTAATTCAGAAATTAACTTATCTGATTGCATTTCGACTCCTTTTCTGTTGTCTATGTTCGATGAATGACTACAGAAAAATACCACGGCTTCTATTTATTAATAATAAAAACACAAACAGCTGTCACATTTTTCGGAGCACCCATCATCTACACTAAAAGTTAGCCGATGTTTTTCAAATTGATACGTCTCTTTGGTTTGAGTCCGGGCTATCGGGGTTTGAGTCCGGGCTAACGAAATTACCATTAAATTACAGGAATCGTCGGTATCTCCTAAGCGCCGAGCGATATGCAACCCATTTGCTGGCGTGTATAGTGCGACTGACCCTGTATGAATGTTGTTACATATATTGACTCGAGACGTTGGAATAGTTTTAAGAAATCCTTTTGCATGCACCGCTGAAATTTCGCCCTTACTCGTAAATAAATTTCCAGCACAACATCGATATTTCGCTGCACTTGTGTTCTTCTGGGACTACCTAAAATAATTATAAAAACCCTATATAATTCAGCCCTAACAAGAACAATCTTATCGAGCTGTACCTTATCGAGGAGATCTTTCGACTTAATGATTCCGAAATATTTCTATGATGTTTTCCAACATTCGCGAATTTATCGATAAATATACAGTGTGTGTCAAATGTCTGGAGCAATGGGAAAACCAGAAAATTCTGGGGAAAACGCTCGGACATGTTAATCACTATTTTTTGGGGGAACAATTTTAGTGTATTCAGTTGCTCAAAAATGTGACGTGTGGTGGCGCTGCAGGCCTTAGGTCGAATTTTTCAAATTGCATGTGGTATTTTTTATTGCATATTCTGAAAGGTGAGGCTTTTCTGAGTATTTTGGTATGCCATGTGTGGGGGGTTGATACATGAATTTTTTGAGAAATTTTGAAAAAACTGATGCGGTTTTAAACCAACGCGTTTCAAGGTTCCGCTTGCTCCGCCTGGTAGAGTGGCCGAGGAGTGGGGGAAACGCCTATTCGCAGAAGAGGGCCAATGCGCAGGGCAACTTCGTCTCCACTGCAGTAGCTGATGGGAGAAGTAAGCGGAACCTTCAAACGCGCTGGTTTAAAACCGCATCAGTTTTTTCAAAATTTCTCAAAAAATTCATGTATCAACCCCCCACACATGGCATACCAAAATACTCAGAAAAGCCTCACCTTTCAGAATATGCAATAAAAAAATACCACATGCACAATTTGAAAAATTCGACCTAAGGCCTGCAGCGCCACCACACGTCACATTTTTGAGCAACCGAATACAATAAAATTTTTCCCCCAAAAAATAGTGATTGACGTGTCCGAGCGTTTTCCCCAGAATTTTCTGGGGTTCCCATTGCTCCAGACATTTAACTCACACTGTATATTTCTATATATACGGTAATGTTCACGAATATTGTAAAATATTGTAGGAATGTTACAGAAATGTTACTTGCAAAAACGTGCTTTGTGGGGTGTAAATGATGATATTTTTTGTAATTTCCATCGCTACACTAGAGGCGAAGAAGAGATGAAATAGAAGTGAGGTATATGTACACTTCACGTTTGACAGGTCGGTATATATTATAAATTGGAACTTGTGATAGTATAATACGAAAAAGGAAATATATCGATAAAGAGAAAAAATAAATAAAGTAGTTACTCCATTATTGTAATCCGATTCCATTGTATCCCTTATTTTTCTGCCACGACTTTGATTGTTGATAGTAGATGGATCAACCAATGCATTTGATTTCTCTTCACTATTAACGATAAAAGTCGTGGCAGAAAAGTAAGGGACACAATGGAATTGGATTACAATAATGTAGTAACTACTTTATTATTATTTTTCCTTTATCGATATATTTCCTCTTTCGTATTATACTATCAGAGAAGTTCCAATTTATATACCAACCTATCAAACATGAAGTGTACATGGAAGTGTACGTGAAGTGTAAGGAATAAACCTCGACGAGTATTCGGGCTGTGGCATGCACTCGAGACAGCAGATCCAGCTTGCCGAATGAACTAATGCAACTGGTTCTTGGAACAACAAGTGGATGATCCATCGTTCGAAAGAAACCCCCTCGGGTTCGCATACGATCTGTAACAAATTGTAAATAACAATCATATGGGGTTTTTATAATTATTTTAGGAAGTCCCAGAAGAAAACAGGTGCAGTAAAATATCGATGCTGTGCTAGAAAGAATAAGGAATAACCCTCGAACCCTAATCGGTATCAGTGATTCCTCACTGACTGTCGTTACAACGGAGACGAAGAACAGATGAAATAGAAGTGAGGTACATGTACACTTCAGGTTTGACAGGTCGCTGTGTAAATTGGAACCTGTAATAGTACGAAAGAGGAAATATATCGATAGAGAAAAAATAATGATAAAGTAATTACTTGATTGTTGTGATCCAATTCCATTGCATCTCCTATTTTTCTCCCACGGCTTTAATTGTGATAGAGAAGAAAAGCCATCGATTCGCCTCGTGCTCGCATGACGCTGAAACAAAAAATAGGATTATCACAAAGATAATTGTCCTTCCATCGAAAGTGAGGTTAAAACTGTCAGATGGTAATTAAACTTATCTGATGGCAATTCTTCTGAGATACTGCCGTCTCCTTTCCTGCTCTTTATGCACAGGCAACCAGAGAAACACAGCACTGCATCCGTTCCCTATCTCGATTATCGAAAAAAATACAAACGATTATTAAACTATACGGAGCGTCTGTCACCATTCACCACTATTGAGATTCACAACTCCGATTACACTGAATTTTTACATTTTATTAACAAGCGCGTCCGAGGATCGAAATAAACGCGAGGTTAATCGTTTCGCGAATGGAAATATTTTATTAACTTTGAAAATACCCAACATTTAAGGAATATATTCTCTCACACACTCTCACATACATTTGATGGTGTATGCGTGTGGCCGCATCTGTGTACACATTTCCGATCATGGCCGACTATCCCCGAAGGTAGGCGGAATTTTTGTGAGAATTTGACATATATATATCGCCCGAGAAATCGGATTCTCGACTTTTAGGCGCAAGGGGCGTGTCTTCGCGTTGCTAAGGAAGAATCTCTGTTAATATGTAACTTATAACATTTATTCTGGTCTCTATCAATAAAGAATAGTCAATTTATATGGCGTAACTAAGCATAGTTTTGGTTATAACCGTATATTTATTGAGAAAATTCGATGTAAAATTTGAGGGGTGCAGGGGGCAGACATTTGTGGTGTAAGGAGACACGGGTGCGCTCGCGACATCAGCGCTGTCGTGTCTGAGCGCGAAACTACTTGAACGAACATGCCGCGAGGCACTGCCGTGTCTCTTGATACCGACAAAGCCCGGCCGAAAAGGTAAATGTCTAGACCCTCTCGTAGGTATGAGCGCTTTTTTCTGTACCGACATTCACAAGACTCGAGCACCGTCGGCAAATATTGCCGGAGGTACGTAACTGTCGCTTGTTGCGTTTCTTACGGGCCACGCGGTATAATCACTAATTAATTGAAATAGTTGAAACCACAAAGTAGGAATTAAATGATTGTCGTCTATAAATGAAATATGTATACAAAAGGTTAAAAGTATTCCGTACATTTACACTTACCAGCGGCATGTGATTCCATTGTAGGTATACTAGGTTATGGAAGTCACAAATTGTTGTCTAGTTATATTAGAAATTGTAGTGAACGCGTTGTTAAATACTGAAAACAGTAGAAAGTTTTACGTTCTGGAGATAGAAGCGTCTGACCTCGGAATTGTGATTGTGTGAAGAATGGAAAGTACTCACCGTTACTCTGAAAATCACGATTTCGAGGTTAGACACTCCGATCTCTCGAATTGACAGCGACTGTAACTACCGACTCGACTTGTACCGGTATGAATACCGACCAAGCCCGGCCGAAGGTAAATGTGAAGATCCTGCACCGAGCTCACACGAACACACACTAATGTCGTTAACAGTTCCCCCACCACTTCCATGAAATCACTCCGTCGCGAGCCTAAAGATGTTTACACATCAAAAACAATGCTGCGTGGAAGTCGTGTGGGTGTATTCGGTTACAGACACAATTATTAAAAAAATGATCGTCTTTTTCTAATAACTTCATTTAACCGAATATACCCACATCACTTCCACGCAACATTGTTCTGCCAGATGTTAACACATCAATTAGATATCTCTTCCTTGCAATCACATACTGTTTCACATGGTTCGAAGGAAGAGATATCTAATTGATGTGTTAACATCTGGCAGAACAATGTTGCGTGGAAGTGATGCGGGTATATTCGGTTAAATGAAGTTATTAGAAAAAGACGATCATTTTTGATGTGTAAACATCTATGCTATGGCTCTGCGGTACGACCTTCCTGGGAAATTGAGCGTCAGACGTAAGTCATGTAGATGTGACTGCGTCAGTGTGTGTGTGGCGCTACTGTGCATACTATTCGCGCAAGCTGGATTATCTCAACGGGAAAACATTTTAGAGAAAAATGTTTAATACAAAACTTTAAGGATTTTCCCTTGGCTACCCAAAGTGGTCGTATTGGATTTGACCTTGACCGTGACCTTTAAGGTAATATCAAATGCCTTCCTAAACCGTTCATCCGATTGCGATGAAACTTTGGGGAATGGTTGGACGCATGCCCGCGAAGGTTTCTGGGTTAGTAAATCTTATACAGGGTGTTCAAAAAGTACCGGTACGGATGATTATTATGCCTTCCTAAACCGTTCATCATATTGCGATGAAACTTTGGGGAATGGTTGGACGCATGCCCGCGAAGGTTTCTGATTAGTAAATCTTATACAGGGTGTTCAAAAAGTCGAACTATACTTGACCTAAATTTGACCTCCACTGACAATAAAGGTAACATGAAAAAAAATGGTCAAGGGCACATTTGAATGTGAAAAAAAATTAATTTGACCTTGATATAACCTTGAAGGTGATGGTCAAGGTCAAATCCAATATGACCATTGCGTAGCCCGGGAAAAATACTAAAAGTTTTGTATTAAAAATGTATTTAAACAATGGTGGACGGACAAAATCAATCCACAATCTACCCGTGCGAAGCCGGGACGGGCTGCTAGTAAGTTATAAATCTAATATAATAATAATAAATATTTTATTATAGAAAAAATTAAACTTCTTTATGTCGAACTACGACGTCATATTCCCCAATTAAACTCGGACAGCAGATAATTGTAAGATGTTTACACATCCTCCGTGAGTACAACGGCACTCACACCTTTTTTTAAAATAATTGTGTCTGTAACCGAATACACCCACACGACTTCCACGCAGCATTGTTTTTTTAATTTTTTAATAATTGCCTGTAACTGAATACACCCACATGACTTCCACGTAACATTGTTATTATTATATATGGCAAAAACCGATCAAAAGAAATAAACTTCTTGATGAGGGGTGGTGGAGTAGGAGGAAGAAGTAGTGGCGGAGGAGGAGGAGGAGAAGGAGGAGGACATAAGTTGTCGTAGTTTTTTCCGGCATTGTAATAGAAGCCGACGATATGTTATAATCTGCTCGGTTGCTCGGCTGGTTTGCACCGCACCGATCGACTTACTTAATAAAAGTTAAGTTAAATTAACCTCATAGATTATTAGATAATTGAAATTGAATACCTATACCTTTCTTGTACAGCGAAATGTAATGTACGGAAAAGTATTCCACCAATTTAGTCTAAAACCTCATAGATTCTTAAGATAATATTACTTCTGTTACCTGTAGTTTAATATTAATTTAACTTAACTTTCATTAAGTAATAATCAGGCCAAAAAAAACAAAAATCACTACACGTCTGACGTTCCGGTTCCTCTTCGGAGACGCAATGGAGGATTCGTTCGAAAAGGAACCGAAACGTCAGACGTGTAGTGACATTTGTTGTTTTTAGGCCTGATCATTACCTAATAAAAGTTAAGTTAAATTAATCTCATAGATTATTGAATAATCGAAATTGAATAAGTCACCCATCTAATTCACGGGGTTCCGTAAACCTAGTGATAGTCAAGTAGTAACAAAAAATTTTACTTGTCTTAGTAGGTATTATACATTTTTTTCTAAATTTGTAATGCTATTGCTATGTGTTGTAACACAATTTCAATTATTAATAAAATATAAAAATGTAATTCTAACCTCAAATGTTCTCCATTACCGACAACGCAACCTTGTCCCAAACGCCATAGTCTACCTTGAAACAAGCTTGCACAGCATACTGTCACAACACTGAGGGCCGGTTTTACCAACACGGTATAAACGCCGTATAGCGCTATACTGAGAATAACCAGTACGCAAGCGTTTTACCACGATGGTATAAGTCTGGAATAGGATAAACTTTGGAATAAATGCAGGGATAGCTTATCCGGCAGTGTTTCAGCGCTGGATAAGCTAGCTGTCCTCGGTATAACCTAACTTTTTGTGTGCGTCTTTATTCTTCCGTGACAGAATCATAGTAATTGTTATTAGTTGTGAAGTGGAATTGATTGATGTGCCAGTTTTCCAATCATCATCTGATGATGAACTTGACGTCTTACAAAGAATAAGAAATGCTAGGAAAATTCGTGCCCGGTAAGTAAATAAAGGATACCTATATCTACTAATTTATAACCAATCTCTCTATTATATAAAATAGTTTTCGAATAAATGTGTCGCCATAAACCCCGGCGATATTGGGACCGGATGCGCGAAGCACGAACGATTGTTAGAGGAGGAGGAGGAGGAGAAGTAGAAGAGGAGAAGGAGGAGGAGAAGGAGAGGAGGAGAAGGAGGAGGAGAAGGAGAAGGAGAAGGAGAAGGAGAAGGAGAAGGAGAAGAAGAAGAAGAAGAAGAAGAAGAAGAAGAAGAAGAAGAAGAAGAAGAAGAAGAAGAAGAAGAAGAAGGAGAAGAAGAAGAAGGAGAAGAAGAAGGAGAAGAAGAAGGAAAAGAAGGAGACGAACAAGGAGAAGAAGAAGTAGAAGAAGAAGGAGAAGAAGAAGGAGAAGAAGAAGGAGAAGAAGAAGGGAAGAAGAAGAAGGAGAAGGAGAAGAAGGAGAAGGAGAAGAAGAAGGAGAAGAAGGAGACGAACAAGGAGAAGAAGAAGTAGAAGAAGAAGGAGAAGAAGAAGGAGAAGAAGAAGGAGAAGAAGAAGGGAAGAAGAAGAAGGAGAAGGAGAAGAAGGAGAAGGAGAAGAAGAAGGAGAAGAAGAAGAAGGAGGAGAAGGAGAAGCAGAAGTAGAAGAAGGAGAAGGAGGAGAAGGAGGAGGAGAAGAAGAAGAAGGAGCAGGAGGAGGAGGAGAAGGAAAAGAAGGAGAAGAGGAAGAAGAAGAAGGAAAAGGAGGAGCAGAAGGAGAAGCAGAAGAAGAAGGAGGAGAAGGAAGGAGAAGGAGAAGGAGAAAGAGAAGATGGAGAAGAAGAAGAAGGGGAAGGGGAAGGAGAAGGAGGAAAAGGAGAAGGAGAAGAAGAAGAGCGTATTGGACGGAGAAGACAGCAATGACGTGATACTACTGCAAAAACTTGGGAGAGCGCCGCGATAGAGGCGCAGGGGTGATAGCCCCCCGGGGGTAGACGAGAGAAGCGAGTAGGGGGCGGAGCCCCCTAGTATCTAATACAAAACTATTCCAGAGTTGACTATTTCGAAGAATACAATGATGTAGAATTCTTCACTTGATTTCGTTTGGAAAAACAAACCTGTCAGAGATTATTGGGACAAATACGACATCGCATTGCTTCGAGGTCGCAAAGAAATGCAGCAATTCAGCCAGCAACGAAATTATTGCCAACTTTAAGATTTCTTGCTTCGGGATCAATGCTAATTACTGTAGGTAATCGTTTTTATCATAATGTTAAAACTTTTTAGTTATTATTATATGCCAGCACCTTTGCAACCTCCGACGACTCCTAAAATCGCGAGGAGAGCTAGTTTACAGGACTACAAGTTCGTCGATCGGCATAAACCGCCACTGATCTCCTAGAACTCAATGGGCGACATACTGAAAAACATCGACAAAGTCAAATTGAAACTCTTCACATGGTACGATTAAACAATTTTATCGCGGTAAACTTTTAATTCGCCAGGAACAAAGAGGAGTTTCGCATTGTCAGAATGTCGTGGCTGCGAAGGATTGATTTTGTTCACAGTGGGCTTTTAAACGTGTTTTTCAGATCGCTGGGTGGGAGACCTTTGCGAGCCAAACGAGAAAATAGCTCTTGCAACGACCTTCAAGAGATCTTACGGAAACGATATATCGCAATGCAATCGCCGGACAGTAGCAATTCCACCGCGACGTTGACGTTCGATGATTCGTTCTAGATTAAGAACTCGATGATGCTCAAGTTCTCTAGGTCGCAGCATTTTCGCATCGGACGGTGCTCCTAGGAACGGCTATTATAGCCTTCTTTTCCACGCGTGAGATTGAATCATGATTATAATTTTATCTGAGTCAGAGCTCTGAAGAATTAAAATTAATAGATCTCTCTTCTTTTTTTATAAATGAGTCTTTCCCTGCGAGGTAATTTCGCGAAACACATTTTAGATTGTTTTTTTTTTATTAGGAGGATAGAGCTCATAGAAATGTCGGGAAAATTTTGTTTTCTCTCTTCGCTCTTTTACTCAGAAAATGCAAGTTTAAATTTAAAATTTACGCACGCGGGTCTCTAATCGTGAGAATCTCAACGGTATCCAATAATATCAACCAAAGAAGTCATCTACCATTGCATTGTCTCTTCTATAAGTAACATTTAAATTTATCTAGGTGTTAGACATTATACCTTTCTTCAATTCGCGTGATTGCAGAGTTTTCAGGAGCAGAAGTGATACATCCGTCGTACGATGTAGAATATGAAAACATTTTAGATTTGCATTGATACACTTTTGTAAGATACCTCGGCACTAGACATCAAGTCGTACAACGCTCTTTGTATACTTTTGAGATAGGGTTGCGTATACTTCAAAAAACGATAGCATTGTACCGCTCTATGTAATCACCGAGTAATCCCGAGTCGAAGATTTTCTGTTCCATTCTGAATATAGACCTGTTTTAAGATCTGTTTAGAACTGGGTAGACCTGGTGGAGTCTAAGAATACCTGTAAAGGGATTTTTCTCTAAAACACCTGAGTTGTCCTGATATGTAAATATGGCCTTTTTTTACTGTCCTTAATAAGTCGGGACATATTCTTTCGCGCTAGTCGATGTCCTAACACGTGCTGTTTAACTCTTTTTCGTATAATTTGAAATTCATAGATAATCAATTAAACATTCTGAGGAAAATTATTTATAGGTAGCCTTGACTTGAAAGGAAAGGGGGAGGGGGGCTATGTATTAGCAATTTTATTAATACCTCTCTCTATAATGTTGATAAATAAATAAATAAAATATACTTACACATGTTTGTGAATTAATAAAATATAGATAAACAAAATTAAAATTTAATTTTCTTCATTGAAAGAGGAATTATTATAGCGGGAAGGGGGGAAGGAGTGAGGAATATGATGTTCCTATTTTCTCAACTCATTTCCCTTTCAACGAAAGGAATATAATAAAAATTTGACTTAAAATTTACTATAATTTTCATAAATTACGTTATTTAATACGTTTAGTGGTTTTCAAATAATAATTAATTAACAGGGAACTTGCACGTGTCAGATTTTTTAATACTTTTGGTATTTATGTACTCTTTAGACCTTAAGGTAGTTCCTCCGCGACGACCTCAACCAAAAGTTACATACCATGTTCATGTTTAAAATATTGATAATTGGTTTAATTAGTAGTAAATAAAATTAAAAACTACGCAATATTAACTCGGTACTAATAGATAATACGATGGATATCATTTATTGCCGTAAAATATATTCTATATTGTGTTTTTGATCTACCATTGCCAGTAAACTTTTTGCCGGGACTGTCCGGGCTTTCCCCCAATACACGAAATAGCTTGTATATACAGACGACGCACTCTTTTGTGTACGTATGAGTGACGATCGTAGCTCACTGTTCCGTTCTCCCTTCATATCACGCACGCACTCGTTCGCTTGCAGGCCTTGTTGATACAGGGTGTCCGAAAAGTATGGAAACGGTTGAATATCTCGAAAAGTACGCTTCAGATCGGGAAACGAAGAAATACGTATCCGATATTTTTTTAAAAACTATCAAATGATGCCAAGATTGATCCCACACCCCAACCCCTGTGGGTGGGGCAGGGGAAGCTACAAAATCTTAAACAGGAACCCCCACTTTTGATTGCATATTCGCATTCTACATTAAAAACTACATAACTTTTATTTGAAATATTTTTTTCGATTCGTGGCAGATGGCGCTATAATTGACGAAATTCAATTTTTTCGGTTTTTGCAATAATATTTAGGGTCGATTTATTCGATTCTGCAATACAATTGCGATAGAAATTTACATTCTTTCTTCTCATACTTCATATTTTATTTAAAAATTTAATTTAGTTTTGCAAATTTGAATTTACAGTAAAACTTTCATCGTTAGACGTTTAGAAATCTGGCAAATACATTACTTTTAGCGTAACCCAGAAGCAACGATGTGGACATAATAGTTTTCTGTTCCCTTCGGGGTGCTTGATTCAGGTGAGTCCCCTTGCCTCTCACCATCGGGGCGCTTGATTCAGGTATGGATATCAGTTCCTAGCAATCAGTATTAGCGCGACGAAGGGTTAATTGCGATAATAAGGCGAGCGGTATATTCCGGGAATCGTAGCTATTCTTTCACTAGTAGTCCGTTTTAATGATATCCGTTAACCTGAGTACACGTAACCAGGTACCGCTAATTGCCGGGCCTTTCCGGACCCTCGAACCTCGATGTATTCCGAAAGGGATTATCCTTGAGTAAAATTAGCTTATTTCCTCTAACGGAACTTAGTGCGTCACGGGGAATTCCAGGTACAGAACGCATCTGCACTTCAAATTTGCAAAACTAAATTACATTTTTAACAAAAATATCAAGTATGAGAATAAAAAATGTAAATTTCTATCGCAATTGTATTGCAGAATCGAATAAATCGACCCTAAATATTATTGCAAAAACCGAAAAATTGAATTTCGTCGATTATAGCGCCATCTGCCACGAATCGAAAAAAATATTTCAAATAAAAGTTATGTTGTTTTTAATGTAGAATGCGAATATGCGATCAAAAGTGGGGGTTCCTATTTAAGATTTTGAAGCTTCCCCCTGCCCCACCCACAGGGGTTGGGGTGTGGGATCAATCTTGGTATCATTTGATAGTTTAAAAAAATATCGGATACGTATTTTTTCGTTTCCCGATCTGAAGCGTACTTTTCGAGATATTCAACCGTTTCCATACTTCTCGGACACCCTGTATATGCTATAAGACCAAAATTGTGAGGGCTTCTCATGGTTATATCTTGAAAACTAGATGGTGAATCATTTTCATTTTTTTTTCACATTATTCGTGATATCCTATTCTACCTTATCCTCATTTTTTATAAACTTCTTAATTTTAGTTTTGACTTTAGAATTAATGACGTACTGTTTTGCCCATCATAACGTATCTGTTATGTGGAAATCAAGCCAACTTCAAGTGTAAATATCTCAGGTTTGGGGTGGTCAAACTTATTTAAATTACACAGATGTTTGGATAATGCATTAAATAACATATATATCAAATTTCAACCATTTCTTAATTCAACGATCTCGTGGAGGTACTACCTTAACAGTATTTATGACAAAGAAAATGATCAGTTATCTTGTTTAAATATTTTGGCGGCCTGACGCCAGATGGCGCCGACTCTCTCGGACCTCGGCTCGCACCTCCTGGCCCACGGCTCTCGGCTCTCGGTAGGAAAACGGCGGTGAAATACTATATAAGAGGACCACAGGGCGTCAAAGGCAGGAGTCGGCCTAGCCGTACTGTCGAGTCCATAGGCCGACTCCGGGTCGAAATGGCGAACTTACTTTTCGTTTGCCACAGACAATTTTTGTACACGATTTTCGACTCGTGACGTTCATGACACTAAATGTGTTAAATACAAATTAAATAACTGCATATTCATTTGCCGTATGTCCCATAAGAAACGCAACAACCGACATTTACCTTCGGCAGTATTTGCTGACGGTGCACATGTAAAAGACTCAAGCACCGTCGATAAATACTGCCGAAGGTAATGTCGCTTGTTGCGTTTCTTATGGGACATACGGTAGATGTGGGAGGAAGGGGAAAAGGGTGGGCGAAACAAAATTCAAAAGGTCTTCTACCTGGTTAGTAGCGTCGAAAGAGAATGCGATAGGACAATAACGGCCTTCCCAGGTCTATTGTGACACAGTCCGTGTTAGTCCTGTCTACATCTGATATTCACCGTAACTAGGTTATGAAAGGACAAGCAAAGTTTACTTTCTACATTTCCCTAAGACCTAGTTCATTCCTTTTAGACCTGCAAACGTTCATTCTTAGCAGGGCTTACCAGTTCAAAATCTTTGACTCGGGATGTCACCGCGTGATAAATCTAAGTTGTAGCGATTTAAAAATGTATAGATTTTAGAATATATTTTGTCCGATACGAGATTTTGATCAAATGGTGCAATTTTACGTTGTAATTACTAAACTTCCCAAAAAGATTTGAAATCAATTAAGATCGCCATGTTCAAGATTTATACATAAAAAGTAAAAGGCATCATTTGAAAGGAAAATTATTGTAAATCAAGTTACTAAAAAATTCGGCTAAAAAATTTATTAAAAAATTTTAATAAAAAAAAACTTGTCGCGTTTAAGAGAGAGAGAGAGAGAGAGAGAGAGAGAGAGAGAGAGAGAGAGAGAGAGAGAGAGAGAGAGAGAGAGTGTTCATATTTTTTCCACTATATACTGGTGGTATCATATAAGAGTGTATGAATTTATTTAAAATCATAAGTGCATAAACGGAGTATAATTTGGTGTCTGAATTTTTTATTTTGAAGAAAAAAACGCGGCAAGTTCTTTTTTATTAAAATTTGTTAATAAATTTTTTAGCCGAATTTTTTAGTAACTTGATTTACAATAATTTTCCTTTCAAATGATGCCTTTTAATTTTTATGTATAAATCTTGAACATGGCGATCTTAATTGATTTCAAATCTTTTTGGGAAGTATTTTACGTATCAATTTTTGTTGGCACTGAATGATCATGCCGCCTTTTTTACAGAGGATCTGTTTTTGTGGGGGATTTCACTACTTTTTGGAATTTATTCATCGGGAGAATATGTACACCCGGGGACACGGTATCTGTTGCTGGTGACTTTTTTAAACGTTATTTTTAAACGTACTAACCAATGAATAATTAATTCTCATGCGCTCATTAGCTACGGTGGCGTCTACTCTCGTTAATGAAAGCATGAGGATTATTAATTATTGGTTAGTACGTTTAAAAATAACGTTTAAAAACAGTCAACAGCGACAGATGCCGTGTCCCCGGGTGTACATGTAGGAGAATAGTTTTTTATTATTAAGTATTACTGCAGAACGAGTAGGTTAGAAGATTTTCATAAAGACTCACGATTTTCTGACATATCATCTCGTACAGGTGCAACCGAAGAGGATCTAACTCGTGTCCTGTCCGTAAAAAGATGACTCGATGGACATCGGAGAATGTCAGTCTTGTCAGCGAGCGCCTTCATCCATAGTACCTATAGTACTTTCATTACAATATGGGCTTTTCGTTCCAACTATTCCTGCTTTAAGGAGGTTCGACTATCAGACGAAAACCAACTTACAGCCCTAATTTTTTTATATGATATACACGAATACTTTACACAACTAATACGAAAATTTGAGCAATATATAGACCGTCTATAGTTTTTTCGTTATTTTATTCTAAAGTTGACCACTTTTAACATATCGCCTTATGGCAGACGATTGTACTAAGGTAGATTATCACTGACTTTAACACACATTCCGCCAACTTTAGACTTTGAAAGACTAGTAATTTGACAGATGAAATATTAAGGATTATGTAAAAAATAAGTAAATTGGGTTTTACCGTATAGTTGCAACGTAATATTGTCATGAAATTCGTTTTGACTTCGCAAACCATTAGCACGCCATATTAACGGTGAGAGATTTGGCAACACGGCAGCGAAACAGCTATAAAGCTCGTCCACTTGCCGTTCCAAAAACCAGTCAGAATAGTTCATTCGTCGAGCTGGATCTAGCTAATTGTACGCTGAAACATGCCCAAGTCGTATTCAGCCTTGAGAAGATTTATTTTCAATATTGGACCAAAGGTACGTCAATCCAGCAGTCTCATAACCAACAGAAATTACGAAAGTGAGATTTATGTTAAATTATCTTAACAAATATTTAATTAAGAAATTACATCCCATAAAACACGTCTTTACAAGTAATTTTTCTGATATTCTTGCGATATTTTGCAATATTTTTGAACACTACCCTATGTTAGAAATATATCTTTCTCGATAAATTCACAAAGTTGCAAAACGTTATAGAAACATTTTGGAATCATTACATTGAAAGAAACAGCTCAATAAGACAGCTCGATAAGATTGTACTTGTCAGAGCTGAATTATATATGTGATTTCTATAATTATTTTAGAAAAACCTGAAAGAATACGAGAGCAGTGGAACATCGATGCTCTCCTAGAGAGAATAAGACTATAAGAAATAGAAAAGAATGTTCATCCTTTTAAAATGAAGTACATACATGCACCGAAGAAAGCAAATCCAGCTCGAGACGAATGAACTATTCCGACTGGTTTTTGGAACGGCAAGTGGACGATCCCTCGTTCGTCAGAAGATTTTGTTCACAGATGAATCGAAATTCTACAACAAAGGATTAGTGAATAATCACAACGCCCACTATTGGTCCGTGAGAAATCCTCACTGGGTAGAAGAAGTCGAAGGCGATGGAGTGAAGGCGATGAACTAAAAATAAAATAAAATTTAGTATATAAATCGAAACTTGTAGTAGGAAGGCAGAGGGCAAGCACCGATGAGAAAAAAAATAGAAATAAAGTATTATAGTTACCCCGATATTGTAGTTACTCCGATGATTTGTTCTTCTCCCACGACTTAGATTCTCCAATATGTAGAAATATACCGTCTTCTCATACTCTGACAGTATACATGCATTTTACCTCTAATATGCCGGAATTAAAAATCTCTAGAACTGTCTCTGCGGTACAATGCCACGGTAGGAATATCAAATTCTACCGACATGACATGCTTCGACAAGGTCTGTATCAAGTTTAGCATTATATTGGGGGCACTGCACTAATCCTGTGGCACATTTTTCTATCTGGGAAAGCCGTGGTAGAAAAGTAGAAGATACGATAGAATTGGATTACAATAATGAAGTAATTATTTTATTATCTTTTCTTTATCGATATATTTTCCCTTTCGTATTATTAAAAGTTCCAATTATATATTATCGGAACGCTGTACAGCTGTACTACCAATAATAATATGCTTTCCCAGATAGAAAAATGTGCCAGAGGATTAGTGCAGTGCCCCCAATATACCGCTAAAGTTGATACAGACCTTGTCGAAGCATGTCATGTCGGTAGAACCTGATATTCATACCGTGGCATTGTACCGCAATTCTAGAGAATTCTTTTCTACCTAGGTTGATTTTTGACTGCGAAGAAAAATCAAATTTCCACCAATCCGTCCCGTTCTCGTATGGCGCTGAAAACAAAAAATAGAATAACCACAAAGATATTTGTTCTGTATAAGGGATGAAAATGAGGTTAAGGCAGTCAGTTAGGAAGTTACTTATCTGATGCCACTTCTTCCGAGATACAGATGTCTCCTTTCCTGCTCTTCATGCACCAGCAACCAAAGAAAAATGACACTGCTTCCGTGCACTGTCTTGATTATTAAAAAAAAATCTAAACGATTTGATAATAGCTAGCTGTCAGAGCGTCTGTCACATTCACCACTATTGAGATTCACTACTCCGATTACACTGAATTTGTACTTTTTATTAACAAGCGCGTCCGAGGATCGAAAAAATGCGAGGGAAATCGTTTCGCGAATGGAAATATTTTTAAATTTTGAAAAACAACTAAACATTCAAGGAATATATTCTCTCACACACTCTCACATACATTTTTGATGGCGTATGCGTGTGGCCGCATCTGTGTACACATTTCCGACCATGGCCGAATACCGCCGAAGACAGGCGGAATTTTTGTGACATTTTTACATATATATATCGCCCGAGAAATCGGATTCTCTCGACTTTGACGGGCAAGGGGCGTGGTTTCGCGTTGCTAAGGACGAATCTCTGTTAATATGTAACTTATCAAATTTATTCTGGTCTCTATCAATAGAGAATAATCAATTTATATGGCGTAACTAAGCATAGTTTTGGTTATAACCATATATTTATTGAGAAAATTCGATGTAAAAATTGAGGGGTGCAGGGGGTAGATATTTGTGGCATATAGATACACGGGTGCTCGCTTCGACGCCGAGACTAGATGAACGAACATGCCGCGAGACACTGCCGTCTCTTGACTGCCGTGTCTTGATTAATGACGACTCTCATAGTTTTTTTGAGACTGAACACATTCTTGTTGGTGAGATATCGAATGTTTGAACGTGTTTTGTATCTGATGCTTTTATCGACGACTCGAAAATAAAAGTTATTGTTACAAAAATATAAATATATTGTTATAGATATCTTTTATTTACTGGGCACGTATTTTCTTCGGATTTCTAATTCTGGGTAATACGTCAATGTCATCATCAGATAATGATTCAAGAACTGGTACATCAATCAACTCTATTTCAAAATTAATAACAATTTACCACAACGATCAGGTTGTGATTATGTAGTGAAAGAATAAAGATGTCAAACAAAAAGTTAGGTTGTGAGTGTTATGTGTTTAGCGTATTAAGCGATTAGCAACGGGAGCAAGGTTGAGAGAATGCAGAAAAGCGGGGAAAGAGAAATGAATTGAGCCGCGTGTAACGTACGAAATTCGAGAGTCACGTTTATTGATATCACCTTAGCGGATTGTATTCGACGAATGACAATAGCTCGTCCCTCGGCCTCGGCCCTCGAGGTGGGAGACGACGAGATAGAAAAAACGAGAGTCGGTAAGCGCGATATTACTGACGTGATTATTTAAAGTTTTGTTTCTCTTTTGCCGGAACATCCCGCCCGCCTTGCCGTTATCGGAGATAACGGCGAAATGAGAACAATATTGAGGAATGCTGCCTGCCGAGGCACGCTTAAGAGTCTGTAGCAAGAGGTAGAACGCAGAGTTTGACGATTGGTCGCTTCAGAATTGAGGACTGCGTTTTGATCGTGACGGCGCGGACGACGCCATCAGCTCCGGGGTGTACGTCGATCACTTTTGCCAGAGGCCACACCGCTAGCGGTCGATTGTCATCCTTGACGAGGACAATGTCTCCAATCTTGATGTTAATCTGCCGAGTTCGCCACTTCGAGAGGGATTGTAGGGACTGGAGATATTCCGTGCTCCAGCGCTTCCAAAAATGTTCAGCCATCTGGCGCTCTTGCTGCCAGCGTGAGAGTCTGTTGAGGGGTACGTCGGCGAGTGAGGGCTCTGGCACGGTGTTTAGTGCTGTGCCAATAAGGAAATGCCCTGGTGTTAAGACGTCGAGATCAGTTGAGTCGTCCGAGCGCGCGCAGAGAGGTCGTGAGTTCAGCGTGACCATTTTCAAGGGAGTGACCTTTGTTTTCGCGCACTCAAGTGTCACTTTGACATCGCCGAAGTCGGGATGCACACGAAGGTAAACAACCGCGGCCATCGCGGCCTGCGATGCATCCGAAAATCCGTGAATTTCAATATTGAGGTTCGATTCATAGAGTCCCATCCAACGCGATATGGATATGTTCGATGCTCCTTGAAGCTCTTGCAGAAAAACATTCCACCGCGCCGCGAGCGTTTCCGAGAGCTCTTCATCCCACTCTAGCCCTAGAGTTCACAACTCTTGCAAAAAGATCTTCGCTCGAATTGTAACGGGTGCTAGCCAGCCGAGGGGATCGAACAACTCAGCTAATTGAGACAGAACTTTTCTCTTCGTAGGGTGCGAGAGGCTCATGGAGATTTGAGGTGCGAAAGCAAACGAGTCTTCGTCGGGCTTCCACACGAGGCCGAGTGCACGAAAGGTTAGACTTTGGTCGAGGGGAAGATGGCTCGATACTTCCTTCTTTTCTGGAGCTATATCTTCTAAAAGTTCCGAATGACTGGCAGTCCACTTTTGTAGATCAAAACCGCCCGCCCTGAGCAGTTGTATGATTTGAGAAATCTTCTCGCGCCCTTGAGTGACGTCCTCGGCTCCGGTAAGAACAACGTCTACGTAAGTTTCATAAAGTATGGCGTTGCTAGCGAGAGGAAACCGTACACCTTCATCAGCGACGAGCTGATGCAACGAGCGAATTGCCAGATATGGAGCGCTTGCGAGGCCGTACGTTACTGTACAGAGTCGATATTCGTTTACTTGAGATTGGTTGTCCTCTCTCCAAAGAATACGCTGCCAATCACGATCGTCGTCGTGTACGAGTATCTGTCGATACATCTTTGCAATATCGGAAGAGAAGGCGACCGGATAGCGTCGCCATCGCAGAAGAACATCGGCGAGATCGTTGAGAATCTTCGGGCCAACGAGAAGATTGTCATTCAGCGACAATCCGAGATTCGTTTTCTGTGATCCATTGAAAACGACGCGTAGTTTCGTCGTTGAACTGCTTTCACGCACAACGCCATGATGCGGTAAATAAAACGCGCGCGAGATGTCGTGAGGACCATGCACCGCGCGCTGCTTGTGTCCGAGTTCCGCGTATTCGCGAAGGAATTTCGAGTACGCTTCCTTGAGCGACGAGTCCGTCGTGAATCGCTTCTCCACCCGGGAGAGCATGCACAACGCGCGAGAGTGCAAGTCGCCGAGAATTGCGTCGCGATTTTTGAAAGGCAAGCGAACTATATACCGACCGGAATTGTCACGCGAAACGGTATCACGAAAATGTTGCTTACATTTGTTTTCTTCTGGCGAGAGTTGAGTAGGCTTCGTTATTTCTTCCTGACTCCAAAAACGTTGAACGAGTTCGGTTAGTTCATAATCGAGCGAGCATTGGAAGCCTTGAATCGGAGCGCGATGAGGTTCTGTGTCTTCCAGTGCGACGGAGCCTGATAACACCCAGCCCAGTCGAGTTTCCATCGCGATTGGGGTTATTGGGCCACCTTTGCGAAGACCTTCGAGAATGACGTGACTGTAAACATCGGCGCCGAGAATGACGTCGACTTTGTTAGGATGCGCGAAGCTTGGATCAGCGAGTTGAAGTTCTCGGAGATGCGGCCAATCCCCAACGAGCAAACGAAAAGATAGCAAAAACGATGTTAGGCGCGGAAGCACTAGTGCGTCGACTTGACACGAGAACGATGAATCAGTCCGCGATCGCAGTATAAGAGAAGCTAGACCGCGAGTAACACAGGACTGTTGAGCTCCCACTCCGATCACGGGGATGGTTGCATGGTGACGAGGTAATCGGAGTTATTGCGAAAGAGATTCGGTAACGAACGAACTCTCCGAACCTTGATCGGGCAGGGCTCTTACTTCGAGAGACTCTCCTGTTTGAGGATGCGAAACTGTAACGAGCACGGTAGCCAGGAGCACTGGCATTCTCGGAATTATCTTTGGCTGTACTGTGTGACTAACGACGAGGCTTGTTGTGCTTTGTGTTGACGTTTCGGCTTTCGTTTGCGATGGATTGGTGCTACTTCCGGCGTTCTCGACTCAAGGACTGTTGTGAAGGAGCGTGTTATGATACCCTTGACATATCTGGCACCGCCTTCTACTCCGACACTCTTTCATTCGATGAAATCCTAAGCAGTTGAAACACAAGTTTTTTGAAATCACAAAGTCCTTTCGCTCGTTTACCGGTTTTGATCTGAACCCTGGACACGATGCAATGTAATGGTTTTCTTTGCGGGAAGCGCACGATTGTTCCTTGGCTTGAGCAGTGTTGGCTTTTGTTGATGTGGAAGATGCTTTCGATTGCGTTGGAGCTGACTTGCCCTTCGACGCTTGAAGTTGAGCTTGTTCGATGGCTTCAAGCGTGTGAATACGTCCGACGATGAATTTTTCAAGCTCATCGAAGGTCGCGGGATCGTTATTTTCCCCTACCCGTTTCTCCCAATCTTTTAGAGACTTGGGATCGAGCTTGCGAACCGTCATATGGACCAGTAGATGGTCCCACTGATTGATTGGGCTCCCGAGTGCCGCGAGCGTACCGAGGGCTTCCTTTGTGCCTCCGAGCAAACTTGTTAGGCCCGATGAAGCTTCCTGAGTTAGGCGAGGTATCGAGAATAACGTTGCGAGGTACGAGTCAACAAGGAGTTTCTTGTTTTCGTATCGAGCGGTGAGTGTGTCCCAAGCGCGCGCATAATTGTCTCCCGAAACCGTGATAATTTTTATTAATTGAGCGGGCTCACCTGTGAGGCACGTCTTTAGGTAGTGTTATTTTTCCACTGCCGAGAGAGACATGTTCGCATTAACCATGGAGATGAACAGATCGCGAAATTGAGTCCAATCCATAAAATTTTCCATTGAATTTCGGTAAATCGATTTTCGGCAACCGTCGATTTTGAGTGGCCGTTTGATTTGAATTTGAATCATCGGTCGGAGGGCATTGAGGATTTAACTTACTAAGCGTGTTCTTCATTTCGGTTTTCGAATCGAAGAAGCCTTCTTCGCACAAGGAATAGATGTCATCTTGAAAATAGTCACTCTCAGAGAGCACTTCCCCTCCTTTGGTGTGCTTTGCTACGTTGAGCCTCTCGTGATTTTCTTGAAACTTTGCCCAATTGGTTTCGAGTGTTTCGAGACGACTTTTCACGCGCGAGATTGTCATGTCCTTGGGTCCTGCTTTCCTTAAATTTGCCACTGCTCGTTGCACTAGACCATACAGCTGCATTTGCCGCTCGAGTAGAGCTTCCACTGCCGTCATTGTTCGCTACACTTTTGAACGAACACGAGAGAACGAGAAAACGAGATCTGAATCGACTTCGCAACAACTTTTACACGCGACGATTCACTTTTGAACGAACACGAGAGAACAAGAAAACGAGGTCTGAATCGACTTCGCAACAACCTTTACACGCGACGACGTAAAGCTCTGCAGCGGACTAACTGATCACTTTCGCGAAACCTTGCTCCGTTTTTATTTTTACGTCGCGATTACCCGACGCGAATCCGCTTCGAAGGACCAAAAAATATGTTATGTGTTTAGCGTATTAAGCGATTAGCGATTGGAGCAAGATTGAGAGAATGCAGAAAAGCGGGGAAAGAGAAATGAATTGAGCCGCGTGTAACGTACGAAATTCGAGAATCACGTTTATTGATATCACCCTAGCGGATTGTATTCGACGACTGACAATAGCTCGTCGTTCGTCCGAGCTCGGGCCTCGAGGTGGGAGGCGACGAGATAGAAAAAACGAGAGTCGGTAAGCGCGATATTACCGACGTGATTATTTAAAGTTTTGTTTCTCTTTTGCCGGAACACTGAGAATAAACAACTCCGAATTTCATTTATCACGCCGGAACAGCTGTCAAAACGACCAAATGTCATGCGCAATACGTACTTCTTACTACCAACCTAAAAATAATTTTAGATGGCCAACGCGTATACTTGGAATAGTTATTCCAGGCAAACTTGGAGCTGGTAAAATGCCTGCGCTTTATACCAGGTATAAAGAAGAGTATAACTTTACCCCCCCCCCCCCCCCCGCCCCCTTCAAAACATCGACGATGTGTGATAGCACGAATTAATAACATAACTCCCTTTCCAAAGTAATCATGTAACAACTTACGAATCACCAAAGATAATGAAAAAATTATGATAAAAAAATTATGAAATCATTACCGCCAAATTAATGAAAGCAAGTGTGTCGTCAAGGTATGTTGCGTTAATGAGAGAAATAATACCTACATAATTCCATACAATGGTTAACTGTGAATATATTCTCAGTTTCAGTGGAACTTAGTTTTTTTTTCTTCTATATTGTTTTTAGTCTCTGTAGCAAAGTTTACCATTGTATGGAATTATATACTGTGAGATTATGCTCGTTGGCGCCATCTCCCGGTCTCTCGTTATCACTATGTGGTGTGTACGCCTACGCGTATTCATTAGACGCTGCGCGTTACGTAACAGTAGAATACACATGAGTGCTGCTTCTTGAAATAAAAGATATTCGTTAACCATATAAATCACAGTGAGAATCATTGATATCCACGACCCCCCCCCCCCCCCAAACCCTTCAGGTTATGGGCCCTCTAGCGCTTCCACTGCGCATATAAAAAAATCAAAGTGATAAGTGGAAAAATAAAATAAAACTCTATGAGAACTTCAACACGCGGCGGTGGAGAGGTTAAGACAATGGACGGGAACGGAGAAGACGGTATGAATCGAAATATACACGAAAAGCGAGAAAATCCTGAAGATTCAGAAAACAGTGATAAAAGGTTTAATGAGCTCTGCGAAACCCTGGTAGAGGATTTTGGTCTAGATTTGTCAGAAAAATCAGAAGATATTACACTGGAACTGGGCAAAAGAGGGATCAAAATAAAACAAGGAGAATCCACTCAAAATACAATAGGTAAGAGTGATAGAAAAGAGTGAAAGTACTTGTATTAAGTGCATTTTGTGAATACAGGCTAGCATGTACCACAGTTTAAAATGCCAAATATGAAATAAGTAAATATGTACATAATTAAAAATACTCTGGTGCGGCTGGAGCGTGTACTGAAGTTCAGACATCACAATCCAGTCGTATAGGATATTCAGGAGGGGATTTTAAAGTTTAGAGAGTCTCCGAACGTGTATTCGTCCGGCGACTGGTTACACTAAAGTTTAGGCATCTGGTCAAAGGAAAATCAGACGTTGGTTTTTAACAATTAATTCATTAATTTTAACATATGTACCACACAGGTAAGAGTTATATGTCAGAACGAGAGTAGAACGCACTGATGCAGTGGTTCGAGAAAAAGGAATTGGCAAATGAACCAACAGTCTTGCCAAAAAGGCCTCCAGAGGGCATTCCACCAAGTGGCGGAAAAGATGAAAAGAGTGTTAAAGATAAAGAGAGCAAGAGTGAAGTAACTAAGAGTGACGAGGGAAAAAGTGTGAATGAGGGCCACTTGTCACTGGTGGAGGCAACAAACAAAGATATAAAGAAACCTAAGATTACAAGTATTGTACTAAGCAATACAAATCTAAATCCTTTCAAATACGTTGCAAATCCTTATAATAAGGATTCGAAAAGTAAATAAAAACAAAATCTTACGGTTGAAGAGAGACTTGATAAACAAGAGAGATTAATGAGTGAAGTAATATCAAAAGTTCAAAATTGTTTTACAGCTGTTACTCAGTCATTAGAAAAGACAGGTCAAAGTCTGCAAACGAATGAAGGAAGATTTAAAAATCTGGAAGAAAATATGGAACAGATTATACAAATGATGACTGATGCTTGTGAAAGAGAGGACCCCCACAAAAACAGATTCTCTGTAAAAAAAGGCGGCATGTTCATTCAGTGCTAACAAAAATTGATACCTACGTAAAATACTCTCCAAAAAAGATTTGAAATCAATTAAGATCGCCATGTTCCAGATTTATATATAAAAAGTAAAAGGCATCATTTGAAAGGAAAATTATTGTAAATCAAGTTACTAAAAAATTGAACTAAAGAATTTATTTTAAAAATTGTAATAAAAAAGAACTTGCCGCGTTTAAGTTTTCATCTTTTGTCCACTATACCGAATAATTGGTAGTACTTGGACGGTGCTAGAGTAATTCATAAATTGCACTGCCGAAGTCAATTCAGAGAAATTCAAAAGGCCCCCGCCTGATTGGTTTCCCGTGCGACATTCGGTATACTGGTGGTATCATATAAGTGTATGAATTTATTTAAAATCTCATAAGTGCATAAACATCGAGTATAATTCTGTCTGAATTTTTTATTTTGAAGGAAAAAAACGCGGCGTTCTTTTTTATTAAAATTTTTTTAATAAATTCTTTAGTCGAATTTTTTAGTAGCTTGATTTACAATAATTTTCCTTTCAAATGATGCCTTTTACTTTTTATATATAAATCTGGAACATGGCGATCTTAATTGATTTCAAATCTTTTTTGGAGAGTATTTTACGTAGGTATCAATTTTTGTTAGCACTGAATGAACATGCCGCCTTTTTTTTTACAGAGAATCTGTTTTTGTGGGGGGATTTCATTACTTTTTGGAATTTATTCATGAGGAGAATACGTACATGTAGAAGAATAGCTTTCTATTACCACAAAATTAAAGTCTCACATTTTATACCGATACGAGCCAATTAATTATAACCACTTACTTACTTTTGATTTATTCTCGTGATATTTTGAAAGGGATTTATAGACTAGAGAGCCCTTATATTTTTCATTTTGCCTTAGTATTTTGGAGAAATAAAACATATACCGCTTTCGAATTTACAGGCCATCGGATTTTTCTTACATTTTGGTCGTCTACAGAAATCCATGAAGACGTTTTACCTTCAACTCTCTAAGTATAATCTTCCAATGACCATGACGAATTGTTTCATCACATGTAAAGATACCACTTATGACAGTATAGGTACATGTTGTTACATATATTAACTCGAGACGTTGGAATAGTTTTAAGAAATCCTTTTGCATGCACCGCTGAAATTTCGCCCTTAGTCATAAATAAATTTAATGTAATTATTACTACATCATTTACAGCTTCGATGCTGACCTTACGACTCATTTCAATCCGAGTAGAACATTCATTGCAAATATCATCATAAACATGCCAATGCGAATAAAAATCATCTATTAACTGTTGCAGATCAAGTATTCCGTTGTGGTGGGGGTCCTGATTGGTCTACTCGCAAAGATGCATATACGTTTCTTAGCGAGTAGACCAATCAGGACCCCCGCCGCAACGGAATACTTGAACCTGATTGGTCTCTTCGCTGAGTTGCGTGCACGCAAAGATACGAGTGACTCGAGAAAGGCCCCCCTGATCTCCCGGTAGCTGTCAAATCATGCATGTAACCTCAAAATCAAGTGTACAAGTGATAAGATAATTATTCGGGTTCCTTCGGTGAGTTTCCCCAAGTGTTTAAAGTAGTTACTCCATTATTGTAATCCAATTTTATTGTATCCCTTATTTTTTCTTTATCGATATAGTCCCTCTTTCGTATTATACTATTCCAAGTTCGAATTTATATACCGACCTGTCAAACGTGAAGTGTACATGTACCTCACTTTTATCTCATTAAGTATTACTGCAGACTCTGACATGTCATCTCGTACAGGTGCAACCGAAGAGGACCTAGCTCGTGTCCTGTCCGTAATAAGATGACTCGATGGACATCAGAGAATATCAGACTTGTCACCGAGCGCCTATTACCCGCGGTACATTTATTGCAATATGCGCTTTTCGTTTCAATTATTCCTGCTTTAAATAACTCACTTCTTTTAAAGTATTTACCTTGTACAAACTGTTCATCGTAGGGGGCAGCGATCAATAATTGTGACTAATCGTAGACAAATTATTCCTGCGATGACATTCCAGTTGCAAGCATACACTAGCAAGTCAGCTTAAAGCATCCGATGTTTAGTATTAACTTTACCTCTTTTGGAACACCCATCACCTGAGCATAATCACGATTACGTTAATGTTAATCGCAGAATAGACCGTGAGCTCGGGCACATTATCGCAGTAGTAGTTCGGTACACCGAATTGCTTTTTAGTTTTAATAGACGAACTTGTCTACGACGAGTCGCTATTATCAATCGCTGCCACCTACCACAAACAGTTCAAAAAAGGTTATTAGCTTGAAAGAAGTAAAAGTTATTTAACGCTGGAATAGTTAAAAGGAGAAACGCGTATTGAAATTAATGTACCGTGGGATATAGGCGCTCGGTGACAAGTCTGACATTCTCCAATGTCCATCGAGTCATCTTTTTGTGGACAGGACACGAACTAGATCCTCTTCGGTTGCACCTGTACGAGATGACAAGTCAAAAAATCATGAGTCTTCATGAAAATCTTCTTACCTACTCGTTCTGCAGTAATACTTAATGAAATAAAAGTGAGGTACATGTACACTTCACGTTTGACAGGGCGGTATATAAATTCGAACTTGGGATAGTATAATACGAAAGAGGAAATATATATCGATAAAGAAAAAATAATAATAAAGTAGTTACTACATTACTGTAATCCAATTCCATTGTATCCCTTATTTTTCTGCCGTGACTGATTGTTGATAGTGAATAAAAATTAAATTTATTGGCTGATCCATCCACTATCAACAATCAAAGTCGTGGCAGAAAAATAAGGGATACACAATGGAATTGGATTACAATAATGGAGTAAATACTTTATTATTATTTTTTCTTTATTTATATATTTCCTCTTTGGTATTATACTATCACAAGTTCAAATTTATATACCGACCTGTCAAGCGTGAAATGTACATGTACCTCACTTTTATTTCATCTCTTCTTCGCCTCTGGTATAATCATTTACATCCCACAAAGCACGTTTTTGCAAGTAACTTTTCTGTAACATTCCTGCGATATTTTGCAATATTCGTGAATACTACCGTATGTTAGAAATATATATTTCTTGGTAAATTCGCGAATGTTGCAAAATATCATAGAAACATTTCGGAATCATTACATCGAAAGATTTCCTCGATAAGATTGTACTTGTCAGAGCTGAATTATATGGGGTTTTTATACTTATTTTAGGAGGTCCCAGAAGAATACAGATGCAGCATAATATAGGTCTGTGCTAGAAAGAATAAGGAAACACCTTCGACGAGCATTCGGGCTGTGGCAAAAGAGGTTAGAATCAGCAGATCATGGTAGGGAGGATATTGAAGGATGAACGCACGTCCATGCACTCGAAGCAGCAGATCTAACCCACCGAATAAACTAATGCAGCTGGTTCTTGGAACAACAAGTGGACGATCCCTCGTTCAAAAGAAACCCCCTCGGGTTCGCACATGATTTGGAGTCCTTCTGGGTGGAATTCAATAGCAGTACGTTTATTTCTGTAGCAAATTATATATAACACAATTATATTCAGTATTTCACTATTTAAAATATACCCAACTTACTCTACATAGAAATTAAGAAACTATATTATTCTGAGTTAACTAATTCTATAGATAATAATGACAGAATTACTAAAAGTGTTATATTTCATCTTTCGTATTATACTATCACACACAAGTTCAAATTTATATACCGACCTGTTAAAAGTGAAGTGTAAATGTACCTCACTTCTATTTCATCTTTTCTTCAACTCTGGTGTAACGAACGTCAATGAGGAATCACTGATATCGATTAGGGTTCGAGGGTTATTCCTCATTCTTTCTAGGACAGAGCATCGATATTTTGCTGCACCTTTATTCCTCTGGGACTTCCTAAAATAATTAATAATTAATAATAATGCGAACCCGAGGGGATTTCTTTCGAACAAGGGATCATCCACTTGTTGTGTTTCAAGAACCAGTTGCATTAGTTCATTCGGCGAGCTGGATCTGCTATCTCGAGTGCATGGACGTGTGCCACTTTAAATGGATATTTTGTAATATCCATTGTTACATCAGAGGCGAAGAAGAGATGAAATAGAAGTGAGGTAGATGTACACTTCACGTTTGAGAGGTTGGTATATAAATTGGAACTTCTGATAGTATAATACGAAAGAGGAAATACATCGATAAAGAAAAAATAATAATAAAGTAGTTACTACATTATTGTAATCCAATTCTATTGTATCCTTTATTTTTCTGCCACAACTTTGATTGTTGATAGTAGATGGATCAACCAATAAATTTGATTTTTCTTCACTATCAACGATCAAAGTCGTGGCAGAAAAGTAAGGGATACAATGGAATTAGATTACAATAATGTAGTAACTACTTTATTATTATTTTTCCTTTATCGATATATTTCCTCTTTCGTATTATACTATCAGAAGTTCCAATTTATATACCAACCTATCAAACGTGAAATGTACATGTACCTCACTTCTATTTAATCTCTTCTTCGCCTCTGATGTAACGATGGAAATTACAAAAAATATCCATTTAAAGTGGCACATGTCCATGCACTCGAGACAGTAGATCCAGCTCGCCAAATGAACTAATGCAACTGGTTCTTGGAAAAACAAGTGGATGATCCTTCGTTCGAAAGAAATCCCCTCGGGTTCGCATACGATCTGTAACAAATTGTAAATAACAATCATATGGGGTTTTTATAATTATTTTAAGAAGTCCCAGAAGAAAACAGGTGCAGTAAAATATCGATGCTGTGCTAGAAAGAATAAGGAATAACCCTCGAACCCTAATCGGTATCGGTGATTCCTCATTGACTGTCGTTACAATGGAGACGAAGAACAGATGAAATAGAAGTGAGGTACATGTACACTTCAGGTTTGACAGGTCGGTGTGTAAATTGGAACTTGTAATAGTACGAAAGAGGAAATATATCGATAGAGAAAAAATAATGATAAAGTAATTACTTGATTGTGTGTTGTGATACAATTCCATTGCATCTCCTATTTTTCTCCCACGGCTTTGATTGTGACAGAGAAGAAAAGCCATCAATTCGTCTCGTGCTCGCATGACGCTGAAACAAAAAATAGAATTATCACAAAGATAATTGTCCTTCCATCGAAAGTGAGGTTAAAGCTGTCAGATGGCAATTAAACTTATCTGATGGTAATTCTTCTGAGATACTGCCGTCTCCTTTCCTGCTCTTTATGCACAGGCAACCAGAGAAACACAGCACTGCCCGAGTCGAAATTTAAACTCTAATCTGAACCTGGAAAACCTCATTTCTTTGAAGTATTGGTTTGCCGCTGTAGGTGTAACTCTAATTTCGTGATCATCATGCTCAGATGATCACGAACAGGTTTAAATTAGAATTTGTGAGTAGGTACATTTCCAACTCTAATGTCGACCTGCTGGACTTCAGACAAAATTGAAACTCTATTTCCGCCGCGCGTGGCGCATATACTACCCATACTTTTACAATTAAATAAACTCGTTTTTGACGTACGCCTTACAATTTTTCAATAGTACAAAGCCATAATTAGCAAGAAAAAGGTATACATTTTAATATGCATTAGACAACAAAGCAATTAATAAATTTGTTATTGTTATCATTATTAATAACAATAAAAAGTTAAATTTATCATTAACGCCTATATTTGACTCTACAATAAATTTTTAAAGAATTCTTCGTTTTTCAATGAGAATTCCAAGTGGCCTGAACGGAAAGTTCAACGGGGGTCGTATACGTCTCACGCGGGCATGGAACGTTTTAACGACGTGCAAATACTTCGTAAATTTATCGTGAATGCACTGTCTTCATAAAATTTTTAAATTAAAAAATAACAAAATCATATAATAATGATGTTTCAAACAGTGCAGATTGTACCGAATTATTCCATAAATAATGTATGATTAATTATCATAATCGCTACTGTTTTGAAAAAGAAAGTATTAAATTATTTTATAAAATTTAATGAAAAGAACCTTCGAGAGCAGTCACTGTCATGTCCAGTTTCTATATATAACTAAAGTCAACCGACTCCACTTGAACAGTCGGTAGCTCAATTGGTAGAGTGTGAAAGCAAGCATTCCCAGTTTCGAGGATCGCAGGTTCGAGTCCAGGTAGGGTCTGAAAAAAAAACGTTACTAGCCGGCGCGGGCGGGTTGACAGGCCTATAGACGTATACCGACTGATAGGCCTATGGACGTATACCGACTGGATAGGCCTATGGACGTATACCGACTGATGGCGACACCATTTTTTTTCGCCACAGCTCGAGGTGAGGTCCATGAGGTCCAAATAAGAATTATGAAAACCTCATTTGGACCTAAACTTGCGAAGAGTGGAAATATTCACGCAGTTTAGGTTCAAATTAGGTTTTCATTGCACAGACATCCGGATCTTGAAAACCAACTTTCAGCCTCGAGATCCTCAGTGAGGATCCAGAGGTTCAAATTAGAATTTAAATTTCGATTCGGGTGCATCCGTTCACTATCTCAATTATCGAAAAAAAAACAAACGATTATTAAACTATACGGAGCGTCTGTCACATTCACCACTATTGAGATTCATAACTCCGATTACACTGAATTTTTACATTTTATTAACAAGCGTGTCCGAGGATCGAAATAAACACGAAGTTAATCGTTTCGCGAATGGAAATATTTTATTAACTTTGAAAATACCCAAACATTTAAGGAATATATTCTCTCACATACTCTCACATACATTTAATGGCGTATGCGTGTGGCCGTATCTGTGTACATATTTCCGATCATGGCCGACTATCGCTGAAGATAGGCGGAATTTTTGTAAGCTTTTGACATATATATGTATATCGCCCGAGAAATCGGATTCTCGACTTTTAGGCGCAAGGGGCGTGGCTTCGCGTTGCTAAGGAAAAATCTCTGTTAATATGTAACTTATAACATTTATTCTGGTCTCTATCAATAGAGAATAGTCAATTTATATGGCGTAACTAAGCATAGTTTTGGTTATAACCGTATATTTATTCAGAAAATTCGATGTAAAAATTGAGGGGTGCAGGGGGCAGACATTTGTGGTGTAAAGAGACACGGGTGCTCGCGACATCAGCGCTGTCGTGTCTGAGCGCGGAACTACTTGAACGAACATGCCGCGAGACACTGCCGTGTCTTTTGATGCCAATAAAGAGTGTAAAAAGAATGATGAAAATACAAAGTCAGAAAAAGGGGCGAAGCGACAATGGACAGAGAAAGTTTAAAAAATGAAATATCAAAAATTGTAAAAGAACAATTTCAAATCACTAACTACCGAGTCTAAAGAAAGTCCAAGTAATCAAATCAATGAAAGAGTAAGAGAAGTTGAAAATACTTTGAAACTTGGAATATTAGCTAAAAGTTCAAATATTAAAAGAGATTATAAATTAAATAAAGAAACGAAATTCGAATATTTCTACGATCATCTTAGTTCAGAAATGAGAACTCGCGACTTATTGCACATAATTGAAGACAAAATTCCTCCAGAATTGACGGAAAAATGTGTAGCTGACAAAAAAATCGCAGTTAGAGACATAATCATAAATCGAATGGATACTCGCTATCATACAATGATATTAGGAATTGATGAGCCGGTTCAAATCTTGAAAAAATTAAAAGAAGTGAAAAACAGTGAAGTGAACATAACTCCACACGCGGCAAAAAGAGTTCTGTACAATTTTCAATTTACAATAGGCAAAATGGCAGCTGCAAAATTTAATGAGGAATTTGAAGAAGCGGTAAGAGTATATGAAAACTGTCCAGGCACTAAACCAATAACAGAAGAAGAAAAGAGAGACATCTTCTTTGGTGCAATAGAAAATGCTGCCCCTCTCTCTGGGATTAAAAATATTGATTTTGTATCACAACAGACGAAAGGGATTAAAATATCCTATGCTGATTTAAAGATTCTGTTAATCCAGGAAGAGGCATCACGAAAGCAAGCATCAGGGGATGAGAACACGGTCAGAGCTGCCAACATGGCAAGAAAAGAAAAGGAGAGATGCTTTGAGTGTGGAGACTCTGGTCACCGTGGAAGTACGTGTCTTAACAGGGCCAAGGGTCCTAAATGCTATCGATGTAACAACTTTGGTCAAAAAGCTAAAGAGTGTGCATTGAATAAAGCAGCTGGTACAACCAGTGGTGCCAATACTTTCAGACCAAAGTTTAACAACCCCAGGAACAATTATAAGTTTCCTGGCAGAACCGAAAGGTTTAAACAATTCTTGAAAAGGAAGAATGAAGAGAGTCACGAAACGAATGCAACGAGAGGAAAGCTTTATAATACAAATTATAAAAACCAGAAAGGAGGTAAGGAAAATAAAAATACCAATTACTACAACAACAGCAGACAACATAAACCGGACAAAACATCGGAATGAAACGACAACATCAAAGGTAAAACATTAATTAATTCAAATGCTATAGCGTTATGTACCGGTACAACTCAGATAGCACAAGATAAGTTTATTTCGGAGTTCATAGCAGACTCTGGTGCCACTGAGCACTTGACAAATGCAAGGTTAATCTTTAAGACGTTTGATGATTCCTGTAAAGGAGTGATTAAATGCGCAAATAAGAGTGAAACAGCGAATCTAAATACAGAAGGAGAGGGTAAGATAGAAGTCATCCTAAATAACGGAAGAGTGATTGAAATAGATAATGTAATTTATGCTGAAGCTTTAAAGGAAAATTTATTATCCCTGAGTAAATTCGCTGAAATGGGTTTAGGTATTTATCTAGATGATGAAAAGATTGATATCGTAATCAAAAGTACAAAGGAATCTTTTTTAAGTGGTATTTACAGAAGACCTTATTGGATGATTGAATTGGAAATTGATAATGTAGATAACGAGAGTTCGAATAACAAAATAAAAAGACGTATGATAGCTAATTTGACAGAAAGAGAGCAAGAAAACAAAAGATATGTTACAAGGAGTGTTTCTAGAAAAATAAATCTGCCAGATAATATTGAAGAAAATAAAGAAAAGAGTGAAGCAGAAGCTAAAGAGAGTTCGGAAGAGAGAAAAGAAAAACTGACAACTGAAAATGGTAATAATGAGGTAATTAAAGAGAGTTTAAACGGGGAAAAAGAAAATACAGAGAGAGAAATTCCATATGAACAGTCAAATTTTGACTTTACTATTTGAGATCGAAAGTTTCAGAACTTAGACGATTTCCAATATACTGAAACAGATGAAGTAGTGTCAGACTTCAAGGTAGATACTGATAAGTACAGGAAAAATAATAAAGCACTCCTGTGGCATGTAAGAATGGGCCATGCATCAGTAGCATACCTTAAGGCTTTACAAGCTAAATTCCCAGAAAACAAAGCATTAAACCAAGCAGTATTTGATGAATCAATTCTAGACTGCGAAGTGTGTCAGATAGCCAAATTTAATAAGCTACCATTTCCTACAACTAGGAGGCGAGCCACGCAACCCCTTCAGATTATCCATTCTGATACAATGGGTGTTATAAATCCAAATTCACATCCAAAGGGTTACAGATTCATTTCTGTGTTCATAGATGAGACTACTCTAGATTTGCAATGGCATATCCCATGAGAGCAAAAAGCGATACAGGCAAGTGCCTGGAAATGTTTGTTAGAAGCGCACGTAACTTGCTAGGTCATGATGCAAAGGTATGTTACCTGCGCTCAGACCAAGGTACTGAATATACCGGTGGTCACACGGTGGAAGTACTGACGAAATTAGGCGCTGAATCACAATTCTCATGTCCAGATACTCCAGAACACAATGGTACGGCAGAAAGATTCAATCAAACAATTCAAAAGAAAGTAAGAGCGTATATTTATGATGCAAAACTACCGCAGACCATGTGGGATCTGGCAGTGACAGCTGCAGTGTACGCATATAATCGTACTCCTCACAAATCGAACGATATGATTACTCCACTTGAAAAATTTGCACCTGAGCACAATTTTGATGTCAGTCAAATTAAAAGATTTGGATGCATTGCGTATAATAAGGTTCAGAGGAAAACCGGGTCTAAGTTTAAAGCTGTTGCCTTGCGAGTGGTACTTGTAGGGTACACGCCTACTGGATACCAATTTATGAAACCAGAAGAGGGAAAATATTATGAGAGCAGAGATGCAAAATTTAATGAAAAATTAGTCTATGGAGATATATTCAAGAGAGATAAAATCAAAGATATTCCGAAAAGCATCGAAGTAAATAATAAAGAGAGTTGGTTTGTAAATTTCGATGAAAATAGTGACGAAGAAAGAGAATTGTTAAAACCGGAGGGAGAGAATTCGAAAACAGAAAGAGAGATGTTAAAACCGGAGGGAGAGAATTCGAAAACAGAAAGACAGATGTTAAAACCGGAGGGAGAGAGTTCGAAAACAAAAAGAGAGATTTAAAAAACGGAGGAAGAAGCCAAAAGAAAAAGAGGAAGACCAAGAAAAGATGCTAAACCTCCAATATATAAAAGATACCAGCTTTTCGACTTTGCCTATTGATGAGAGTTTAAGAGAGACTGCATCAAAATCGTGTTTCCTGGCCAATAATGAGAGAGCAGAAGTTAATGAACTCAATGATGAAGTATATTATGCACTACTATCCAGCATTAGCACTGATCCGGTCAACTGCAAAGAGGCCATGAGCTCAAAAGAGTGTGACGAATGGAAAAAAGCTGTGAATGAAGAACTAAAATCTATGGAGAAAAATAAAGTCTGGAAATTAGTTAAAAGGCCTACGGAAATGAGTAATGGACAGAAAGTAAACATCATCGACTCTCGATGGATTTTCAAACGAAAGAGAGAATCAAACGACAAGAAAAGATATAAAGCACGGTTGGTCATACGTGGATTTAAAGATAAAAATGTTTATGAGTTAAGTGAAACTTATGCTCCTGTTCGAGATTGACGCTTGTAAGAGCTGTGATCTGTATCATCAATCAATTTGATCTGGAAGTGTGTCAACTAGATGTTAAGACTGCCTTTCTCAACGGTGAGCTCGAAGAAGAAATCTTCATGGAGATTCCCGAAGGTCTAAGAGTGACTGATTATGAGAAACAAAATCATGTGTGCAAGTTGGAGCGATCACTTTATGGACTTCAAGTAAGCCCTAAGAAGTGGAATGATAAATTTACTAAGGTAGCTAGAAGCTTGGGCTTGGAGAATTCAGATTTGGAACCCTGCTTGTTCATTGAGAGAAAGAGTGGAAAAATCCTAATATTACTACTTTATGTTGATGATATACTGCTGGCTAGCAATGACGAAAAGAAATTGAAAGAAGTAAAAACAAAACTAAGTGAAGAATTTGAAATGACAATTATAGGAGAGCCAAAGGAATTCTTGAGCATTTCTATTCAAAGAGAACGAGAGAATAAAGTCATTGAGCTGAGCCAGGAAAAATATATTCAGAAAATATTAGCGAGATTTGGGATGGACTAATCTCATCCTCAAAGAACTCCAATGAATACCAATCAAGTAATGAATCAAGCCAGGAAAAAGAGAGAATCTGACATAGAGATGGTGAACTGATTGATGAATCTGAATCAACGACGAGTTTTCCCTACCGTGAAGCAGTAGGAAGTTTGCTTTATTTGGCTGGAGCAACCAGACCAGATATTGCATATGCTGTAAATGTATTAAGCAGACATCAGATCGATCCCACTGTGGAAGACTGGCAAATGGTAAAAAGAGTGTTCAGATATCTTAAAGGAACGATAAAACTAAGATTGAGATACATTGGAAATGCTAAACTCATAGAAGGATACTCTGATGCAAGTTTTGCAGACTGTAATAACTCTCTCACTACTTGTGGATTCCTAGTGAAACTGTTTGGTAACACCATAATATGGAAAATTCATAAACAAACATATGTTGCATTATCCACGTGCCACGCAGAATATGTGGCGATGAGTGATGCTACCCAAGAGATGGTGTCGATTTTTAACTCTTTAAGATTGATTCTGGAAAATCCCCCATTACCAATGACGCTGTATTGTGACAATCAAGCAGCTATTACAAATGTACAAACACAAGGTGGTAATAAGTTGAGACACATTCTTGAAGTTAAAGTAAACCATATTAAAGAGTGTGTAAAACGAGGGCTTGTAAATGTTAAGTGGGTTAATTCAAAAGATCAGCTAGCCGACATTTTTACAAAACCACTAGCATTTGAATTACATAAAAAATTAACTGATGAAATAATGAATACTGAATTATTCTAATAAATTGTGTTTAATCATTTCACAGGAACTAATTGAAGAGCGACCAAATGAAAAAAAAAAAAAAAGTATAAGTTCGAGATACGGAAGCTGTCGGGAGGGAGTGTGAGATTATGCTTGTTGGCGCCATCTTTCGGTCTCTCGTTATCACTATGTAGTGTGTACGCCTACGCGTATTCATTAGACGCTGCGCGTTACGTAACAGTGCAATACACATGAGTGCTGCTTCTTGAAATAAAAGATATTCGTTAACCATATAAATCACAGTGAGAATCATTGATATCCACGACCCCCAAACCCTTCATATGTACTATTTCTCTCATTAACGCAACATACCTTGACAACACACTTGTTTTCATTAATTTGGCGGTAATGATTTCATTACTTTTTTATCATAATTTTTTCATTATCTTTGGTGATTCGTAAGTTGTTACATGATTACTTTGGAAAGGGAACTATTTTATTAATTCATGCTATCATACATCGTCGATGTTTTGAAGGGGGGGGGGGGATTCATTTCTTTTTTCGTTAATTTTCTTTCGTGCTCTTTTGCCAGATAAATATGAAACATTTTTTTAAATGATAGAATGTGGTTAGTTATTATTATTGCCGAGTTCGGTTGTGCATTGAACTGAAGCGTGATATGAACATTATGTATATGTTTTTTCCATTTTTCGGCCATTTTACAGTAATAACTTTCTCGTTCTCAACTGACTTTCATTTTGATTTTGATTTGATATATTTTCTTAGAAACTTTATATGAACATTTCCTGCACTGCACATGTATAATAGATGTGCATTGAACAATATCCTGTAATACAGTGGATTTGCTACACATTGCTCTAATGAATTCCATCGTTTGACATTTCCATCAATGGAAAGCTGGATGGTGGTGACGCCAGCAGACCAGTGGCGAAAATATGAAATACCACAAAATCTCGATCAATGGAAGGCCGGATGGTGGCGACGCCAGCAGACCAGTGGCGAAAATATGAAATGCCACAAAATCTCGTATTGACCATTGAACGCAAAGGCGTTCCAATTACTGTATACCGTACGTATGTCCCAGTCAGAACCCCACAATTGCAGGGACCTTAAAACTTACCATCGGCCGTGCTTGGTCGTACCGAGTACCTCGAGTCATTTTTTACCGGTAGAAGTCGAGTCGGTAGTTAGAGTTGGTGTCAATTTGGGAGATCGAAGCGTCTAATCTCAAAATTGTGTATTTGTGAATTATGGTGAGTAATTTCCATTATTCACAAATTCACGATTTTGAGATTAGACGCTTCGATCACCCGAATTGACATCTACTCTAACTACCGACTCGACTTCTACCGGTAAAAAATGACTCGAGTACCGACCAAGCACGGCCGATGGTAAATTTCAAGATCCCTGCAACTGTGGGGTTCTGGCCGGGACATACGGTAGATACTCTCGGTCGGTCGGTTGTTACTTTGCCGCGCAACTTTATTATTTTATTAATTCGATAATCTCGACCGAGATTATTGATTTATATGGTGTAACTAAGCATAATTTTGGTTATAACCATACATATATTTATTGAGAAAATTCGATGTAAAAATTGAGGGGTGGAGGGGGCAGACATAAAGATACACGGGTTCTCGCTGCTCGCTTTACGCCGAGATGAACGAACATACCTACTACACGCTCACTGTATTGGTGTACGAAGCAGTACGGAGCGTTCTTTAAAGCCTTGTACGGACAGCGCGTTCCAGTGTGCGAGCCTTCGTACACACGTACATGATGTCCCGAGCAGAACCGCACAGTTACAGGGACCTTGAACCTTCGGCTGGGCTTTGTACAAATACCGACTGGTCGCGGGTCATCGCGACAAAGGGAAGTGTACGTGAGTATGAAGGCCGGACAGTGGCGACGCCAGCAGACCAGTGGTGAAAATATGAAATGCCACAAAATCTCGTATTGACTATTGAACGCAAAGGCGTTCCAATTCCTGTATAGATACTCTCGGTCGGAGGATTGGTCGGACGGTCGGACGGTTTTATTAATTCGATAATCTCGACCGAGATTATTGATTCTTGGTATACTTATTCTAGGTATAACTTGGCATTGGTAAAGCCAGCCCCTAGACGCGTAACTGATTTGCCTTGCATCAGCCTTGTTTTGCAACCTTGCCGCAAAGTTCTATCTTGCAAGCTTAATTTTGGGTACGATTTCTACCTGGGTATCTTTGAACGAAATGTTTACATCTGTTTAGTATATGCTGTTCTATAATATATATTTCTCTACAGATAAATTTTTCTATTTTAAGTCTACATTCATATCCAGAGTCATTTTGTACACAGCGAGAAAGAATAAAATGAAAAACCACTTCATCCCAAATGAACATAGCTAAGAATTAAAGATGGAGAATCAACTCGACGTAGGAGATGAGTATTTGTTTCAGTCGTGGTTAAGACCACCCATCGAGCATATTATATTAGGCTACCTCCTATAATCTATTATATATCATTCTAGCGGGAGACGCGAGGACCGGTCTACAAATGGATTAATGTTGTAAATTGGACGGATCCGGTAGAGGTATATGCTTCTCAATGCACTCGATACCGATGTACAATATACGCAGTACATACGCAGTACATACGCATAGTCTTTTAAATAATCGTCGCAAAAGAATCGGCCAAATCAGATATGGGTGATTTAAAAAACAAGGTATTTAACGTAAAACTACAGTCGAAATGCCGACTCAAACGGGGCGGAAAGCATTTTCTTCTGAAATTAATGTGGCTATCAACGTTATTTATCCAATTTGTGCCTTATTAGGCATTATTTATGGAGTGTGGCCCGATGAGGAGACGTTTATTTATTAACTAAACGCGAGCCTATTCATCTCCTGAGGAAGAACGAGCACCTGTGGAACATTTTCTAATTAGTTCACTTAAAGTATGTGTAGATATAAAGTATCATGTAATTCAGTCTCATGGATGCTATACGGACGTAGTCGATGGTATCTTTAATGTAGGTGGAGAACATTTTTTGATTAGTCTCTATATAATTTTTACCTCTTGATGTATATTTAAATTATCTGCCCAGGTAGCATAGCATTATGTAACCTTAAGCAAGAATTATCAGCAACCCCTTAGTAGTGTGCTTCTGTATCTGCCTATAGATCTTGCGACAGAATATTTCGTAAAGCTCTCATGCACAAGTCTCGCAAATATCTTACGAATTGTATATTATTAAAAAATGTGTGCAATATATGCTTACAGCAGAAATATGTAAGGTGCTTTAAGTCATACCTATTAGACCATTTGCATAACATACAAAATGACTGTAAAATTTCAACCCTTATAATTTGTTAACTAATTATTCTAGCGAAATGTAGTAAATTGCATTTTTCATCATTATTTATGTAGATTATTATCCACTTGGTTTCATTTCCAAAGATTAATTGCAAGTATGTGAAGACCAGCACTCACTCTTACACTGAAAGAAATCACTCTTGCTACGTAGCAATATTTTCTGGGTGAACATTTTTTACTAAATTCAGTATAAAATATTGTAATTACAGTAATTGCATTAACTGACTTAGTAATCAGGTATAGCAGTATTAGCTATACATTTATTACTGTAGATGTATATTTAATATAGTAATACGTTTACTTAATGAAACAAAATGGTATATCATTATTTTGATATACTTCTCTAGGCTTGGTTTAAGTTGAGCAAGTGCTCCAATTTGGATAAATATTTTGCTATCATAGCAATATTTTATACCTTTATATTACAAAAAATATAAGGCTGCATCGCACAGTTATATACTCGTACTTGTGAGAAGAAGTTGTACCGTATGAATGAGCTATTTTGTATTGTCATCGTTCCTATACACGTATAGCTGATTTAGCAATACGCTTGAAAGGTCGGTGGCTATACCTGAGTAGGCTGCGTTTGAGTTAGTATATCTTATACAGGGTGTTCAAAAAGTACCGGTACGGATGATTATTATGCCTTCTTAAACCGTTCATCCGATTGTGATGAAACTTTGGGGAATGGTTGGATGCATGCCCGCGAAGGTTTCTGAGTTAGTAAATCTTATAAAAGGTGTTTAAAAAGTACCGGTACTGATGATTATTATGCCTTCCTAAACCGTTCATCCGATTGCGATGAAAAGTTGGGAAATGGTTGGACGCATGCCCGCGAAGGTTTCTGAGTTAGTAAATCTTATACAGGGTGTTCAAAAAGTACCGGTACGGATGATTATTATGCCTTCCTAAACCGTTCATCCGATTGCGATGAAAATTTGGGGAACAGTTGGACGCATATCCGCGAAGGTTTCTGAGTTAGTAAATCTTATACAGGGTGTTCAAAAAGTTGAACTATACTTGACCTAAATTTGACCTTCGCTGACAATAAAGGTAACATGAAAAAAATGGTCAAGGACACATTTAAACGTGAAAAAAAATTAATTTGACCTTGATATAACCTTGAAGGTCATGGTCAAGGTCAATTCCAATATGATCATTGCGTAGCCCGGGAAAAATACTAAAAGTTTTGTATTAAAAATGTATTTAAACAATGGTGGACGGACAAAATCAATCCACAATCTACCCGTGCGAAGCCGGGACGGGCTGTTAGTAAGTTATAAATCTAATATAATAATAATAAATATTTTATTATAGAAAAAATTTAACTTCTTTATGTCGAACTACGACGTCGTATTCCCCAATTAAACTCGGACCGCAGATAATTGTAAGATGTTTACACATCGTCCGTGAGTACAACGGCACTCACACCTTTTTTTTAATAAATGCGTGGATAAAACCGTGTCGCCGAAAACCCCGGCGACCTTGAGACCCGATGCGCGGAGCTAGGTACTTACCCCCCGGGGGTTGGGGAGCAAAGCTAGTACATACAAATAAATATAGTACCGCCCACTTGATACGGCCTGGCAGGGACCACATGTGGCAGGGACCGTCGCGGACGGGGTTCAACGCTTCCGATCCATTTCATCAAACGACGGGACAGTCATAAAGATTAGAGTCTGTGTTCCGTCGCACACCTTTTCCGGAAAAGGTTAATTAACGGACGGATTGAAATAAGCCGTTTCCCGCAATACCTATTCTAACAAACAATGTTCACTACGCGCCAAATTAATCTTGCGTGGTGGGTTTAGGATGAATAAAATTATACCAATTGACAAGGGAAGACAAACAATGGATTAACTTTATTTGCGAGCTGTTCCGGTCGCTCGGAGGTTTTCGAACGTACTGGTAATCGACCCCGTGGTAATGAGGAACTTTCCCGGATCTTATTTATGGCTTTAACGGCCCGCGGAGTGTCGAATTTTTCCCTCACGCCGGTCTACGGCCGAAATGCGAAGAGCATATATGCGACAGACAATTTATTAATAATTTATTAATCCGTAGTGGTCCCACGGAGTCCAGTGGACCCCATGCTAATAAAATATACATTTTTCTCATGAAAACAGTTTTTTCACTTTATTTTATACGTTCAAGACCGACCTATTTGATTGTACGAGTTTCATGAAAATTAATATCTTGAAACTAAAATAAATATACTTTTGTCAAAGCTCATTGTAATACTGTATCCAGATACGAGTTGATGTTGGCAACATCTATGTTGCCAACTTGTTCCGCCTGTTGCCAACCTGTTGCCAACGTGTTGCCAACATGTTCCCAACACTTTGTTGGCCGGTTTGTACGTACCTTTTACACTGAAAGAGAAATCACTGTTGTGTGTGCTAGGTAGAAATATTTTCTGGGTGAACATTTTTTTACTAAATTCAGTATAAAATAATGTAATTGCAGTAATTGCATTAACTGGCTGAGGCCGGCATTACACTATAAAAGATCTTTGACAAAGATTTTTTATAAAATATATTTGATGAAAAATTTGACTGTGTAATATGTCACATTTTATAAAACATTTTTGTAATAAAAGTTCTTTTATAAGAGTAATAGGAAACTGCTACATTTTATAAAACCTGTAGTAGTTGTGTTTCGGCAAGCGCGATGCGCCTCGACCCTTTTCCGGCATATGGGGATCGTGACCTGGACCGTCGATGCTGGTCAAGAGACACGGTAGTGTCCCGCGGCATGTTCATACAAGTCGTCAGAACGACGCCGCTAGCGCTGTCGCCGCGAGCACCCGTGTATCTTTACAGGAAAAATGTCTGCCCCCTTCACCCCTCAATTTTAACATCGAATTTTCTCAATAAATATGCGGTTATAACCAAAACTATGCTTAGTTACGCCATATAAATCGACTATTCTCTATCGATAGAGACCAGAGTAAATGTTGTAAGTTACATATTAACAAAGATTTTTCCTTAGCAACGCGAAGCCACGCCCCTCGCCCCTCAAAAGTCGAGAATCCGATTTCTCGGGCGATATATATATGTAAAAATGTCACAAAAATTCCGCCTGTCTTCAGCGGTATTCGGCCATGGTCGGAAATGTGTACACAGATGCGGCCACACGCATACGCCATCATAAATGTATGTGAGAGTGTGTGAGAGAATATATTCCTTGAATGTTTAGTTGTTTTTCAAAATTAATAAAATATTTCCATTCGCGAAACGATTTCCCTCGCATTTTTTCGATCCTCGGACGCGCTTGTTAATAAAAAGTAAAAATTCAGTGTAATCGGAGTAGTGAATCTCAATAGTGGTGAATGTGACAGACGCTCTGACAGCTAGCTATTATCAAATCGTTTGGATTTTTTTTTAATAATCAAGATAGTGCACGGAAGCAGTGTCATTTTTCTCTGGTTGCTGGTGCATGAAGAGCAGGAAAGGAGACATCTGTATCTCGGAAGAAGTAGCATCAGATAAGTTACTTCCTAACTGACTGTCTTAACCTCATTTTCATCCCTTATACAGAACAAATATCTTTGTGGTTATTCTATTTTTTGTTTTCAGCGCCATACGAGAACGGGACGGATTGATGGAAATTTGATTTTTCTTCTCAGTCAAAAATCAACCTAGGTAGAAAAGAATTCTCTAGAATTGCGGTACAATGCCACGGTATGAATATCAGGTTCTACCGACATGACATGCTTCGACAAGGTCTGTATCAACTTTAGCGGTATATTGGGGGCACTGCACTAATCCTGTGGCACATTTTTCTATCTGGGAAAGCATATTATTATGGTAGTACAGCTGTACAGTGTTCCGATAATATACCGTCTTCCCATACTGACAGTATACATGCATTTTTTTTACCTCCAATATGCCGGAATTAAAAATCTCTAGAACTCTGCGGTACAATGCCACGGTAGGAATATCAGGTTCTACCGACATGACATGCTTCGACAAGGTCTGTATCAACTTTAGCGGTATATTGGGGGCACTGCACTAATCTTGTGGCACATTTTTCTATCTGGGAAAGCATATTATTATGGTAGTACAGCTGTACAGCGTTCCGATAATATATAATTGGAACTTTTGATAATACGAAAGGGGGAATATATCGATAAAGAAAAGATAATAAAATAATTACTTCTCATTATTGTATCCAATTCTATCGCATCTCCTACTTTTCTACCACGGCTTTCCCAGATAGAAAAATGTGCCACAGGATTAGTGCAGTGCCCCCAATATAATGCTAAAGTTGATACAGACCTTGTCGAAGCATGTCATGTCGGTAGAATTTGATATTCCTACCGTGGCATTGTACCGCAGAGTTCTAGAGATTTTTAATTCCGGCATATTAGAGGTAAAAAAAATGCATGTATACTGTCAGTACGGGAAGACGGTATATTATCGGAACGCTGTACAGCTGTACTACCATAATAATATGCTTTCCCAGATAGAAAAATGTGCCACAGGATTAGTGCAGTGCCCCCAATATACTGCTAAAGTTGATACAGGCCTTGTCGAAGCATGTCATGTCGGTAGAACCTGATATTCATACCGTGGCATTGTACCGCAATTCTAGAGAATTCTTTTCTACCTAGGTTGATTTTTGACTGCGAAGAAAAATCAAATTTCCATCAATCCGTCCCGTTCTCGTATGGCGCTGAAAACAAAAAATAGAATAACCACAAAGATATTTGTTCTGTATAAGGGATGAAAATGAGGTTAAGACAATCAGTTAGGAAGTAACTTATCTGATTCCACTTCTTCCGTGATACAGATGTCTCCTTTCCTGCTCTTCATGCACCAGCAACCAGAGAAAAATGACACTGCTTCCGTGCACTATCTTGATTATTAAAAAAAATCTAAACGATTTGATAATAGCTAGCTGTCAGAGCGTCTGTCACATTCACCACTATTGATATGACCGATGTTTTTCGGACTGAAACGTCTATTTGGTTCGTGTCCCTGCTATTTGGTTCAAATCTCTGCTATTTGGTTCGAGTACCGGCTGTCGTTATTGTCACCGAATTTTAGGGAACCATCTTGGAATTTTAGGGAACCATATTGGAATTTTAGGGAACCATCTTGGATCCGATGGCGCCAACCGATATGCAATGTGCTACGCTGGCGTGTATTGAAAGGGACAGATTTTATGTAACAACATACATACAGGGTCAGGCGCACTATACACGCCAGCAAATGGGTTGCATATCGCTCGGCGCTTAGGAGATACCGATGATTCCTATAATTTAATGGTAATTTCGTTAGCCCGGACTCAAACCCCGATAGCTCGGACTCAAACCAAAGAGACGTATCAATTTGAAAAACATCGGCTAACTTTTAGTGTAGGTGATGGGTGCTCCGAAAAATGTGACAGCTGTTTGTGTTTTTATTATTAATAAATAGAAGCCGTGCTATTTTTCTGTAGTCATTCATCGAACATAGACAACAGAAAAGGAGTCGAAATGCAATCAGATACGTTAATTTCTGAATTACTTCATTTAACCCCTCATTTTGATAACCTATAAAGAATACATATCTTTGTGGTCACTTCTTTTTTTCTTTCAGCATTGCATATGAGGACGGGACGAACTCTTTGAGGACTAAGCGGAATTAATCTTTCTACATTTTGGAGAATCCAAGTCGTGGGAGAAGAACAAAAACATCGGAGTAACTACAATATCGGGGTAACTATAATACTTTATTTCTATTTTTTTCTCATCGGTGCTTGCCCTCTGCCTTCCTACTACAAGTTTCGATTTATATACTAAATTTTATTTTATTTTTAGTTCATCGCCTCCACTCCATCGCCTTCGACTTCTTCTACCCAGTGAGGACTTCTCGCGGACCAATAGTGGGCGTTGTGATTATTCACTAATCCCCTTCGTTGTAGAATTTCGATTCAGCTGTGAACAAAATCTTCTAACGAACGAGGGATCGTCCACTTGCCGTTCCAAAAACCAGTCGGAATAGTTCATTCGTCGAGCTGGATCTAGCTAATTGTACGCTGAAACATGCCCAAGTCGTATTCAGCCTTGAGAAGATTTATTTTCAATATTGGACCAAAGGTACGGCGATCCTGTTGCTTCAACTTCCAGGTATATTAATTGTAAATATTACTGCAGAACGAGTAGGTTAAAAGATTTTCGTGAAGACTCACGATTTTCTGATATGTCATTTCGTACAGGTGCAACCGAAGAGGATCTAGCTCGTGTCCTGTCCGTAAAAAGATAACTCGATGGACATCGGAGAATGTCAGGCTTGTCACCGAACGCCTATTACCCACGGTACATTAATTGCAATACGCGCTTCTCGTTTCATTCAACTATTCCAGCGTTAAATAACTTTTACTTCTTTCAAGGTAATCACCTTTTATGAACTGTTCGTGGTAGGAGGCAGCGATCGATAATAGAGATCGTCGTTGACAAGTTCGTCTATTAAAACTAAAAGGCAATTGGTGTGCAACTGGAACATCATCGCAGGAATAATTTGTCTACGATTAGTCACAATCATTGATCGTTGCCCCCTACGATCAACAATTCGTACAAGGTAAATGCTTTGAAAGAAGTAAAAGTTACTTAGAGCAGGAATAGTTGAAACGAAAATCGCATATTGCAATGAAAGTACTATGGGTGAAAGGCGCTTGGTGACAAGCCTGACATTCTCCGATCCATCGAGTCATCTTTTTATGGACAGGACATGAGCTAGATCCTCTTCGGTTGCACCTGTACGAGATGACATGTCAGAAAATCGTGAGTCTTCATGAAAATCTTCTAACCTACTCGTTCTGCAATAATACACTTACAATTAGTAATAAAAAGCTATTCTCCTACATGTACGTATTCTCCTCATGAATAAATTCCAAAAAGTAGTGAAATCCTCCCACAAAAACAGATTCTCTGTAAAAAAAGGCGGCATGTTCATTCAGTGCCAACAAAAATTGATACGTAAAATACTCTCAAAAAAGATTTGAAATCAATTAAGATCGCCATGTTCAAGAATTATATATAAAAAGTAAAAGGCACCATTTGAAAGGGAAATTATTGTAAATCAAGTGACTACAAAATTCGACTAAAAAAATTTATAAAAAAATTTTAATAAAAAAGAACGCCGCGTTTTTTCCCTTCAAAATGAAAAATTCAGACACAGAATTATACTCGATGTTTATGCACTTATGATTTTAAATAAATTCATACACTTATATGATACCACCAGTATACCGAATGTCGTACGAGAAACCGATCAGGCGGGGGCCTTCTGAATTTCTCTGAATTTGACTTCGGCAGTGCAATTTATGAATCACTCTAATACCGTCCAAGCACTACCAATTATTCAGTATAGTGGACAAAATATGAAAACTTAAACGCTTCAAGTTCTTTTTTATTAAAATTTTTTTATAAATTTTTTTAGTCGAATTTTGTAGTCACTTGATTTACAATAATTTCCCTTTCAAATGATGCCTTTTACTTTTTATATATAATTCTTGAACATGGCGATCTTAATTGATTTCAAATCTTTTTTGGAGAGTATTTTATATACGTATCAATTTTTGTTGGCTCTTTCTTTACTCCACTTAAAAGAGGTGCGACACCGCGTCGCCTCATAATATTATATAAAGCAGTTAATACTTGATTACAGCGGTACAAATATTTTGTTGGGCCAAGTAAATATATATTAATTATTCGAATGTCTCTTTCATTCTTACAAAAATATAGTAATAGCTAATAAATATTTACTTATAGCTTAAAGAAACATTTTTTTCGCCATAACAAGTATTCCGAGGGAAGAGGTCTAGTTAAATAAGAACCTATATATAATAGAAAAATTTATTTGACATAAATAGACATTTATTTATATCGAATAAAAGTCTATTTAAATTAAATTAATGTTTTGGTTATCTTTTTCATCGAGTACGAACCTAGTAGACCATTTAACGAACATTTATCTAATTCAAATAGAGTTTTATGTTAGGTCGATTTGTGAACATGCTAGTTTCTGCTATATTATATTGTCATCGTTTCTATACACGTATAGCTGATTTAGCCATACGCTTGAAAGGTCGGTGGCTATACTTGCCCGAGTCGAAATTTAAACTCTAATCTGAACCTGAAAAACCTCATTTCTTTGAAGTATCGGTTTGCCGCTCTAGGCGTAACTCTAATTTCGTAATCATCGTGTTCATATGCCCCGAGTCGAAGATTTTGACCTGTTCCATTCTGAATAGACCTGTTTTAAGGTCTGTTTAGACCTGGGTAGACCTGGTGGAGTCTTAGAATACCTGTAAAGGGATCTTCCTCTAAAACACACACACCTGAGTTGTCCTGATATGTAAATATGGCCTTCACTGTCCTTAAGAAGTCGGATATATTCTTTCGCGCTAGTCGATGTCCTAACACGTGCTGTTTAGCTCTTTTTCGTATAATTTAAAATTCATAGATAATCAATTAAACGTTCTGAACGGAAAATTATTTACAGGTAGCTTTGAATTGAAAGGAAAGGGGGGGGGCAATGTATTAGCAATTTTATTAATTCCTCTCTCTATAATGTTGATAAATAAATAAAGAAAAAAAGAAAGAAAGAAAAGTATACACATTTTTGTGAATGAATAAAATATAGATAAATAAAATTAAAATTTAATTTTCTTCATTGAAAAAGGAATTATTATAGCGGGAAAGGGAAGGAGTGAGGAATATGATGTTCCTATTTTCTCAACTCATTTCCCTCTCTTTCAACGAAAAGAATATAATAAAAATCTGACAAAATTTACTATCATTTTCATAAATTAAGTTATTTAATACATTTAGTGGTTTTCAAATAATAATTAATTAATAGGGAACTTGCCTGTGTCAGATTTAAAAATACTTTTGGTATTTATCTACTCTTTAAACCTTCACAATAGGTATTTGTAAAAAAGAAAATGATCAGTTATCTTGTTTAAATATTTTGTGATAGTTTGTGTTTAATTAAAGTTTGACATGTGGCGACCCGTCATGCTTTGGCGGCCTGACGCCAGATGGCGCCGACCCTCTCGGCCCTCGGCTCGCGGCTCCTGGCCCCCGGTTGTCGGCTCTCGGTAGTAAAACGGCGGTAAATTACTATATAAGAGGACCACACATGGCGTCTAAGGCAGGAGCCGGCCTAGCCTTACTGTCGAGTCCATAAGCCGATTCCGGGTCGAAATGGCGAACGTAATTTTCGTTCGCCACAGACAATTTTTGAACACGATTTTTCTACACGTGACGTTCATGACACTAAGTGTGTTAAGTACGAATTAAATAACTGCATATTTATTTACCGTGTGTCCCATAAGAAGTGCAATAAGCGATATTTACCTTCGGAAGTATTTACCGACGATGCACATGTAAAAGACTCATGCACCGTCGGCAAATACTGCCGAAGGTAAATGTCGCTTGTTGCGTTTCTTATGGGACATACGGTATACGCAGGAGGAAGGGGAAAAGGGTGGGGGAAACAAAATTCAGAAGGTCTTCTTAGGACTAACCTTCCTGGTTGGTACCTACGATAGGATAATAACGGCTTTCCCAGGTCTATTGTGAAAAGTCCGTGTTAGACCTGCCTGCATCTGATATTCACCGTAACTAGGCTATGAAAGGACAAGCAAGGTTTACTTTCTACATTTCCCTAAGACCTAGTTCATTCCTTTTAGACCTGCAAACGTTCATTCTTAGCAGGGCTTACCAGTTCAAAATATTCGACCCGGGTGATCACGAACAGGTTTAAATTAGAATTTGAGTATACTTCCAACTCTAATTTCGACCTGCCGGACCTCAGACAAGTAGAATGGAAGGCGCGTTTTTTTAAGATATGTTACTACAACCACATGTACCTACTACCCTAATCCATGTTTACCCTACTGGCCTAATCCATATTTTCGATATTAACCAAAGTTTCTGAACAGTAACCGATTCACGTCTTTCGCAGTTGCCGGCGTGCTTTATGTTTCCTCTTCTTCGTCCTCGTCTTCTTCAGGTTCCTCAAGTAGTTTTGTCTTCATCATCATACGCTTCAGCTGTATCTAATTGCAAAATCTCTTCAGGCTCATGGCCACTGAAGTTTTCAATGTCTTGCAATTCTGAGGAAGGATTCAGGCATGCCTGTCCGTGACACTAACCACAAACTGTATAGCATGGTAGTCCTACTTTTCTACATCCACACTGCGCACCACATCCTTTTTTACAATTGCAGAAGATTGTGTTTAATAGTTCGTCTGGGGCAGGTGGCAATAGTGTTGTTTTCGGCTCTAGCATCTCGGTTTTTAAATCCCAACCCCCCATTCTTCGGGTTGTAGATTTTTTCCTAGCCAAATTTGTATTTGGTAGTAGACCCGGTAGATATGCTGTTAAGCTGCTTCACTGATAGGTGGAAGAGATGACAAATTAACTAGTTTATTAAATCGTGTTGATTTGATGAAATGGGTATACCTAAAGTTGTCAATGTTTACTTCTTCGTTTGGAGCACTATACATGGCTAATAGAAAACGCTTTCCGTTTTCAAATAATGTATCTGGCGGGCAGTTTTCATCTTGAAATATTTGAGACGAGCGATTCAAATTGGGATGTTTCTCAAACATTTTCATAATCTGAAGTTTTCCTTTATTGAATAGTGCAGAGGTAGTGTCGCATTCAGTGAAGGCATGCAAAAACAAAATATGTTCTTTGCAAAGAGGATATTTGTCGAAACTTTTAGATGAATAAATTCGTGTTGATGTAGTAACCTTGCCAATTTTCTTTACGAAAACTTGTCGCTGATGTGACTGAGTTCGTCCTATTAAGAGGGGGGGTAGGGTCTAATGCGGGTAGGGTCTAATGAATTTTTTTTAGAGCTATTGTTGAAGCAGATATATTCTAATGTTTCGCATATTACAAAGCATCATTCGAACATGTTGTAATTTTTTTGTAGAAAAATATTAAGAAATAAGCTGGTGATGAAGCATTTTCGAGGACGCCTTTTAGAAAAGATGATTTGCGGTGGACACTATATTTCCGTGTAGAACTATCTCAAATCAAAAAATCAAAGCAATTTAGTTAAAACAGATGTTTTTCTAGACCTCTACGTTTTTCTTTAATTTTTTTTCCGTTTTTAAATTTTTGGTGGTTGTTTGAAGTAAAAATTGCGATTTTTCACGAAAAAATCCGTCATTTTGTTGCTGTAAAACCACCTTAATGCAACAAAAAAAGAAAAAGAAAAACGTAGGGGTATGGTATTTTATATGTAGAAAGTGTGTACAAAATTGGAAAAGAATCGGTGCAGTAGTTTTTAAATGACGATGTCCACGGACTTTTAAAACTTGGTTTCTCTCTCTCGAGAAACAAGCGTTTAAAGCGCCGAGTTCTTACCGCTCTGCAGTATTAGAGGAACGGAGACTTAAAGATCTATGACTGAGAGTTCTGCTCCGATTGACTTGAAATTTGGAAACAACATTCTTTAAATGTTTTACTATAAGAAAAGGCAATTTAAAAAATTGATTTTTAGCCGCCCCCCCCCCCCCCCCCCCCCCCCAAAGAACAAGCAAATCAATGTCTTCTCTAATGATGTGACGGCGGTTCTTTCTCTTTCCCATACTTCGATGGCTGTTTCGATGATTAGGACATCCGCATCATCATTGGCTTATATTGTAGCGATGTTAGCAGCTTGTAGTTGTTCAATAAGCATTTCAATAAAAATGTTTTTGTTGCATCGGTTTGATAAGAACTTTTCTTGGCTGATTGGCACATTCATTGTTGCATCAAAGCGAACTTCATAAGATGTAGAAAGTGCAGTAGTTCGTCTTAATTGCTCCATTGCTTTTATATTTTTAGAATTGTCTAACTAACCGTCAAATATAACAATTATGTTAGAACTTAGATTGAAGACTTCAGTGGCCCTGAGCCTGAAGAGATTTTGCAATTAGATACAGCGGAAGCGTGTGATGATGAAAACAATATTGTGGTAGAACTACTTGAGGAACCTGAAGAAGACGAGGACGAAGAAGAGGAAACATAAAGCACGCTGGCAATTGCGAAAGACGTGAATCGGTTACTGTTCAGAAACCATGTATAAAAAACGCGCCTTGCATTCTACTTCAAAAGTCGTGCGGAAAAGGATGCATTTTTTTTAAAATTATTTATTATATTCTTTTTTATAAATGAACAAACTTTTAACTGAAATAATAATAGGAATTCAATTTTTTAGTATAACTACTAAAAAAAGTGCATTTATAGTTATAGTTAAGCAGTATACTGCCCAACTATGGAGAAAGGCAGTAATTGCTAACTGACAAATTTGTGGAAAATCAACTTTAACTTCGATGCCTTTTGCCGAAGGGTTTCCAAGACAGGTTACTAATAAAATCTACCTTTAACACTACGAAAGGGTACAAAATTTGGGTACAAAGTAATTCAAGATATTCAATGGTACCAAGAAACGCACTTCGATTTGTTTTGCTAGTTACTGCCTTTCTCCATAGTTGGGCAGTATATACAGTATTACCTATTCAAAAATGCGCGCTCTCGCTTCTTCACGCTATATCTCGAAAACGGTTGATCGTTCAAAAAAATATGTAGAATTAAACTTGTAGAGAATACTGTTTTACGTAAATTTTGTTAAAACTTCTTAAGACATCAGACTAATCGGAAGCGAGATTTTCGCAAAAAACTGATTTTCATGACCTTTGACCTTTGATATCTCGAGACGCACAAGGGTGAGCATATGAGACTTTTTGGTACTTCATTAGAACATCAAAACGAAGATCTCTGCAAAAATCCAGCTTGCTTTCTCTCATTCCGCAGAGGAAGTCTTATTTCCCTGGACTAGTGTACTGGTGGTATCATATAAGAGTGTATGAATTTATTTAAAATCATAAGTGCATAAACATCGAGTATAATTCTGTCTGAATTTTTTATTTTGAAGGAAAAAAACGCGGAAAGTTCTTTTGTATTAAAATTTGTTTATAAGTTTTTTTAGTCGAATTTTTTAGTAACTTGATTTACAATAATTTTCCTTTCAAATGATGCCTTTTACTTTTTATATATAAATCTTCAACATGGCAATCTTAATTGATTTCAAATCTTTTTTGGGGAATATTTTACGTATCAATTTTTGTTGGCACTGAATGAACATGCCGCCTTTTTTTTACAGAGAATCTGTTTTTGTGGGGGGATTTCACTACTTTTTAGAATTTATTCATGAGGAGAATACGTACATGTAGAATAGCTTTTTATTACCACAAAATTAAAGTCTCTTTCACTACTTGGGTATGACCCGTTTTTACCATCTCCATTTCCTCTTTCGTCATATTATACTACGAGCCAATTAATTATTATTCTCGTGATATTTTGAAAGGGATTTATAAACTAGAGCCCTTACATTTTTCACTTTGCCTTAGTATTTTGGAGAAATAAAACATACCGCTTTTTCGAATTTACAGGCCATCGGATTTTTCTTATATTTTGGTCGTCTACAGAAATCCATGTAGACATTTTACCTTTAACTCTCTAAGTATACTCTTCCAATGACTGTGACGAATTGTTTCATCACATGTAAAGATACCTGTCAATTCGGGAGATAGAAGCATTTAACCTCGAAATCGTTAATTTGTAAATTATGATCTATCGAATGTATTAATCCCTATATTATCGACTTCTATCGAGTGTATTAATCCCTATATTATCGACTTCTATCGAATGGTATTAATCCTTATATTATCGATTTCTGCCCTACATAGCTTTATCCAAGTAGCAAAAGATATTTATCAGACATCCACAAGATGTCTATATGTATGCCTAATTAATGACATCTATATTTGGTATAAATGTGGTTGAAATCTAGATATAGACAGCGCGTAGATGTCTGACAGATATCCTAAGTTAACAAGAATAGATATTCTATAGTAAATATAATGATTGTTTAAAATTAAAAGTTAATACTATTAAATAAACTTAATTATAAAGCTCTATATTAGTCTTCTCGGCCTTTAATAAAAACAGAGAACGAGAAAACCCTCTAGAGCCTTGTAATTCATTTTTAAAAATATTATTAATGTTATATTTTATGAAATTATTATATTTACCACAGAATATCGATTCTTGTCAACTTAGGATATCTGTCAGACATCTATGCGCTGTCTATATCTAGATTTCAACCATGTTTATACCACATATAGATGTCATTTTCTAGGCATATAGACATCTTGTATATGTCTGACAGATATCTTTTGCTACTTGGGTATGGCTCGTTTTCACCATCTCCATTTCCTCTTTCGTATTATACTACGAGCCAGTTAATTATAATCACGTTACTTTTGATTTATTCTCGTTATATTTTCAAAGGGATTTATAGACTAGAGAGCCCTTATATTTTTCACTTTGCCTTAGAGTATGGAGAAATAAAACATACCGCTTTCGAATTTACAGGCCATCGGATTTTTCTTATATTTTCGTCGTCTACAGAAATTCACACATGTACACATTTTACCTTTAACTCTAAGTACAGTATGTCCGATGGCATATACTCCAACTTTTGAATTTCCCTGATATTTGGCCGGAAGTAGTTGGGTCGGTCCTCTAGTCATTCATAGTTATAATTAGTTTTACGAGCCGAGCGAAAAGTGTCAAACGTCTGATCTCCCAGTAGCTGTCAATTTGGGAGATCGAAGCATCTAACCTAGAAATCGTTAATTTATAAATAATAATGTGCCAACAGCGTGCTCCGTTTAGCACGTATACTTGTACGTGTATTCCCGTCGGAGGGATAGTATTACTACAGGACGAGTAGGTTACAAGATTTTCATGAAGTCTTTGACGGTCTTCTTGTGTGTCCCCTTTCATAAGGTGCAAATAGAGAGAATGTAACTCCTGTCGTATATCCCGAAGAAAATGAGTCGATGGAGATCAGGCAATGTCGAACTTATCACCGAGCGCCTATCACTCACGGTACTTTCATTGCAATATGCGCTTTTCGTTTCAACTATTACTACTTTAAATAAATTTCACTTCTTTCACAAAGTATTTACCTTGTATGAATTGTTTTTCGTAGGAGGAATCGGTCAATGATTGTGGTTAATTGTAGACAAATTATTCCTGCGATGATGTTCCAGTTGCAGCTTACATCGTCCGATTTTTAATATATACTTTATCTCTTTTGGAACACCCATCACCCGAGCATAATCACGATTACGTTAACGTTAATCGCAGAATAGACCGCGAACTCGGGCACATTATCGGAGTAGTAGTTCGGCAAACCGAACTGCCTTTCAGTTTTAATAGACGAACTTGTCTACGGCGAGCTGCTATTACCGATCGCTGCCTCCTACCAAGAACAGTTCATAAAAGATTATTAGCTTGAAAGAAGTTAGTTATTTAACGCTGGAATGAAACAAGAAGCGCGTATTGCAATTCATGTACCGTGGGTAATAGGCGTTCGGTGACAAGCCTGACATTCTCCGATGTCCATCGAGTAATCATTTTACTGACAGGACACGAGCTAGATCCTCTTCGGTTGCACTTGTATGAGATTCCATGTTAGAATAGCGTGAATCTTGATGAAAATCTTCTAACCTACTCGTTCTGTAGTAATACTTAATAATATATCTGGAAGATGAAGCAACAGTTATTGGCAAACGGACACCGATTTTTAAACACTTAAGGAATCTCACCGAAGAAACCCGAATGATTATTTCGTATCACTTCTACGCATTATTATTTATAAATTACCGATTTCGAGGTTAGACGCTTCGATCTCCCGAATTGACAGCTACTGGGAGATCAGACGTTTGACACTTCTCGTTCGGCTCGTAAGACCGCAGCGCACTCTCCCGAAACCAATTCTATTCAGCAAAATGTCAGGGAAATTCAAAAGTTGGAGTTTGCCATCGGACATCCTACTGCTTACTTTTCCAATAACCGTGACGAATTGTTTCATCACATGTAAAGATACCACTTATGACAGTATATATGTATGTTGTTACATATATTAACTCGAGACGTTGGAATAGTTTTAAGAAATCCTTTTGCATGCACCGCTGAAATTTCGCCCTTACTCGTAAATAAATCTTAAAATAACCACGACTTTTATTGTTTATAGTAGATGGATCAACCAATAAATTTGATTTTTCTTCACTATCAACGATCAAAGTCGTGGCAGAAAAGTAAGGAATACAATAGAATTGGATTACAATAATGTAGTAACTACTTTATTATTATTTTTCCTTTATCGATATATTTCCTCTTTCGTATTATACTATCAGAAGTTCCAATTTATATACCAACCTATCAAACGTGAAGTGTACATGTACCTCACTTCTATTTCATCTCCTCTTTGCCTCTGGTGTAACGACGGTCAATGTGGAATCGAATGTACTACTGGTTCTTCGAATAACAAGTGGACGATCCCTCGTTCGAAAGAAACCCCCTCGGGGTCGCATTCGATTTGCAGTCCTTCTGGATAGAATTGGATACCAGTACGTTTATTTCTGTAACAAATTATAAATAACACAATTATATTCAGTATTTCACTATTTAAAATATACCCAACTTACTCTACGTAGAAATTAAGAAACTATATTAATCTGAGTTAACTAATTCTATAGATAATAATGACAGAATTATTAAGTGATATATTTCCTCTTTCGTATTATACTATCACACAAGTTTAAATTTATATACCGACCTGTTAAAAGTGAAGTGTACATGTACCTCACTTCTATTTCATCTCTTCTTCGCCTCTGATGTAACGATGGAAATTACAAAATATCCATTTAAAGTGGCACACGTCCATGCACTCGAGACAGCAGATCCAGCTCGCCAAATGAAGTAATGCAACTGGTTCTTGGAACAACAAGTGGATAATCCTTCGTTCGAAAGAAACCCTCTCGGGTTCGCATACGATCTGTAACAAATTGTAAATTACATAATCATATGCAGCATTTCACTATTTAAAATATACCGAACTTACTCGAGCGTAGAAATTAAAAAACTATATCTGAGTTAATCAATTCTGTTCTAATAATGACATAATTATTAAAAATGACGTTCGTGCCAAAGCCTGTATGTATCTTTTGACGTGTTTTTACTTTCACTTGTTTGATTACATACGTGCTTAATTAAATTAAATATGATACTTGACAGTTTATTTCTCGTCTTACCAGACTCATGACCATGGTCATCCATTTTGTCTTCCTTCGTTACTATGACATCTCCAGTGTGCTTAAAGGTAGTGTCCATCCCTGCATCCTGCATCTGTGGTACGGATAGAATGTTGTATGGAACGTCCGGTGTGTACAGTACTTCCTTCAGTTCCGCTAGGACTCCCATGTTGGTGATTATTTTTATTGTTCCCATTTTCTACGCTTTCACAGTGACTTCCTTCTTAGCAATGGACACATACACTGGTTCACTCAGGTTTATCACTGTTGTAGAAATGTCAAATTTATTTACCAAGTGATCAGTGGCTCCAGAATCCACCAAAAATACCACTTTATTTGGATCATCTTGATCAGTATTTAAAACTTGTAATGAACCAACATGACTGACAAATGCCAAATGCTCACTGTCTCGAAGTTGAATGGTTTGAATTGTTCTTTGGCGATCTTCGGTATTTGAATTTTGTCCTGAATTTTTTTATAAAAACAATGTTGTGAATCATGGTTTCATCTGCCACAATATTCACATTTCTTGAAGTTTCATTTGTTGTATTGTCCTCGACTTTGGTTTGAATGTTTGAACGGAGTGTTTGTAGATTTATTGAATTGACCATATCCATGTTGTTGAGCTTGTTCATATGGTTGACCATACTTTGGTTTGAATTTCTGATTATTTTTCCATTTTCCTTTGCTGTTATTATTCTTCTTCGATTTATTCTGCTGCGATTTCTGTGTAACCTCTACGTGCAGGACTTTGCTGTTTGAGTCGCTTCCTTCATTTTTTAATTTTAGTTCGTAGTCCAGAAGCTGTTCTTCCACAAATTCAAGAGTCATTGCCTGTGTATTCACTGCTTGAATTGCTGTACTGATCGCATCATATGAAGTTGGTAATGACATTAATAGTCTTGCAATTTTATTTGCTTCTTTTAATTCTCCACAAGCTGCTTCTAATTCGACCACCATTTCATAAAATATGATAAAATGCTTGGAAAGGGCCATATCACTTTTATAAACTTGAGAGCTAACAATTTTTTCTCCATTGTGATCTGTGTTGCCATGCTTGTACGTTCATAAATCGAGTCCATCTTTTTAAATATATCACGAGCACTATTCTCTTTTGTAGCTAATCTCGCCATAGAATCACTCAGATACTCGATAATTAATGCTTTTGCATATCTATCGCACTTTTTCCAATTATCAGTAATAACAGCGGGAGGATCATCATCGATAACGTAAAGAACTTCTTCCTTTTCCATCAATGCACACACTCGCAATTTCCATATTGCGTATTTGTCACCAATAAATGGTTTAATGTTCCGTTTATTTTTCTTTTCTTCCCCACTCATCTTGTCACAGTAATTTTATTTGCACCGAAGTGTCCATAGACTTACAATTATTTATTTAAATGGTTTTTTAATTAAATTAAAAACAACAACACGATGATCAGTCCATTAAAATATAACTTTACACGTTGCCTGGGCCCATAACCTATTGGATTATGGAATTTTGGCAAGGAGATTAAAGATAAATTCAACGTTTTGTGTGTGTGTGTGTGTGTGTGTGAGTGGGAATTTTAGATATTATATTTGGAGGCCTTCGCAGCTTCATTGCCAGAGAGGAACAAGACTCACAGAAAGCAGACTCCTTATCCATTCTATTTCTTCTCGAGGGTTTCATACGTCACTTGTATATATTTTAAGTAAGATAGTGCACGCGTGGGTTCTTAGGGAGAGATAAACATATACATCCTCATCTCACCCTCTAAACTTATAACCACTGCTCTATAGCATACATACAGAGTCTTTGTCTTATTCAAAATAGTTAAATTAAATTAACTTATTTTGTCAATAGCAACTAATGCAACTGGTTCTTGTTGGAACAACAAGTGGATGATCCCTCGTTGGAAAGAAACCTCCTCGGGTTCGCAAACGATCTGTAACAAATTGTAAATTACACAATTATATGCAGCATTTCACTTTTAAAATATACCGAACTTACTCAGCATAAAAATTAAGAACCAATTTATATACCGACCTGTCAAACGCAATGAATGCAACTAATGCAACTGGTTCTTGTTGGAACAACAAGTGTATGATCCCTCGTTCGAAAGAAACCTCCTCGGGTTTGCATACGATCTGTAACAAATTGTAAATTACATAATCATATGCAGCATTTCACTATTTAAAATATACCGAACTTACTCGAGCGTAGAAATTAAAAAACTATATCTGAGTTAATCAATTCTATTCTAATAATGACAGAATTATTAAAAATAATATATTTCCTCTTTCGTATTATACTACGTTATTCAGCACTTATCTGCCTAATCGGTATCAGTAATTCCTCATTGACCGTCGTTACACCGGAGACGAAGAAGAGATGAAATAGAAGTGAGGTACGTGTATACTTCAGGTTTGACAGATCGGTGTGTAAATTGGAACTTGTGATAGTACGAAAGAGGAAATATATCGATAGAGAAAAATAGTGATAAAGTAATTACTTGATTATTGTCATCCAATTCCATTTCATCTCCTATTCTGCCACGGCTTGTATTGATGACTGACAATGAGAAGAAAAACCTTCGATTTTTCCCGTCCTCGCATGACCCTGAAAACAAAAAATAGAACGAACACAGAGATATTGTCCTTCTATTGTGAAAGTGAGGTTAAAGCTGTCAGATGGCAATTAAACTTATCTGATGGCAATTCTTCTGAGACCGTCTCCTTTCCTGCTCCTTTCTTGATGCACAGGCAACTAGAGAAGAATACCACTGCATCCGTTCACTATCTCGACGATTATCAAGCTATCACATTCACCACTATTGAGATTCACTACTCCGATTACACTGAATTTTTACTTTTTATTAACAAGCGCGTCCGAGGGTCGAAATAAACGCGAGGGAAATCGTTTCGCGAATGGAAATATTTTATTGATTAACTTTGAAAACCATGAGTAAACATTCAAGAAATATATTCTCTCACATGCTCTCACATACATTTGATGGCGTATGCCATCTATACGGAGCGTCTGTCACATTCATCACTATTGAGATTCATAACTCCGATTACACTGAATTTTTACATTTTATTAACAAACGCGTCCGAGGATCGAAATAAACGCGAGGTTAATCGTTTCGCGAATGGAAATATTTTATTAATTTTGAAAAACAACTAAACATTCAAGGAATATATTCTGTCGCACACTCTCACATACATTTGATGGCGTATGCGTGTGGCCGCATCTGTGTACACATTTCCGACCATGGCCGAATATCACCGAAGACAGGCGGAATTTTTGTGAGATTTTGACATATATATATCGCCCGAGAAATCGGATTCTCGACTTTTGAGGCTCGAGGGGCGTGGCTTCGCGTTGCTAAGGAAAAATCTCTGTTAATATGTAACTTACAACATTTACTCTGGTCTCTATCGATAGAGAATAGTCGATTTATATGGCGTAACTAAGCATAGTTTTGGTTATAACCGTATATTTATTGAGAAAATTCGATGGTAAAATTGAGTGGTGAAGGGGGGGCAGACATTTTTCCTGTAAAGATACACGGGTGCTCGCGGCGACAGCGCTAGCGGCGTCGTTCTGACGACTTGAATGAACATGCCGCGAGACACTACCGTGTCTCTTGATATTCCTACCGTGGCATTGTACCGTAATTTCAGAGATTTTTAATTCCGGCATATTGGAGGTAAAATACATGTATAGGTACTGTGTCAGTACAGGAAAACGGTATACAGGGTGATTCGAAATGGGCGCACTTCCTCTCGTAGAGAGATTCTTCGCAAACAACTGAACCGAAAGTTCCTGTACAAAATTGTTGTGCTCCGCCTAGTTTACAAGATAATCCAGTTCGAACATATCCAATCCAAAGTCAGATTCAAGGGACAAGATTTTAGACGGCAGCGAAACTCGCAGTAGTTATTCCAGCGTGCCTCCTCTGCAGCCTAGAATTTTGAAATCAATCATCGGAGCGGCGGAAGGCACCCTAATATTCGAAAAGCACCACCTGAGTCGTAAAAAAATTCACCAAATTTGTGCGGAGCACAAAAATTTTGTACAGGAACTTTCGGTTCAGTTTTTTGCGAAGAATCTCTCTACGAGAGGAAGTGCGCCCATTTCGAATCACCCTGTATAAGGGGTATAGTTTCAAAGTGTACGATCTCGTACACTTTGACACTATACCCCTCATATTAATTATCAGAACGCAGTGCAGCTATACTACCATAATAATGTGGAAAAAGTGTGCCACAGGATTAGTGCAGTGCCGCTAATATACCGCCAAAGTTGATGCAGACCTTGTCGAAGCACGTTTTGTCGGTAGAACGTGATATTCCTATCATGGCATTTTGTACCGCAATTCTAGAGATTTTTAATTCCGGCATATTGGAGGTAAAAAAAATACATGTATACTGTCAGTACAGGAAGACGATATGTAAGGGGTATAGTTTCAAAGTGTACAATCTCCATGCTTCGTAAGCTTACTAAGCTGCACAGCATTCCAATAATATGAGGGGTATAGTGTCAAAGTGTACGAGATCGTACACTTTGAAACTATACCCCTTATCTACCGTCTTGCTGTACTGACGGTATACATGTATAATATTTTACCTCCAATATGCCGGAATTAAAAATCTCTAGAATTACGGTACAATGCCACGGTAGAAATATCACGTTCTACCGAGAAGCCGTGCTTCGACAAGGTCTGCATCAACTTTGGCGGTATATTGGCGGCACTGCTCTAATCCTGTGGCAGATTTTTCTATCTTGGAGTATTCAATAATATTACCTTATCATGTTAATCCATTTCCTTCGCTCTTGTAAGTCAGCAGGGAATGTGAAAAATTTACAAAGATTTCAATCACTGTAGTGTTTACAATCAGGCACAAAACACATTACCATGGTTATAAATGACCATTAAACCGCTCAACCTAGAAAATAATAACAAAAAAAAAAACATTTAAAAACACTCCTGAGAAAATAGTATTTGTCAAAAATTATAAAAGTTTTCATGAAAACAAAACATGGACATAACCTCATAACCTAACATATCTAAAAGGAGCAAAAAATATATTATACAGCTGACCCCTATTTTAAAATATTTGGGGATATCCTAGGTTTGACCAAACTTTACCAAAATATATAGCTCATAACCCTTATTTACGCCAAAATTAACGATACACTTGAAAAGAAAACTCTCTTATGGACAATTTGCACGCAAAACCGATTTGTTTAGAAAGGTTTGTAAGCTCCGCCCCTTCGCGTGACGTCAAGACTTAGGCAGTCTATTGCATGCGCACTTCGAGTGTTAGAGTCATACGTATGGATCTAACACTCAAAGTCTCCAATACATGGAAATTGCTGTACGAAGTATGAGAACAGGAATCGTAATCTTTTCTCCATGTAGAACCATATATAATTATATATAATTAATCAGATATAATCGGATCCGAAAACTGGCGCGATCTAGTCATATATATAACCATATAATATGTGATCATATATAACAATATATGATCATATTGTATGATATTATATATGATCATATATTGTTGTACTGGGTGCGCCACGGGAAACGGACGTTTTTGGGATAGGTAGTACTAAACCGGAAAGGGTCGGAGAGGGGAGCCGAGGCCGTTGGCGCCCTCCCCTAACTTTGCAGTTTGTGAATGGTTAATGTTTAGTTTCAATCATGCCGCTGTGGACCGTGGAGCATCGCGTTTTCGTGTATGATAGTTTTGTTGGGAGTGGCGAATCAGTCACGAAAGTTCAACGTCTCTTTCGTCGAAGGTTTAACGTTCCTCGCCATGGAGACATACCGAACTGGAACACCATTCTGCGATGGGTTAATGCCCTTCGAAGTAGAGGCAGTTTAATGAAAAAGAAGCCACCTGGACCACATCGCACAGTTCGAACTCCGGAGAACGTTGAACGTGTAAGGCAGGCTATGTTACGTAGCCCAGGGCGTTCAGCTCGTCGGCATTCTGCAGCACTACGAATGTCCGACACTTCATTACCAAGCCTCGTACACTGGCCGAACTGCGACAAGCGATAGAGCAAAACATCGCTCAGATCGATCGTCAACTATTGTAGAAAATGGAAGCTAACTTCAGGGAGCGTCTCCACATTTGTCAGCGTGAAAATGGACACCATCTTAATGATATTATTTTTCGAAAGTAGGTAACTCAAACTGCATGTTCTGACCTACTTATTTCTGCCAATAAAATATTTTTAAACCCTAAGAGTACCCGGAGTACCGTTCATTTGAAAAACGTCCGTTTCCCGTGGCGCACCTTGTATATAGTCATATATGGTTATGCATGATTAGATCGTGCCAATTTTTGGATCTGATTATATCTCTTTAATTATATATAATTATATATGATTATATATAATCATTTTTTCCCGGGTAGTATTAGAGAGATGTATGTTGTATTCAAAGTAGAAAGAAAAGAAAATTTAATGAAAAAACATTCGATTGTTCACTGTTTTTGAATTTTAAAAATTCGTGAGTGACCTCTAGAAAATTGTTTATCGTGCTGATCTTTGGTGACGATTCTTAAAACACGATAAACTAACATAATCTGATGTGCCACCCCAATGTATATAGGTATTGTAATAGTTTATATATTTCCTGTTCATTGTATTCGTAAAACAAAAAAAATTACTTTGTAATATCGCGGTAAATATACAATATGCTATTATATGGTTATATATCTTTTTTGAATCGTAATACATAGTTAATAACAATATCATTTATATATTTTTCGTATCATTTTCAATGTCTCCGATAGTTGCAAGGATTGCGAGATCTGTGCATTTTTCATACTAAACACCAGAATTTTATTATTTTCGACTACTAAAAATAATTTTTTAACTATACAAATTAGTACTCATTAAGGGCCCTGGCGGAAGAAACTACGAGGATCTAAGCCATTTTTATTACCTCTAAGGATTATTTACCACTAACTACGATTTACTACAAGCAATGAAATTCTTAGTAAGTTGTAGTTTCTCGTAATACATTTTCTGCAACTAATTAAAAATCAATTTTTTTACCTCCTAGATGTAAACAGTTGTAATTTACGCGGAGCTAAGATTTATTCCACACCGCATATTTTGATAATTATTTGTGTAATTTATTGCGCAGTTGGATGTATGCAGTTAAGCGCAGTATTTTACGTAGATAGGGGCAGAAATTTTTTCCGCCATGGGAACTCGAATTGTTATTACCTAAATAGTTGTCGCAACTATGTTCGATTCCTCTAGTGTGACGTAACTCATGTATCCATTACACCTGTATTTTACTGTAATATTCTGTAGTGAATCACCAAACATTTCAATTAATATATTCATAGCGTACTTCCATACTGCTGTTTTTTTTTTGTAAAATCTTATATTTATTAATGGACTTTTTCAATTTCGAAATAATTTATAACGAGTGCATATATTTGTGATAGAAATTATTTTTAATGATTTTAATGTTACACTGAAGTTGTTGATGGAAGAGATTGAGAACCTCTGTAAAGGTATTCGCGCGCGTGCCATACTATTCTATGCATCTACTTATAATGTAGCATGTAAGCATCTTGCTCATGCCTATAATGTATACCACGCGTTCATGTTTAAGGCCAGGTTCTGCTGGATTACGCTTATTTTTTAAATACTTATTATTTATTGTACAAAAAATATTAAAAATCAAAACTTTTTACAGGTGAAAGTACACATATTTAACTACTAAAAAAAGTTTTTTTTGAATTTTTTTTCAAAATGGCTGCTCTCAAAATGGCGGCTGAAGATTGTCCAATTATTTGGTGGTCAGAAAGATTTCTCGAGAACCAATCATCTGAAAGCAAAAAACAAAAGAGATTCTTAATCTAGATGGAATTTGTTATCGTATTGACTATCCCGAGATATTTTCACCGAAAAACAACAAAATGGCGGACTTATTAATTTTTCGACCTATTTCATGCACTTACAATTGTTTATAACTTTTTTAAAAAACAATAAATATGTCTGATTCAGGTCAATACGATAGAGAGACATCTAAAAAGCAAAATGCCGTTTGGTTCAAGTCGATAAGTGCAATAGTTTTTGATAAAACTTTCTGACCGGTTGAAAAAACGTGGTTTCGAGAAAAAGCAGTTTAAAGTTTTTTTTTGTGAAAAATCGTTAAAAAAAGTGATTTTCACTTACATATCCATTCCAGCTTCGTACACAACTCCTTCTCGATCTTCGTAGGCATCATTTTCAAGGATTCTTGCATTTGAAAAAAATCCAGCAGAACCTGGCCTTAATGAAAATAAAAATATCGCGTGCTCGATGCGTGAGCGTTTTGCAACAGGGAGCGCATAAAACACGCCAACGCTCTCTTCACTGACTGTGCGGTTAACTATATAGAATAATTCCTGCGAATGTCTTACTTCACGCATGCTATTATAGGCTTTTTTTGATATGATGTACTGTTGTATGAAGCATTATTGGTGGCATTAGATATATTATTATCAGACATTGCATAGTCAAGTTGATATACGTATAAGTATGAAGTACCGAGTGATTTTTAGAATGGGTAACATATGAAACGTGTGCCAGTGACATGTAACAATCTTTATAGCTGGAATCATATGTCAGTCGCTTGTTGGTGTTCATTTATTTATAGAATTAAAAAATTTGGAGTAATGGGAATAATAATTATACTAGCTCGCATTTATGTTGGATTTCTTCAATATTTTTGTAGCATTGTTTGTTCATTATTTAATAGTTCATTACCGAAATTTGGTACACAACAGTTTTGTTAAAATTTAGAAAATAACATTTAAGTATCTAATTTAACCTTCCGGGACTGGCGCGCGGACTTTCAGTCCGCAGCGCTTTTCATTTGTCGTTTACTACTAAGCCGCCCACTCCTCGAATCGCGGCGTTTGAGTATTCTTCGAGCGTCATATTAGTAGTACTCCCTGAGAGTTTGAAGCGGGAGGTTGTTTTTGTTTTAGTGTAACAAACGAATGCGGAGCGAGAGTCCGCAGTCAGTAGTCAATCCCATTTTTGACCTGTGTATTAATATTTGTGTTTTAAACATTTTTGAAGGTAAGTAACACAGTTTTTGTTTTATTGTGTAATGTAGACCTTTTTTATGAGTCTTGTGGCAAATTTAAAATGGCGGCGCCAACACAGCGGACAAATTTTCTTGTTTGCAATCTTATTTGATTTAATATTGCTGTCTGGAGTGTCCGGAGATGATTATGAACTTTCTGTCAACATTTAGAAATTAAAAATCACGGTGCCATATGCGAGACAAATGTTTATTTATTTTTAATGTTTCATTATAAATAAATAATTGTAATTGCAAACAAATCAGCAATTCCTCTAAATATAGTATGCGGAGTCATAGTCCGCAGCCAGCCATGGATCACAAAAATTGTGCGCCCCCCCCCAGTCCCGGAAGGTTAATCAGATCTAGTTCGATATCCAAAGTAATCTAAATTTTTTAAAAATTGCGCGACAATTTCAGGAGGAAATTTTCATCAATGGTTGTAAATTTTTGTTTTTTTCCCCGTTTTTTGGTATTTTTAAAAAAATTTGTATCTTGAATCTTACATACAAACCCCGAAAAATGTGATTTGCCCATAAGACTGGGTTATTTCCTACTTGGTAATTAATTTTTATCAAACATACTAAACGGTCAATCTACCACAAATTGCACCAAGAGGTTTCTATTGATATTAACTTGCATACAAAATTATTTCATATTTTAATCTTGGAAATCGATTCGTGACCATACTACTTTAAAGCAATGATATACAGAGAAAAATAATTTGGTCAATTTAAAAAAAATTCTGGCGATAATGACCAAACCGTTCGATGAAATATAAATCCTCCATCTGTTTGATTAAATTGACCAATTTTTGGTTAGAATAACTAGACATTTGTTTGGAGTAACTAAATATTCGGTTAGGGTAACTAAATATTTTAGTTAACTGATCAGTACTTTTGTTAGAAACTAAACGCGGTTAACTAGATGCGTTTTGTCATTTTAACCAATTTATTTTTGTCAGTGTACGTAGTAGAATTATACTACGTACGACGATCAACTTTTCTCAATACATATTTTTACCTATCTCATCGAGTTGCTACTAAATAGCTCAACTATATATTGCCGGTAGATAAATAGAGTGAGATAAAACTAAATAGCGAGTTACCGCTATTTACATTTAACCTCCATTTACGTATTGTAATTTTCTGCATTTTATATGCGCGCAATGGGAACATTACAATCCGTTATGCATCCCAATATTCCCAAATATCATAGTTCGATACCCGCGTTCTCGTGAAAATGAATATCATATCAGCTCATTCCACGCATTCCCCGTCGAATATCACACGCAACGAACAAAACATTTGCCAATTATAACGGACGATTTTCTGTTTGACTACGTATTATACGTAATATACCGGTTTTCTATTTCTTTTTATCTTCGAATTTCCACCTACTCTCAAATCGATAATTATCGTTATTAATGTTCATATTACCTTCGAGAAATATTTTATTTCGACGGGGACGAAATGTAATTATCTTCTCCTTAGTCTCCGTGTACCAAAATGTCGATAGCACGGGGGACGAGGAAAAATTAATGTAGAGAGAAGGTCCGACCCTCCAGGCGATGAATACACCTACTCGCGACTCTCGACAAAAGTGATGGTAAATCAGGAAACTCTGAAGTGTAGAGAGAAACATCCCGCGGCTCATCGTGCGCAAACCTTGACGCCGGGAGACGCGGGGAATAGAGGGTATTTTATTTAATTAAGCGAGGCATCTGCTAACCCTTCCACACCATAGGGCGTGTTTATGTCCTTTGGGAATTCTAGGTTAACCTAGCCGTTTCTACTTATACACCAACGGATGACTGCCTGGCTATGGCGAAACGGCTCTTTCTACAGCGAGGTCGGCGCGGTTCAATCCCGTTGCGGAAGATGCTGTAGTCGCGAGACACTAATTTGTTCCTGGGAAAATAACTTTTACTTGCTCACAACGCTGCGTGAATTTTTATGCGTATATTTAGAACATTGTTTTAATATTATACGTGAAAAAAATTTAATAAGGGATCGTGTACAATTTATTTACGCGTAAGGGGTACTTCGGACGAATTTTTGACCACCTTTCTCCTTTTCCTATAGGTATAAGAAGCATAAGATTTTCAATAAACCGCCTTCTTATTTTTTTTCTTACGTAGGATTCAATTGCCATAGGACTTAAGCGTAGAAAAATTACAATGATTTATTGAATATTAAAATTGAATATTACTATCTTAGATAATATTTACATAGATTATACCTTCCACACTCGTAAGACTTAGTAAGAAATTGTTTGGCCGCCGCCCAAAATATGTACGTATTTTGTACACGTTTCCTAAGGCAGAACAAACTCACATGAGCCCTTAATGTTTCTTTTTCCAAGTTCCTTGGTATTTTTACGTTGGCAACAATGCCTCAGAAATACATCCTAGTAAAATTAGAAACTTTATTACTACAATTTATATAATGTTTCATTCTTTAACATTTTTAGTGTGTAGGTACCATTTATTATCAATTAAGCTGGAAGAAAAAAAATATTTTTAGATTCTTTCTATTGAGGTACCTGTTTGGTAATCGACAGAAGCGGTGAAATAAATGCTCAGAATTTTCTATAGTCGAGGGAATCACACAGTAAAGGTATTTATTAAATAAATACTGAACTAAAGAAACCCGTGGGACGCTTGGGCTGAATTCTTGGATGACTCGTCGAGTCGTTGAAATAGTTATTTCATAAATAATGTCGTGTTTAGTAGCGAAGACGAGTACTCGGTGAAAAGTAAAATTTACTCCGTAAATATTTGGTCGACGCAATAGAGCGAGGACAGGTATTCTTATTCGAATTTTGCCTTTTCGTTCTCTTAGCTTGGTCCTAGGTTTGTTTATGGAAAAAGGAGCTACCGTGATTCGTGTCTGTGTTTATGAAAAGTGCAGGGACATCTGCGATCCAAGTGCCGACGGGTCGGGCGTGAATTTCTTATTAAATGAAATACTACTTTCAGAGTATTTACAGTAGATGGAGTTATGGAGACATTTATTGATTTTGAATTTTGTATTATACGTTTACAATACTTTTAAGGAGCATTTGCTACAGTGATATAAATATATTTTTAATAAGTGGGATAGGAAGGACATGAATTTACATGAAAAAGTATTCTAAAAAGTATTATTTACATAAAAAGTATATTACTGTATTCTTTCTAGTTTCGTTTCTTGCTAAATTGTAAATGGGAGGTCTTCAATTTCAATTAGAGCAATAAGGATAATTACTTACTGTAAAGCGGTAATAATAATTTTTATTAAAACATTTGATAAAGTAACTAAACGTTTTAGTAATACTACAAACAAAAATTGAAGAATTATTATAAAGGGCCTAGCGGAATAAGCATGTGAAATCTGCCCCCACGTGTATCAGCACCAAATTTATATGATCGATAGGCATCTATGAGAAACTAAATCTCCTAAATTTGTATACCCCTAATCGCTATAGGGAGGGAGTTATGAGGGGGGGAAGTAAAATCGAAAAACAGCTTTTTCTCCGGAACGGCTCGACTGATTTTCATGAAAAAATATATGTTACTCTTCCTGAAGAGTCAATTCCAAAAAAAAAATATCTTGAATTTTTTGTTTGAAAATTCGCCCAAAAAAAATATATGAAGATTTTAAACAATTTTGTAATGTTATAATTAATCGGAACCACTTCAATTCTTTTCTTATTTTTTTCTTTGGAATGTCCTTAATAACATATAATTTTTCCAATTTCATCGGAAGTGTACCCCACTGAAAAATATTAACAAATGTACACGGCTCATCACCTACCTTCTATATATATATATATATATGATATACACTGTACACTCACTACAAAGGAATTTTTCCACTTTTATATGATAATTCGGCACATGATAATTGTTAATTTTTTGGAACAGTCTTTCAATGCTATTATTTATTTATCTATTATTATTTCAATGCTTCCTTTACTATGAACGAGCTCGCATCTCACGATACGGGGTGCTTCATTTCTGTAAGTCTTCTGGCCTCTCACTTATAAATACTTACATTTAGTTAAAAATACTCGATGAAAAAACAATTTTAATCCTCGTCACTGTTTTCATCTACTACTGGAACGATTCCATTTTTCATGAACATTTTACTCAGTATTTCAGCTTGTCGAATAATTTTTGATAAGTATCTTGCATTTGGTAAATAATACACAATAGCAGCAATGTAAGAACAGCAGCCAACTGTTCTTCTGCCATTAGCACATTCACATGCATAGTTTATTATGCCAGAAATCCCGATACTGTTAGGTTTGTACCTAATGAAGCATCTATATGATGTCCGAGAAATGTGTCGAGATGGTACTTTGAATTTGAGCACATTTGGTTCAGCCATCACATATTCGAAAACAACTTTTCCATCTTGATCTATCATTTCGGCTAAATACGATACAGCTTGGGAAAGTTGGTATGATCCTGTAAAAAAAGAGTCTTCAATTCCAATTCAAGTTATTTTTTTTGGAATTGACTCTTCAGGAAGAGTAACATATATTTTTTTCATGAAAATCGGTCCAGCCGTTCCGGAGAAAAAGCTGTTTTTCGATTTTACTTCCCCCCCTCATAACTCCCCCCCCCCCCATAGCGATTAGGGGTCTAAAAATTTAGGAGATTTAGTTTCTCATAGATGCCTATCGATCATATAAATTTGGTGCTGATACACGTGGGGGCAGATTTCACATGCTTATTCCGCTAGGCCCTTTGTAATTATGAAGTCCTCCATTACTAAACCTAAATAACACTTTTTTTGGTACATTCAGTCACAAATGAGTTAGAATTTTAGAAATGGAATAAAGAAACCTTTGAGATTCGACGTAGGTAATTTGTACTCGAATAAATCAATGGCGTCCAAAACTGTTTAAACGTATGCCAATCTAAATTCATCCTCCTCCATTACCCCGAAAAGCCTTGTTTTTCATTCGTACATTGACGAACCAACAAAGGACTACTTTTGTATCAAGCAAGTGTTACACTAAACGCGACCTCGTTGGCACAACGAAGAAATAAATAGTCACGAACGTCGGAATGCCGCTCGGGATCGACGTTAAATATCCGAGTGGGCGTATCGTAGCCTGGAATCGTGTTCGTTATTCGAGTGACGAAGTGTGAATACGTGGTTCGTCGTGTTACCGTACCCCTTCTGCTCGCTGCACCGACGTCAAGTAGGACGCGAGCCATGTCGCCTCCTTGGATTTTGAAATTACAGTCACGTTTCGTTCTCGCGGAAGTCGATGCGTGATTGTTTTGAGCGTTTCTGGCTGCTACGTTACGGTCGCGAGATAAATTCTCCGATGAACGCTGAACGAGTATTAACGGCAGCCACTTGATGGATGCTAATGAACATTACCACTAATTTAATGATGATTGAGAGGATGTTGCGTACCATTTGTATTTTGTTACCACTGATCCTGCGAAGAAAAAGAGCTTTTACAAAATCTGCTCGACCGTCGCAACTGACAGGCTTCTCGATGCTTCGTCAATGGAGTCATACTTACTAATCATTTTTAAATAGAGGGTAGGAGATCGATTTTCAATTGGAAAGAGTTTCTATTTAAGTAATTATTATTGTCCAATCTTCTACTAATTGTCTACTGAAGAGAAGTACTCGTTTAAAGAATTGCATAAGATATTAGTTAAATCGTAACGCAATAAGTTCCAAATTTAATTTTAGCTGAGGAATTGAGAAATATCAAGCATTTTTGAATAGACAATTTTTATTTCTAGTCCGGTTTTTTGAGTTTTAACATTTTCCTATTAGACTTGGAATTCAAGCCTTCAATTACCTTCGAAGGTCAAGTTTTTAAAAAGCGGTATATCTTTTTAAGCACGATTTTATATTCATGTCAGAAGAGTACTCTTTATACGTTCGTCACTTAAAAATTCGGCATTCTCTCAAAATGAGTTGAAATTATGATACCTTTTCATTATAAATATTTTTAGGAGATTTTGATAGATTTTGAGAAAATATAGTGTCCGTGATTTAATCCACTATAGCGGTTCAGCTACTCGATCAATCTGGCTCAAGTTTTAAGGAAAATCATGTTTCAGTAGCAAATGGTTTACAAATCGATCGGTACCTACCAGGAAAAAGCACGTCTTTTCACTGTTATTAAGAAACGTCGTAACTCATCGCTATGCGAAGAAACATCACAAGTCCCTTGTTGTACTTATGACTTATACACCGAGTGAAATTTATAGGTCGTAAAGCACTAAGTATATATATAGCTATGATAGCTATACTTTAAGGCTAAATGAAGTTAACTGGACGATATAGGTAATATATAGAATTACTAAATATATACCATTTTTCATGTAACAAAATGAGCAAGTGAGTCTCGGTTAATATTTCCAGTAAGGTAAGAAGGCACCGTATTATTTTGAAGAAGAGTGTTTATAAAATATCCTGAATTTTTAGGTGTGTTGTAAAAAAATGCATGAACTCTATCACCAAAAAGTACTGCAAATGGTTGGATGTACTTAGCAAACAATGTTACAGTTTTATGGCAAACTAGTTACTTAATGTAAATTATAAGCTGTAGTGTCTTTAGTAGTTTAAACCCCGGAAATGCTACTGTGTCGCCCCCTATTAATATACGCGTATCGCGATCGCCGCGCCGCTAGTTCGACGCGTATCCGACGAGACATCGTCGGCTCTGTCTCCTACCGATCGTGAAGCTATCCACGTGTATCACACCGGCTTTCTACTTTTCATATTCGTTATTAACTTTCGTTATTAAATCCTGTTGTTTTAAAAATAGTGCGTACATTTATTGACCAAGAACATTACATAAGCGGCAAAGCGTATGTCGTAATAATTAGGTAGCTACGGTTAGTTATCATCTGAAGTGTCAATTTCGTCTCTTACCATTCACTCCGTCTTAGGCCGATATTACACTATAAAAGATCTTTGACAAAGATCTCTTTTATCATATATATCTTTTATAAAATTTCTTTTCTAAATTTCTTTTAAGGAAGCAGAACGCACCTATTACACTGCTTCAAATATTTTATCAAATGCTAGTAAGCCCCAGCTACACATAGTAGTAAGTAGCATGCTTTCATGCTACTTTCGAGCATTTGCAATCTGTAGTATATGTGTGTCCAAAGCCTTGCTAATATCGAGCATGCCAGGAACTAGCATGTTCACAAATCGATCTAACATAAAACTCTATTTGAATTAGATAAATGTTCTACTAGGTTCGTACTCGATGAAAAAGATATGCAAAACATTAATTTAATATAAATAGATTTTTATTCGATATAAATAAATGTCTATTTATGTCAAATAAATTGTTCTATTATTAGGTTCTTATTTAACTAGACCTCTTCCCTCGGAATACTAGATTATGGCGAAAGAAATGTTCCTTTGAGCCAAGTAAATATTTATTAGCTATTACTATATTTTTTTTCGACTTATGATATAATAATTTATGATAATTTATGATAGATCGACCATGAAGGCAAAGAGTGTCCGTACCCTTTCGCGAGTCTGGTGAAAGTTGAGAAAAAGGTCGAGGCGCATCGCGCTTGCCGAAACGCAGCTACTACAAGTTCTATAAAATGTCGTAGTTTCCTATTACTTTTATAAAAGAACTTTTATAGCAGAAATGTTTTGTTTCAAACACAAAACGTGTGGCCGCCACGCGCGGAAGAAGTGAAACTTCGATACCAGTTTCTCTGAATTTGATTCCGGTGGTATTATGGTGCCCATCCACGTACAGGCGGACTGCAGTCCGTGGACTGACAGTTCTTATCTGCTGTCCCGAACTGTCATTGAACACACACGTACAGTTCTGCGGACTGCAAACCATCGCTGGACAGTCCAGGGACTGCAGGCCGCCGGATGATTCGCCATACACGCACAGTTCATGAGTCAGTTCAGTTCGATCAATTGTGTTTGGAAGAAGAAATATGTGTATATGAGGGGTATAGATGCAAAACCCGCCAAGTCACATTTATAGCAATTCACAGGAAATGTCAAAAACTGGTGCAGACGACCATTGCCTTGCATTGGCAAGCGTATTTTCTACCTTATATTATTAACGGTTTAAGGTGGAATTTGCACCTAAATTATGTCCGACCTTATGCACGTACTTATAAAGAACAAATTCCCGTATCTACCTCAAATTTTACAAAAATGAACTTGGCGGGTTTTGCATCTATACCCCTTATGTGTCTAATATTTAACATGTGGCTGTGAGAAAAGGGAAGCTTACTTTGTTCCTTATAATTGTGCTGTTAACTCCTAAAATAATTATAAAAACCCTATATAATTCAGCCCGAACAAGTACAATCTTATCGAGCTGTACCTTATCGAGGCGATCTTTCGACATAATGGTTCCGAAACGTTTTTATCGAGAAATATATATTTCTAACATATATACGGTAGTGTTCACGAATATTGTAAAATATCGCAGGGATGTTACAGAAAAGTTACTTGCAAAAACGTGCTTTGTGGAGTGTAAATGATGATATATTGTAATTTCGATCGTTACACCAGAGGCGAAGAAGAGATGAAATAGAAGAGAGGTACATGTACACTTCACGTTTGACAGGTCGGTATATAAATTGTAACTTGTGTGATAGTATAATACGAAAGAGGAAAAACTTATATCGATAAAGTAAAAATAATTATAAAGTAGTTACTCTATTATTGTAATCCAATTCCATTGTATCCCTTATTTTTCTGTCACGACTTTGATTGTTGATAGTGGATGGATCAACCAATTTTGATTTCTCTTCGCCATCAGAAATTAAAGTCGTGGCAGAAAAACAAGTGATACAATGTTATTGGATTACAATAATGGAGTAACTAATTTATTATTATTTTTCTTTATCGATATAATTCCTCTTTTGTATTATACTATCACAAGTTCCAATTTATATACTGACCTGTCAAACGTGAAGTGTACATGTACTTCATTTCTATTTCATCTCTTCTTCGCCTCTGGTGTAACGATGGAAATTACAAAATATCATCATCATTTACACCGCACAAAGCACGTTTTTGCAAGTAACTTTTCTTTAATATTTCTGCGATATTTTACAATATTCGTGAACACTACCGTATGTTAGAAATATATAAATATTTCTCGATAAAAACGTTTCGGAATCATCACGTCGAAAGATCTCCTTTGTAAGGTATAGCGCGATAAGATTGTATTTGTCAGGGCTGAATTATATAGGGTTTTTATAATTATTTGAAGAAGTCCCAGAAGAATACAGGTGCAGCAAAATATCGTTGCTGTGCTAGAAAGAATAAGGAATAACCCTCGAACGAGTATTCGAGCTGTGGCAACAGAGGTTAGAATTAGCAAGTCCACGGTTGGGAGGATGTTGAAGGATGAAAATTTTCGTCCATTTAAAGTGACGCACGTCCATGCACTCGAGGCAGCAGATCCAGCCTGCTGAATGAACTAATGCAACTGGTTCTTGGAATAATAAGTGGATGATCCCTCGTTCGAAAGAAACCCCCTCGTTTCGCATACGACCTGGAGTCCTACTTGCAGGACAATAACTTGAATCTTCCATTCCAAAATATATCGGATCTTACGGAATTCGATGACAAATTGGAGGATACCAAATTCCGCGAAGATTTTGTAAGTTTTACGTTTCAATTAGTTACTCGTATAATGTATTAAAAATATTACATATATTACAAATTTTAACTTTACTTGCAGATTTCTTCTCTCAACTCGCTCATGGATATATATGTAGGAGGAAATATTTCCAAAAGCGTGGTGAACATCATGAAGAAATATTTAGCAAAAGATCTGGCTGTTAAATTCACGAACGTCCGCAAAGCGTCTAGCAAGTTTCTCTTAAAGAGTTCAGGCTCCATCGGTGTATAATAGGTGAGTGATTAATATTTTTTCATGTAAATTATTGTTTTTGAAATATATTTACGAAGTAAAAACCTTTCAAAGTCATGATTGCAATACATCATTTTGTAATGTTTTTTGTCAGATGCCGCAACTCGAAGGAGCAGCAAGGAAGCCCCTTCTTCAGAGAAGGCAGCCATCGAGGCCATTGGATCGGCTTTGGCTTACGCAAGGGACTGGGACGGAGGACGACGAGAACGCAGGGAAGTCCAACACGGAGCGTGGCATCCGTGAAGCCGAGGTGGCAACGCCGGGGGCGAGAATACGACAGACGACGCACACTAGGACGAACCATAGTCATAAATGGGAAAATCGTTTTTCGATTTGTCCAAGTTTAGTGAGTGGAAATTGTAAAAAAAGGTTTAGCCCTTATTGAATGATCAAATATTAACCTCTACTCCTGAATCTAGATGTGTGCGCCGCGTTCAAACACGTAAAACATTCCAGACAGTTACATACTCTTGATTAGTTGCACATTATTTGCTATGATATATCGTTGTAAATAAAGTTATTTTGTATTTTTATTGAAGTATCCCCAATGGAGCATCTAGTAGAAGGGAATATGTTTTCAATATTACTTACTTTATTATTTTTATCCAAGTTTTGTGAGATAGGTTAACTTGTGAGGTGAAATGAGGTTATAAAAATATGGCTGCATGTGTCCCCTATATTACATTTTTTTTTCTTGAAGTACAAAGCTTGTAGCTTCGAAGCAAGTAAAAAAACTTACGATTTTTTGCGATTTTTAGAAATATGTAGGTTTTTTTCAGGTGATCTACCATCACTGAAAATAATGGATATTTTTGAGATATGGCTTTCTTGTAAGGAAGTTGAAAAAGTTTCTGGCGTTATGCGACAAATTCAGCAACCGTTGGCTTAAACAGAATGTGGTGACGAACTAGAGACTTGTCTGAAAGAATTTGTCCGGTTCTTAACTATTAAGTTTGCGCACAAATGGGCAAATGTATCGCGTATCAACAGCTGATAAGGCGTCACCAAACTTGGCTCATGTCAGAAGCAAAACATATGCATATATATATATATATATATATCTACATATATGTATATATACATATATATATGTATTAAAATAAATACATACATATAAAATATATACATGTATTAATTTTTGCCATTATGTTCAGGAGTTTTTTGTTAAAATTTTATCATACATCTATACCTCTTGATCAAATGTATAACTGGAAGAATAATGATTAAGACTAGTTCTCAAATATAAAAGATATGATTTTTGAATGTATCTCCTATACCTTCGTCCTAGTGTGCGACGGCGCGAGAACGAGTAGCTGCAGCGAGTAGTTTTTAGTCTCTTAAAGCGTGTTGCCACGAGTCGACTCAAGTCGAACGACTTGGTAGTTCGACCGTATAGTCGACTTAAAATTTCTTTGTTATTAGTCGAATCGAACGAATTAGCTCGTCTTGCGACTTCATGCGATTCGACTAATAACAAAGAAATTTTAAGTCGATTATATACGGTCGTTCAACTTGAGTCGACTCGTGGCAACGCGCTATTTTTAGCTTGCCCGGTCTGCTCACGACTTCGAACTTGTTTTTTTTGCATAGTGTATATACAGGGTGTTACCTAATGATAGGCCGTAATTGCAAGGGCACATTACTGAATCAATTTCCAGTAGAAAAGTTCATATTAACATGTGTCCTAAAATGTCTGGTTTTCAAGATACAGGACGTCAAAGTTTTAAAAAAATCGGTATTTTAATAATATCTCAACAATCCTCGTGCCGATTTTGTTGACATTTGGCACTGTTGTTTGTTGTAATAAGACGCTAAGTTACCACTAACTAGAAGATAATTATCAGTTCCAGTGGCGTCTCGGGGGACAATCTCACCAATAATATTGACAAAAAAAGTGTACGCCACTGACTTTTTTAAAAATTTTATATTTTTCTCAGATTAAGCAGCTAAAAATACAACTTTTTTGTCTCTTGACATTACTTCGTACCTCACTTCGTTTTTGAGGAAAAATATATTATTCGTGAGACTGTCCCCCGGGACGCCACTGGAATTCATAATTATCTTCTAGTTAGTGTTAACTTAGCGTCTTATTACAACAAACAACAGTGCCAAATGTCAACAAAATTGGCACAAGGATCTTTGAGATATTATTAAAAAACCGATTTTTTTAAACTTTCACGTCCTGTATCTTGAAAATCAGACATTTTAGGACACATGTTAACAGGAACTTTTCTACTGGAAATAGATTCAGTAATGTGCCCTTGCAATTACGGCCTATCATTAAGTAACACCCTGTATATTTAAATAAATATAGTGTATGTAGTGTAGTGTATATAGTGTATGATAGAGCCCTAAAAACTGAAGAATACGTTTATATTATTATTATTTCTTACTGTATGGCCTTGGCCTTTTAAATTATTAATCGCACCCTAATCCCCCTTGCATATAAATCTATAAAATATGAAAATAGAAAATTCTTAAATTGTACTTACGAAGAACTAAGGAAACCCGCGCGTATGATTTGTGTCAATCATTGTTCCGCTTGAATACGTTTATATTTTACTCGTGTACATTTTATGAGAAAATATAAAATCTTATTAATTACTATTAATCTTATTATTCATTAAAAGTAACATTTCAGGTTGATTGGGCATAAATAGGGTTACCCAATTGGGCGGCCCAAATTGGGCGGCCCAAATTGGACATAGTTTGGGCTGAGCGTTACAAGCCCAACGAAAGCCCAATTGGGCTCCAATTGGGGCCCAATGAACATTTCCACACGGGAAGTGAAGTTACTGACTGGTTTCTCATATAAAAATATAAAAAAAAAAACGAAATATGCTTCCTTCTATGCGTGATAATAATAATCGATCAGTGCTTCAAGCGGTTGTTGTATTTCTTATCAAATTAAGAAGTGGGAATTCAAATAGTACGATTTCTTCCTTTTTAATTCAAGCGAGAAATTCAAGCGGCGGTAGTTTTCATATGCTTATCCGGCTATACCCTTTAACATTTTGATAATTTAAATGCTGTATATGCTAACTGCTTAGGTAAAAAGCGGTATGTGCACCGACGGTTATTGTAGATACCACTGTTTGACTGTGTATGATGCAATACCGCATTTCACGTTTCAACGGCTCAGAAATTGAAGGATGACGAAAAATTTACGAAATGACAGTACGTTACCTCCCGCAATTGATGTCGTAATTCTTGATGGATTTTTTTTAATTCGTCGTATTAAAGATGTGCCAAAGTCGTTCGGCAATATTTCAAAGAAAATTTTACAAATTCTATACAGTTCTGATGCTCCACGTGTACATATAGTTTTTCATCGGTATTCTCTGCCTTCAGTCAAAGATTACGAGCGTTCGTTACGAGGTTTCGAAACTGATTACGAGTACATCTGTAGTCCAAAACAAGCTAGACCAACTGACTTTTCGAAAGAACTTCGAAATGATAAATTCAAAGAAGCTTTAGTCGTTTTTCTGATTTCACCCTAGCAAACTCGAGAAGTAGGTACCTTTATTGGTAACAAAAATCTCTGTATCTGCATATATAAAATAAAGTCGGATTAGTTACACAATTTATAACTAAAGAACGACTGGACAGATTTTTATGACTTTTGACTCTTGGATTTGTCTCCGCGATGAATAGCAGAATATATAGATTCATTTCAATAAAGCAAATGCCTTGCTGTAAAGTGAATTAAATTAGTTTAAATATAATTAAAATACATTTCGTTTTTAAGTTAACACAACATTCATTGATTCTGAGGCTGTACGAAGTTCGCCGGGTCAGCTAGAGTTAAGTATATAAAATAGTTTTTCGGATCAACGATCGACTCAAAACTCCGTCCCCCACCAATCGCCTACTAGCCAGCGCGACGCCGCCGCCGCCGCTCCCCTTCCCTTCCTTCTTTCCACCCCCTCCATCACCTTTCCTCCCCCTGAACTGACAGAACATTTTTAACATCGATGAAAGTTCAGCACGACAGGCCTGGACTGCAGATGAACCGCCACACACGCACAGTTTTCTAACAGTTTCGACGGACTGCAGGCGACGGACTGCAGGCGAAGGAACTGCAGGTGAACTGTACGTGTATGGTGAAATTTGAACTGAAGGCGGGATCGCTCACAGTCCGGGACTGCAGTCCGACTGTACGTGAATGGGCACCATTATGGGGTATATGGTATGGCACCATAATACCACCAGTATTAGTTTCAATTGGCTCTATACAATTCTTTTACAATGCTTCTTCGTAGAGCCAATTGAAACTAATACCACCGGAATCAAATTCAGAGAAACTGATATCGAAGTTTCACTTCTTCCCCGTGTGGCGGCCACACGTTTTGTGTTTTTTTATGGGCACAAAATGTAGTGTAAGGAATATCATATTCACTGGATGTATTTTCACCGATATTGGATCCTCCAGGGACTTGAAAATCTGTTACATTCTCCAGGTTTTGGGACTGGTGTTGATCTGCATTAGCAGATATAGCAATATTTGATTGTGTTAATTTAATTCTCTCTCTTCATTTTCGACTTCGTTCTGCATCAGTTTTAACTAGTGCCTTCGTCATTGCATTCTTTACATGTTGCCTGTCACGAAACTCTTTTGCCCGTTATTTTCCTGTTTTTGCCATAATAATTTTAATATAACACACACGCGAAAGAATGTTCAGTGTTCATTGACGTTAACGAAATTGAAAGTTTATTTAACACGTTGCCTGTCACTGTACTCTTTTGACCGTTCTGTTGTTTTTTTTTGCAACAATAATTATAAATTAATACACACACACGAAAGAATGTACTGTAATGCACGGTGGTTACTCGAGAAAGGTCGCGACTCCGATCGCAGACTACACGAGCTCCGTATGGCCGGCCATTCGACGCGGTAAAATCCATAAAACTGAAAATGCGACAAACGAAATACAAAAAACACATAAGTAACTCTGCGCCCTATAGTCTGGCTTCTCATATCATCTTAAAGATACGCCCAAAAAAGGGTCTTAAACGCTAGATTTATGGAGAGACTAAACAGTCCTCTTAGTGGAGGTGCCATACTGCGTCGCCTCATAATATGAACAATAGCTTTCATCACCCGAAGAAACCCTCTCGAGCAACACAAACCAGACTCCCTCTGCACAGTCTAAACAGCGATTGATTTTTGCGTCATTTATTGAAGTGAAACTTCTTTGCTGAGGGTACTAAAATCGCGCGCGCTGACACGAGAGACCGTAACGAAACCCACACACTCCAGCGCTTCCGACCGTGCCTCACTCATACAGCGCTCTCGACCCTGCCCCATTCCACCGCTCTCTACCGCGTACGTAGACTATCGCCTTTGCCAGGCAAGCCATGTGTCGATTTTGAGAGGCTGGAGCGCCAGGCCGCCGTGCGACTGTCACTCACACGGCGATGCTCACTATTATCGCAACCTAAGTAACGCACTAATTTAGATATCATCTGTACATCGGTCGCAACAGCGAGGCAGGCGGTATGTTTTGGTGAATGGGGGTTACGAATGCGTTCGCAGTCCCACACATTTCCCTCAAAACTACCTCTCAGTGTATCTAATTGTAAACCACGGCTACATCACGGAATTACTGTATCTCTTTGAATCCAATATTGTTGTATGTGCAGTGTTATTACTACCAGTAATATTGTAAGTGCAGTGTTAAATCATTTCAACTAACCGATATGGTTTAAATCCACCACTCTACGTTTTCGGTCACTATTCGTGTTACGCAGTAGTGCCTTCGGGATTTACGACCTCGAGGAGATCTACTCTTGATCGCACATGTTATAGTTATTGACTTGAAATTGAAGAAAAATTACACAAAAATCAATCGCTGTTTAGACTGTGCAGAGGGAGTCTGGTTTGTGTTGCTCGAGAGGGTTTCTTCGGGCGATGAAAGCTATTGTTCGTATTATGAAGCGACGCAGTATCGCACCTCCACTAAGAGGACTGTTTAGTCTCACCATAAATCTAGCGTTCAGGACCCTTTTTTGGGCGTATCCGTAAGATGATATGAGAAGCCAGACTAGGGGGTGCAGAGTTACTTGTGAGTTGTTTGTACATTTTCAGTTTTCCGGATTTTACCGCGTCGAATGGCCGGCTATACGGAGCTCGTGTAGTCTGCGATCGGAGTCGTGACCTTTCTCGAGTAACCACCACGCATTACTGTACATTCTTTCGCGCGCGCGCGCGCGCGTGTGTGTGTGTGTGTGTGTGCGCGTGCGTGTGTATGCGTGTGTATTAATTTATAATTACACAGGTTTACAAAAAAAAAGAGTCCGGACTATTTGTCCGGACCATGGTATTCCGAGGTATTTTTGCGTCCTGAATCCGATCCCGAGGTCATCTGAGCCCCATCACGTCAGAAAAACGAGATTTGCAACGAGGAGGTTGTCACTGCAGACGCACGCATTTTTGACTCATGTTCTGCATGCTGTTTCATAGGGCCGATTGTACACGAACAATCGGCTTTACAGAAGGGTCTTTATTGTTCGGATACAAACAATGTTCCCAAGAAGTCCCCTAACATGGTGCGAAATTTCAGACGAATGGGTTGAGCAGTTCTCGAGATATGGAAGTTTTCCGTCAAGTTTCTGCGTCTTGGCAGGGAGCTTAAACTCGTGAGTTGGTAAGATTCCTTCGTCAACTTACAGCAAATTTGTGCCGTCCAATTGTGTTGGTTCTAAAGTCTTTGAAAAGGGCAAGAGCCCGTGAAATAAATAAATAAGGAAATATGGGACTGCCCTGAGTAGCACCCAGAGTATGACTCCAAGGTTCTAGGCCATTAGGGTCAGTGCTGGGTCCACTGTCAATATGTCACAGTGAACGGATCGCTGAAATTGGATGCCTTGACAGGGAGATCGTAATCCGCGAGATACAACGATCATGGCAACATTTTATCCACTGGGGTGGTTCTGTGATAGTCCCGGTCGAGATTTAGGACTCCATTCCAATGTTTGAATGGTATTCAAGACCTAAACAGCTACCCTCTCCAACTCAACAGGTCGCTTGAGAAATTGTCCCGGGTCCAGTTCCAAAAAATGGTGATTTTAACCTCTAAATGACCTTGAAATCTCGTTTTCCTGACGTGATGGGGCTCAGATGACCTCGGCATCGGATTCAGGACGCAAAAATACCTCGGAATACCATGGTCCGGTCAAATAGTCCGGACTTTTTTTTTGTAAACCTGTGTTATTTTAGGAAGTCCCAGAAGAATACAGGTGCAGCAAAATATCGATGCTGTGCTAGAAAGAATAAGGAATAACACTCGAACGAGTATTCGAGCTGTGGCAACATAGGTTAGAATCAGCAAGTCCACGGTTGGGAGGATGTTAAAGGATGAACATTTTCATCCATTTAAAGTGACGCACGTGCATATATTACAAATTTTAGTCTAGCAAGTTTCAACTTAAAGAGTTCAGGCTCCATCGGTGTATAATAGGTGAGAGTGATTAATATTTTTTCATGTAAACTATTGTTTTTGAAATATATTTACGAAGCAAAAACCTTTCAAAGTAATGATTGCAATACATCATTTTGTAATGTTTTTTGTCAGATGCCGTAACTCGAAGGAGCAGCAAGGAAGCCCCTTCTTTAGAGAAGGCAGCCATCGAGGCCATTGGATCGGCTTTAGCTTACGTAAGGGACTGGGACGGAGGACGACGAGAAGGCAGGGAAGTCCAACGCGGAGCGTGGCATCCGTGAAGCCGAGGTGGCAACGCCGGGGGCGAGACTACGACAGACGACGGCGCGAGAACGAGTAGCTGCAGTGAGTAGTTTTTAGTCTCTTAAAGCGCGTTGCCACGAGTCGACTCAAGTCGAACGACTTGGTAGTTCGACCGTAGTCGACTTAAAATTTCTTTGTTATTAGTCGAATCGAACGAAGTAACTCGTCTTACGACTTCATGCGATTCGACTAATAGCAAAGAAATTTTAAGTCGACTATATATATATACGGTCGAACTACCAAATCGTTCGACTTGAGTCGACTCGTGGCAACGCGCTATTTTTAGCCTGCCCGGTCTGCTCACAACTTCGAGCTTGTTTTTTTTTGCATAGTGTATACCGCATGTCCTATGGCCAACCGCGCAGGTGAGCTGCGACCTGAATTCTTGACTTCGGCAGTATTTATGGTACAGTTAGAGTGGGCTTCAGACGAGTACGCTGCATAAGAACGAAAAGTGTCGACTGCTCTTCTAATAGCTGTCAATTCGGGAGATCGAAGCGTTTCGTGTAACCTCAAAATCGTAAAGTTTTCAATTAGTAGTGAATAATTTGTAGAAAAGTGATGAGAAAAATAATCATAAATAATCTTGCGAATTCACAGCCATCGGGAAATCAGACGACGCTTTTCGCTCTTACGCTGCGTTCTTACGAAAAGTGTGAAACGTCTGATTTCCCGATGGCTATCAATTCGGGAGATCGAAGTCTAAGCTCGAAATCGTGAATCTTTGAATAAATGGTAAGTAATGTTCAGAAGTGAGAGTTAACAATCATTCGGGTTTTTCCGATGTCCAACCGAATTACACGCCTCATGCCTATTTGTTTCAGAAATTATTTCCGCGCTAGCACCGCGCGTGTCTAGGAAGTAATTTTACGAAGTGGCGTGAGCGATACCTAAGGTGTCAATTCGGAAGATTATTTATGATTATTTCTCATCACTTCTACAAATTATTCACTACTAATTCAAAACTTTACGATTTTGAGCTTACACGAAACGCTTCGATCTCCCGAATTGACAGCTATTAGAAGAGCAGTCGACACTTTTCGTTCTTATGCAGCGCACTCGTCTGAAGCCCACTCTAACTGTACCATAAATACTGCCGAAGTCAAGAATTCAGGTCGCAGCTCACCTGCGCGGTTGGCCATAGGACATGCGGTATACAGGGTGTTACTCAATGATAGGCCGTAATTGCAAGGGCACATTACTGAATCAATTTCCAGTAGAAAATTTCATATTAACATGTGTCCTAAAATTTCTGGTTTTCAAGATACAGGACGTCAAAGTTTTAAAAAATTTATTAATATCTCAACAATCCTCGTGCCGATTTTGTTGACATTTGGCACTGTTGTTTATTGTAATAAGACGCTAAATTACTACTAACTAGAAGATAATTATGAGTTCCAGTGGCGTCCCGGGGGACAATCTCACGAATAATATTGACAAAAAAGGTGTACGCCACTGACTTTTTAAAAAATTTTATATTTTTTTCAGATTAAGCAGCTAAAAATACAACTTTTTTGTCTCTTGACATTACTTCGTACCTCACTTCGTTTTTGAGGAAAAAAAATATTATTCGTGAGACTCTGTCCCCCGGGACGCCACTGGAACTCATAATTATCTCCTAGTTAGTGTTAACTTAGCGTCTTATTACAATAAACAACAGTGCCAAATGTCAACAAAATCGGCACAAGGATCTTTGAGATATTATTAAAAAACCGATTTTTTAAAGTTTTGACGTCCTGTATCTTTAAAATCAGACATTTTAGGACACATGTTAATATGAACTTTTCTACTGGAAATAGATTCAGTAATGTGCCCTTGCAATTACGGCCTATCATTAAGTAACACCCTGTATATTTAAATAAATATAGTGTATGTAGTGTAGTGTATATAGTGTATGATAGAGCCCTAAAAACTGAAGAATACGTTTATATTATTATTATTTCTTACTGTATGGCCTTGGTCTTTTACATTATTAATCGCACCCTAATCCCCCTTGCATATAAATCTATAAAATATGAAAATAGAAAATTCTTAAATTGTACTTATGAAAAACTAAGGAAACCCGCGCGTATGATTTGTGTCAATCATTGTTCCGCTTGAATACGTTTATATTTTACTCGTGTACATTTTATGAGAAAATATAAAATCTTATTAATTATTATTAATCTTATTATTCATTATTAATCTTATTATTCATGAAAAGTAACATTTCAGGTTGATTGGGCATTAATAGGGTTGCCCAATTGGGGCCCAATTGGGCGGCCCAAATTGGGTATAGATTGGGCGGAGCGTTACAAGCCCAACGAAAGCCCAATTGGGCACTGATTGGGCTGCCCAATTGGCGCCCAACTATTAATTGGGCAGCCCAATTGGGGCCCAATGAACATTTCCATACGGGTATAGCAGAAATGTTTTATAAAATGTGACATATTACACAGTCAAATTTTTCGTCAAATATATTTTATAAAAGATCTTTGTCAAAGATCTCTTTGTGAGATCTTTTATAGTATAATGTCGGCCTTATAAAGAAATCACATAGGTACATGTATGTATTTTTAAATCTTGAAAAAAAATTGCGTAGAATCTCTTTAAAAATGAAGTCGTCTAAATGTGAAACATTTCTAAGAACTACCCATATGTATATAGTTTGAGTATGTTTAGTAAATGATTTTTATTTGTAAACATTTGATTCTAGGTTATGGGCTAGAATGAATATTAGAATATCGAGATGTTCAATAATAATAGAAAAGGAAATTAAAAATAAATCTTAATAAAAGCAAGTTTGGTATAATTTTATTGAATTAACTGACATTAGATAACATATATGGCATAAGAAACGATAAGTACTTTCCGAGTCAACAAAGATTAATGTGTAAAGTAAGTTGGAGCCAATAGTCCAGTTTACTCCACGTTACTTATCATGTGTATTTTATGACTTAAGGATGATTGATACCCTAGATGATTTTTTGGCGAGAACGTATCAGCGGGGGAGGCCGATTTGAAAGAACGTGAATCGTATTCAAAGTATATGGAGAGAGCAGCTATCTATATTTATGAGTAAAGAAGATTTGGAATGCATGCGTAGTATACCATTCAGAAGGGATCTTAGGAATTTCGCCGGTAAAAACATTATTCAGTGGGGATTCTCGTTATTCGGCTATAATATTTGATGAAATGTATCTTTCGCATTTTACTATCCAGATTAGTACGTATCGCGTTACGTGAAACCCCTTCGAATTAAACATTCAATTTGGTTCGATGAAACGTTTAATTTCAACATATTTGTATAATAATTAAAAATTCTTTATCACAGATCAAAGCGTTGACATAAAGTGTAAAATAATTTGGATCTGATAAGATAACTTTACTTAAGAGTATTATGTTTTTTGATATATTTATATTATAAAGTTTATTAACCCTAGAATACTAATATGTTTTTCTTTATACGTTAGTTCTAATGTAAGCGTCGTAAAAATTACGACATATTAGTATTCTAGGGTTAAGAATGTTAAGTATATAATACAGCAGCTGGTTACATTTTTATTTACTCTCTGGTAGTAGTGAAATATATAACATATATACGCTATGTACTAGTTTTCTAATTCTTTAGTCATTTAAGATGGGTTAGTATCAGGGTCTTCGAAAATTCGTAATAGGGATTTTTCAAACGACATTTGCAAATGATCCCGTTGTCGGCGAAATAGTGAAATTGATTGGCATAGTAATGACTGAAGAACACATCATTCCTGAATATTATGGTTATACAAATCAGAGAGAAAATTGATCATTACACATATAAGTGACATGCGTCCTCATGTAGGAATTGCCAATAACTCACCAACATTACAACCGGGCTGATACTGACCTAATTGTACTAGTCAACACTCAAATGTCACAATTATCCCAATATTGGCTCGTTGCAATCTCATTAGTGGTCCAGTATCAGCTCATTTGGTTTGACAAACTTGGCAAACTATACTGGCTCGACACTGGCAAAACAACTGGGCCAATCCCGGGCCAACGTTACGGTCGAGTGTCGGCAAAACAATTAGGCCAATACTGGCAAAACAGCTTAGCCAATATTGTACCGATATTGCCGCCAAGTATCGGTACAATATCGGCTAAGTTGTTTCGTCAATTTTCAAAAATTGATGCATACGCCCTTTTGCCATTAGTCACGCGATATTTTCAGTCATAATAATTAACTTTAATGAAACCTATTTCCGGAATGTAATTGATCTTCCTAAACGGTCTACAATATATTTAGCTGCATAAAAATCATCCTATCTAATAAAATCCAACGCGATATAATCGAAAGTCGTGGTCACCTATCCCCATTGGTTGGTTGACAATCGATATCGATAATCGAAAGTCGTGGTCACCTACCGCCATTGGTTGGTTGATAATCGATATCGATATAGTATTCGATAGTTAAAGCGGGGAAATTCAATTTGATAAAATTAGTGTTGAAGTAAATGTAAATGTCGTTATGAAATACGTTTTAGGCGCGCGCTTGCGCGTGCAAATGTTCTAGTCAGGAATTAAATGAGAGTGGTTCGCAAGAATTTTAAATATTGCTAACCGCAACAACCGTGACAGACTCGTCTTAAAAAACTAACAGATGATGTGGCCAACATGCTTACGAACAAAAGAGGATAGAGTAATAAAGTGGTAGAAGATTGCTTTTCCTACCCGACCATTTATTCAATTACTCGAGTCTCTCGAACGCGACTCTGATGGATTGTTCCAGAAATGTGAGATACTCAAGGCGTTGTAACGTTCATCCATTTTACCGTACCACGTGAGCAAACTCGAATCATCGCACACACACATACTGCTCGCGTGGTCAGTAGCAAAACATTATATCCATCCTGGAAGCTTCGCGGGTCGTCGAGACTCGCACGGATCGCGCGGCAGGCATTGCTAAGTCAATATTATCCTTTTCTCCAGCACTCCCGGGCAACCCCCTCAATCCCTAACCAAACTGCTAACATAGCCAGCAACTCAGCATTGTAAAGCGATACCCCGGATTACGCGTCCGCACGCCCAAAGAAAAATATTCGGCGCGCAATGCGGGGATCCTCGTTCTTGTGCTTACAATGCGCTATCTTGTTTTCGTATAAGGGGTAGGTACATTTGGAGCTCGTTGCGTACGGGACAAATGAATGTAATGCGGCGAGAAGTTTTTAGGGATTTTGCAGTACTCTTTTCTTCCGATGTGGTAGACAAATCTTAAACGAAATGCTAACGTGATTAAATACTTTAAGGCACATTTATACGGCCAACACATTTGCTAACCCATATTTGCCAACCAACAAACCGAGATATCTCCGCTGACAGAAATCCATCGATCAGCGAAATGTAAGCGTTCCTGTATGCTCGTTGATCAGCATCATTGGCCAATAAATGTTTCAGTCGTAAATACAACTTTAGAGAGTTTTAATTCACGCTTTCCACGACAACTCTCTCCTGGAGGAAATACATGGTTACCATGGCGCTTGTATTTCGTGTAGAAAGAGAACAAATTTCGAGGGGAGCAAGTGAAATTATATACATGCTATCAGTTATGTAGATTTATTTCGCTTGTAACGTACACCAATGGATCTACTTTCTTTAACCCGAAATTGCTACTTTTATATTTCAATTGAAAACGTACCGCTTTTATCCCTTTCAGCATTGTTCGAATCATCGTATTCTTTTTTAATACATTTTGTTCGCCACTATTTATTATCTGATTCTGATTTACTATGATTTCCTTCATTTATACATTTTACAAAAAAAAATTTCGAATTGGAAATTGATTTTAAGGGAAATATAAAGAGGCGACCTATAAATTCTATGTTCCTATTATGTTGCCAGAGACCGATTCCTGTCGAGTTGACCACTTTGATCAAATTGCAATAGTCGATATCTAAATATCGAACATATCACTCTGATGAGTCGGTACGAACAAGAGAGATAAGGGAATCTCAGTCACACTATTGGTCAACAACATACTTTACCCCGAGTGGAAATTTGTTCGGATATACGCAAAGTCGCATAAGAACCTCTTCGGATGGTATTACGATTTAGCCTTATTTGCGGGAAACCCCAATCAGAACCTGATCGAAACTATGTAATATTAGGGGGTTACATTGGAAGCTGCTGTTTTTTTCTAGTTTCAAAAACGTTATGTCGTAATAAAATGTGTGAATACCTCAATCGAAGTATTTGCCTTTTTTTCGGAAGCTATAACTTTTTCCCACTTTTCTGGCAGAAGTTGAATTCCGCGGTGAAAGAATTGTCTATTTTTTGAGTTCATCCACTCAGTAACACAATTTTTGACTTCTTGGTAATTATGGAAGTGTGTATCTTCCAAGTCGTGCTGCTTCGATCTAAATAAATTTCAATCACTCGGGGCCAGGTCTGGAGAATACGCTGGGTGCGGGAGAACTTCCCATTCAAGCTGCATCGATGTTTCTTTCTCGACTCAAGCAACATGAGGCCGAACGTTGTCGTGAAGACGAATCGCTTTTCGGCGATTTGATGCAATTGATGGTCGTTTTTGCATCGAATTATCATTTATACGCACCAATTGTTGTTGATAACGTTCGGCGGTAATTGTTTCATTCGGTTTCAACAGCTCATACCAAACGACACCTTCCATATCCCACCAAATTGAAAACATTGTTTTGTGACCGTGGATGTTTCGTTTTTGTATCGACGTTGATGGTTGGCCAAGATCAACCCATGATTTTTTGCATTTCGGGTTGTCGAAATAGATCTATTTCTCATCTCCGGTTACGATACGCCATAAAAAACATTTCTTTTTATGCTTTGCAAGCAAATAAATTGAGATATTAAGACTATTAGCAATGGCATTTTCGGTCAATTCATGTGACAGTCACTTTCCTTCTTTTTCGAAACTTCTCACGGCATGCTGACGTCGTGAAATTGTAAATTCGTATCAACTTCAAGCTGTTGAGCCAATTCTTTGAGCGTTTGAGTAGGGTTTTCTTTCAATAGAGCTTGCAACATCACAGTTTCCACTTTTGAAGCGACGAAACCAGTCTCTACATACTTTTTCTGATGGAGCAGATTCAGCATAAGTTTGCACAAGTAATTGATGAGCTGCAGCAGCACTTTTTTTTAAAATCTGATTAGTGTAGAAATACACATCGAAAAAACAACTTGTCGCGTTCCATTTTCTGAGGTTATAGAAATAGATTTATATTAACTAAAAATGGCAGTTTAATGACTAACATGAGTCTTAATGAGAAATGTCCATAATTTTGAGTGATATAAGAAGTATTAGTCGCTGCGCACGACATAAGTAGTTAGAGCCCTCTACAGGAGAACAACGGCTTTCAATACAACCTCCTATACGTCATAACTCAATCGATCGTGAAATACTCAAGTCAGATCGGATCGGATATCTGTCTAATACATTCGAGAAGAGAATTATTTTCATTTTTCTATTATTAGGACTCGAACAGGCTTTTCACCTATATATCCTGAAAAGACGATACGTTTTTGTTGCATTTTCAATTATGGCGGATTGATCCTTATCGGGATACTAGAGTAGGATGCTCTATAAAAACGCGCTGATCGGCAGAGAGGCTAAAATTGCGTGCAACTTACGCGTTATACGCCTAGCAAATCCCTTGCCACAGGTCCCTATTCTACAACTTGACCGGATCCCGAATTACTTGGTCAGGACATGGTCAGGACTTAGATAAAATTTATACTTCAGAAATGAATGGAGTTAGGCTCTTCCTAATTTGAACTTTTTAACCATTACATCCCGTACAAATATACCCTAGTGGAAATTTGTTCTGCCAAATCTCAGCCAAAACTATGAGAGAAATAGCAGACTTGGCAAAAATTTCGTCGAAGTCCGCAAAGTCAGCAGAAATGTTTCAAGATCTCTACCAACTGTGTGAACTCTAACGAAATTCTTGCAAATTTTACTAAAATATCTGCCAACTCTATCACCTCAGCCGTAATCTTTGCTAGCCTTCCCGAAGTCTCTGCTAGCTCTTAAAATTGGAATATTTTCGCAGAGAAATAGCAGGCTTTCGGCCGGGTTTTTCGCAGAGGCGTGGCACAGGTTTGGTAGAGATCTGGCGGAGAAAAATTTTTTGGCGGAGTATATTAAAGCGAAAAAAGCGCAAAAAGCGAGTTCTTCTCCCCTGCCATACCTAATGGACAAAACGCTCCTTCGCGCGATAAACCGAAATGTCTTCGTCTCTACGCACCTTTCATCGGAAGGAAAAAAAATCATTTGTTTCGATGCGAGAAAAAACGAGTTGTGAAAGGCAACTCGACTCGACTTGCCGACGATGTAACGAAAGAGGGAGACAGAGAGAGCAAAAGGGAAATAGTATACAAGAAAGAATAGCTCGTTCCGAGGTGTTGTTTCGTAATGTCGCCGTGCATCGGCGGAGGATGAATGGGATGCGGGTGTGAACCCCAGGCAGAAATACACACAAAAGTGAGGGCAGGAGTGACGAAGGGATGTCCATAATTTATAGGTTAGAACGGTCGAGCGGCGATGAAATAATAGTCGAAGGAACGAATGGCTATTAATGGAATTCCGTCTAGACGACCCCTTCTAACCATTCGGTACGCACCACCCATCCATCCTGCGTGTATTACAATCATTCCTTACCTTTTGTTTCTGCACTCAGAGCCGGTAGCGCGGTTTCTTTTCTATGGGGAACAACGTCGCGTACTGGGTGGACTTTTCGAGTATTAACACGGGCGAACAACGTAGCGTGGTGTTGGTTATTCCGCTAATTATCCTTGCCTTGTTCCATTCAAGCGTAGACAATTAGGTGTACATAGACGGATTACCTCTCGACGCCAATAATAATTATTAGTCGATTGATCGAACGGTAATGGCGTTAGGATGATTGGTCATGACTATCATAGTTTATAAATTATCGCCTATGCGTACGAATTACATGACGAGATTGCACAGTTTATGGAATGTAGTACACAACGATTGTGGAGAATGTGCTGTAAATTTGAAACGGATTTCTCGCTTATTAATATACCTTTTTTGTTTAAGAGGTTCCAAGAAATATATTTCATGGCCGAAAAATAAAATGAAAGAATACCCATCTCCCCACACTAAGAGAACAGTTTATTAAGATTGGTTTATTAAGCCTTCAAACTTATTACGGAATAATAAATATTTCGTTTCCGTAAGAAAGTCGCTTACTAAGCATTTCACTTCACGTTTAGCGAATTGCATCTAATAACTAGAAATAAAAATGTAGCTATTACAAATAAACTTGAATTACTCGGTATTAAAATCTATATTACGTATGCAGGGACAAGCACAGTATCTATTACCGTCTAAGGAATCCGTTTTGTAAATTTGGCATTTCATTCCGGCAGTTGTTTCGATATTGCCCCAGTAGTACACCAACCTGGAAAGGGCGTTCCCTTTGGGTCACATTCGTTACATATTTTGAATGCAACCCATGGAGAACCGATCAAATAATTGGCCAAGCTCCCGATGTCGCATCCTAGTGTTACGGGAATATTCCCTGATGAAAGGAAAAACTAATGCGAATCCGTGAAGAACATTTTTAACACGTTGACTGCCACCATAATATAAAAAAGAAAAGTTGCTTGGGCTAAACTCAAAAATAAGTTAAAAATGTCTGCTTTAACATTTAAAATCGATTTTATCTCAATCTTATCCTCATTTTTCGGTTTTTGGTATTTTTTAGCATTATTACTTTTGAGAATCACGTTTGCACCACATGGCCCAAATAAGCATTTCTACTTTAGAGGGCCATGTTGTGCACACTTAAGGTGGTGTCAGAGACGGCTACTTTTGCTGCGCAGCAGATTAAAAAGCTGCGCAACTTGAACTGCTGCAAGTGTGAACACCCATGCAACATGCAACTTTGCCATCGCAGTTGGTTGCGCGCGTGCGGTAATTTTAACTTGCGCGCAGTTTCAGAAGCAGCCGCTTGTGAACAGCTATTGCGGAGGGTTGCAAGCGTAGCAAAAGTTTCAAAATCAGTTGAAACTTTTACTGCGGCTGCCGGTGCAGTATTGTATTGATGTGGAAACTAACGCAGACTCAAATAGGCGCAATATATAGGGAGGTTCGGTAATTTTTTTTAATGAAAATCGATAGAGCTTGGGTCACAAAAACGTTAACCGAAGTTGTAGCGCAAAATATTAAGAGTTAATCGTGCTATAAATATTTAAAAATCATGAATTGACGCGAGGCTAGAAAACGGGACCACGACACGACGCTACGTTGCGTGACGTCAGTTGCCAGACACCCCCGCCACAACGTCCAAACTATGCTCGCAACGAGTAGATTTACCGTAGAAAACGCAACAGCCAGCAGTACGTATTAAGTAGTAGTGGCTTCAGCGCGGGTTTTAACGTCCCCACGGCCAAAAATCACATACACTTCGTTGTTGCTGTCCCGGAACTAACTATTTCTTATTTAGTAGACGCTGCAAAGCCCGTTTAGAAGGGACAGTGACCAGAAATCACTCTGTATCAAGCTACACACCACATGCTCATCTGGGCATCCGGTTGTAAAGTATTGGAAACTTTTTAGCAAGGGTAGAGTTATAAATCTGTACCCTCTTACCTTTCCTTTGCGATAATAAATCATATTCTTAAACTTAGGATTATAAATATCTAACATCGAGCAGTTTTTGTTTATTTCAATACTCTCACTGAAGAAGTAATCGATTAAATTAATGTAGAAGTTTTCTTATCTATTATATAATTTGCTTTTGGGGAACACAACAATGGTCCAACATTTGTTGCTACGGATTAAGGAAAAACCACAAAAGAAGACCTCAATCAGACCAAGTAATCATTATCATTCAATCTTAAATCTATGCTGATATATACATAGTTTGTAGATACAAATTACTCTTATATTCTAATAAGATTACATAAAAATTGATAGTATCGTGATTAACTTTATAAAAAATTAATATTCAACAGTAATCTTCATCATATGATACGTTACGCAAATCTTTGATACGTGCACTTCGTCGAAGTTTGTTTACTTCAGAATCTTTTGAGGAATTTACGTCAATCTTATTGTTTTTATCAACTTCATCTGTCTCAACAATAAGCCTTTCCTCAAATAGAAGCTTAGCCCTTTTCCCTTCTGACCATCGCTGATTCACCCCGAAACATTTGCCGATCCAAGAGAGCCAGATAGTTAAATCACGTTCGCGCTATATGCCTGCACTGCTCCCCGGGAGAAGGCGGAGCTTGTGTCTGACAGGTAACGTCAAACCAATAAGAAAACGTTCTCGTCCCTAACGTTATCGCCGGAGTTACAATGTGCAATTTGAAGTAGAAGATTTTATTTTTTTTGAAAAATTCTTTCACGTACATGGTTACTTACACATGCATAATAATTTCCATAGAGAAATAACATAAAATATTTTTGGTCCGAACCTCCCTATTCCCAAGCATCACGCAGGGTAGACCGGGGCTAGTTGTCGCAAAATTCATGTTCGTTTTTTTTTCTCGCTTAATTTTAATATTTTAAGATAACCCTTTAAGTTAATCATATAAAGGGAGCTTAAAAAGGGAGCTTAAAAAAGTAAGTATGTAGAATTTAACGTATGTATAATATAATGCCATAAAATAAATTATCTCATTTCATTTACTGTTTAATTGTGATTAAGATGTACCACCTGGTATTAACCGACTTGTCTATTTTAAAGTATATCTAACTAGAAATAGCTAATTACCCTTGTCGGGCCAGAATACGCCAGGTGTTAGGTTTTTCCAATCGGTCATTTACTGGATTCGACACTCCTACTTCTCTCGAGGCTGTTTATTCGTTCAGCTTTCTGACGGTGCTTTATTAGAGCGTGCACCAAAGGGAACGACTTGCCGAGCTCCACCCCGCATCTACCTTCCAAGAAAGCGCGAACTCGGACTATTTATCATGGGCACATTTGCCGAAATAAACACTTTCCTCGAAGGCAGGATTAGCGGTACATGGGCGAAAGATTTCCGATCGGTACGCTATTAACCCGTACGTGCGTCTGGATGGCTTCATTTATGATATGTCGACTCTGGAGGGTAACGGAGGACAAAGGGTGCTCATGCCCTCCCGCGAGTCTAGTGAAAGTGAGGAAAGGGTCGTAGGAGCCGTTGTGTTTGCCTAAACATACCTGCCTTGGCATTGCTGCATACGCTGCAAAAGTAGCGCTTTGGTGTGAACATACTCGTATCTGCAACTTCTAGTCTCGACCTGCAACTTTTACAGGTAGCTGCAGCATAAAAACTGCGCATCTTGCGCTACCTTCGGCTGGTGTCTGAACACTGTACGCAACTTTTGCAGCCGCTGCAAGAAAACTGCGCAGCAAAAGTAGCTGTGTGTGGCACCACCTTTACTTCTTATGTAAACAAAGCATAATCGCGTCTAGGACTTGTTTGTTTTCGCTTCTTCAAGACTACGTTTTCAACAACGTTAAGATAACAATGTTCAGAAAATAACGTTTTCTTATTTTTTAGTTATTTTATAACCGTCTAAAACAAATAAATTTTCATCCAGAATCAGTGTTGTTTTACTCGACATAGGTACGACAAATACATGGGCTACATACATAAAATAGTTCTCTAGGCCACCAAAAAACATACCCCATCAAGAGACACGCTAGTGTCTCGCGGCATGTTCATTCAAGTCGTCAGAACGACGCCGCCAGCGCTGTCGCCGCCAGCGCTGTCGCCGCGAGCACCCGTGTATCTTTACAGGAAAAATGTCTGCCCCCTTCACCCCTCAATTTTAACATCGAATTTTCTCAATAAATATACGGTTATAACCAAAACTATGCTTAGTTACGCCATATAAATCGACTATTATCTATCGATAGAGACCAGAATAAATGTTGTAAATTACATATTAACAGAGATTTTTCCTTAGCAACGCGAAGCCACGCCCCTCGCGCCTCAAAAGTCGAGAATCCAATTTCTCAGGCGATATACAGGGTGTTCATTTTAAAACTTACCACCCACGTTATCTGCGTAAAGAGACATATTTCTGAAAATCGCCGAGACACGTCAACAAAATTATTGAGGGGGAACATTTTTTATAAAAATTCGACGCCCCCCCCCCCCAAAACCACCTGACTCCGGGGGCGGTAACCCCAATATTCTTAAATGGAACAGGGGGTCGAGTGATACCAATTTTAAAGGGCTTTTAATTGTGTACATTTTGACGTCCTACTTTTCAAATTTGACGTTACCTTGCCCTTTTGAATGTTGAAATTCAAGATTTTAAATAATAATACTTTTTATTTTTCAAAAGAAAACTAAGAGTATATTTTCGTTGGCTAATTATTTTAATGAAACTAATAAATATTGTACATTTACGTAATAACTAATTAACAAAAAAGTAAACAAATTAAATGTAAAAACTGAAACTTCTTTTGCAACAATAATTAGGACTAAAACATACGATGAACACAAAATGTTCCTAATTATTATTTAATGAACTGTTCGAAATGTTCACCATTGACTTCTAGACAATAATACAGGCGCTGTTCAAATTCTTGACGAACATTTTCAAATGTCTCTCTTGTTATAGCCCTACACGTAGCTGTAATACGATTTCGTAATTCTTCAATGTTTTGGGGAACGGTTTTATAAACTACCGACTTTAAATGGCCCCAAAGAAAAAAGTCGTTCGGACTAAGGTCAGGTGACCTTGCAGGCCATTCTATTGGCCCTCTTCTTCCTATCCACCTATCTGGAAATCTATTATTAAGCCAATCCCGGACAGGTCTGGCGTAGTGAGGAGGTGCACCGTCTTGCTGGAAGTGAAGGTACTCTTCATTAATTATTGGGTTACCATACTCGTCCCTCTGATTTTCGACTTCTTATGTTATAAGGGCATCAATTGCTTCTTCCAACATGTTTAGATAAATCTGCCCCGTCAGATTTTCATTTAAAAATAAAGGGCCTATCACAGCATTGCCGAGAATTCCCGCCCAAACATTAATTTTCTGGGGGTACTGCGTATGACCCTCTCTAAAAATATGTGGGTTTTCATCACTCCAATAGCGGCAGTTGTGTTTATTAACAGTTCCGTTTAGAAAGAATGTGCATTCGTCTGAAAAGCAGATGCTTCGAACCAGATTTTGAGTTCTGTTAATAAACTGGGTCAATTCTTCACAAAACTGAATCCTACGATCTGGATCGTCTTCATTTAATGCTTGTAAAATTTGAATCTTATATGGATGGAATTTGTGAAGCCGCGTTACCTTATGGACTGCTCCAACAGATACACGAGTGACAGCAGAAACCTTTCTTACTGAAGTAGATGGATCCGCCGCGAAATGTCCCAAAACTTCAATTTGCGTTGCTTCGTCTAAAACCCTTGGACCAACACGTTTTAAGTTGGTTACCGCCCCGGTAGCTCTGAATTTTTGAATAAGTTGCATCACATAAACGTGTGATACATTTTTATCGGGGTGTCTCTCATTGAAAACAGTGGCAGTTGTCCGTGGAGATTCATTATTTGTACCATAAATAAACACAATTCCTATTCTTTCTTCTAAAGAGTAAACCATTGCTAGAGAAATTGTCTAAATCGAAAACGAATAACTGCAAGAACAGATACTATTTATGCTAAATCCAAAATTGGCAATGACTGATATTTGACTAAATGTCTAATTCGTTTTAAAATGTCATAATCCAAATAATGAGTCTCCACGGACAACTGACAAAAGCGTTCTCGAAACAAATGAAGAATTACGAAATCGTATTACAGCTACGTGTAGGGCTATAACAAGAGAGACATTTGAAAATGTTCGTCAAGAATTTGAACAGCGCCTGTATTACTGTCTAGAAGTCAATGGTGAACACTTCGAACAGTTCATTAAATAATAATTAGGAACATTTTGTGTTCATCGTATGTTTTAGTCCTAATTATTGTTGCAAAAGAAGTTTCAGTTTTTACATTTAATTAGTTTACTTTTTTGTTAATTAGTTATTACGTAAATGTACAATATTTATTAGTTTCATTAAAATAATTAGCCAACGAAAATATACTCTGTTTTCTTTTGAAAAATAAAAAGTATTATTTAAAATCTTGAATTTCAACATTCAAAAGGGCAAGGTAACGTCAAATTTGAAAAGTAGGACGTCAAAATGTACACAATTAAAAGCCCTTTAAAATGAGGTATCACTCGACCCCCTGTTCCATTTAAGAATATTGGGGTTACCGCCCCCGGAGTCAGGTGGTTTTTTTTTGGGGGGGGGGGGGCGTCGAATTTTCATAAAAAAATGTTCCCCCTCAATAATTTTATTGACGTGTCTCGGTGATTTTCAGAAATATGTCTCTTTACGCAGATAACGTGGGTGGTAAGTTTTAAAATGAACACCCTGTATATATATGTCAAAATCTCACAAAAATTCCGCCTGTCTTCGGCGATATTCGGCCATGATCGGAAATGTGTACACAGATGCGGCCACACGCATACGCCATCAAATGTATGTGAGAGTGTGTGAGAGAATATATTCCTTGAATGTTTAGTTGTTTTTCAAAATTAATAAAATATTTCCATTCGCGAAACGACTTCCCTCGAATTTGTTCGATCCTCGGACGCGCTCGTTAATAAAAAGTAAAAATTCAGTGTAATCGGAGTAGTGAATCTCAGTAGTGGTGAATGTGATAGCTTGATAATCGTTTGCATTTTTATCATATCGAGATGGTGAATGGATGCAGTTGTATTTTTCTCTAGTTGCCTGTGCATTAAGAGCAGGAAAGGAGACAGCAGTATCTCAGAAGAATTGCCATCAGATAAGTTTAATTGCCATCTGACAGCTTTAACCTCACTTTCAATGGAAGGACAATATCTTTGTGTTCGTTCTATTTTTTGTTTTCAGGGTCATGCGAGCACGGGAAAAATCGAAGGTTTTTCTTTTCATTGTCAGTCATCAATACAAGCCGTGGCAGAATAGGAGATGAAATGGAATTGGATGACAATAATCAAGTAATTACTTTATCACTATTTTTCTCTGTCGATATATTTCCTCTTTCGTACTATCATAAGTTCCAATTTACACACCGACCTGTCAAATCTGAAGTGTACACGTACCTCACTTCTATTTCATCTCTTCTTCGTCTCCGGTGTAACGACGGTCAATGAGGCATTACTGATACCGATTAGGCAGATAAGTGCTGAATAACGTAGTATAATACGAAAGAGCAAATATATCATTTTTAATAATTCTGTCATTATTAGAATAGAATTGATTAACTCAGATATAGTTTTTTAATTTCTACGCTCGAGTAAGTTTGGTATATTTTAAATAGTGAAATGCTGCATATGATTATGTAATTTACAATTTGTTACAGATCGTATGCAAACCCGAGGAGGTTTCTTTCGAACGAGGGATCATCCACTTGTTGTTCCAACAAGAACCAGTTGCATTCATTGCATTTGACAGGTCGGTATATAAATTGGTTCTTAATTTTTACGCTGAGTAAGTTCGGTATATTTTAAAAGTGAAATGCTGCATATAATTGTGTAATTTACAATTTGTTACAGATCGTTTTCGAACCGGAGGAGGTTTTTTTCCAACGAGGGATCATCCACTTGTTGTTCCAACCACAACCAGTTGCATTCATTGCATTTGACAGGTCGGTCTATAAATTGGTAGTATAATACGAAAGAGGAAATATATCATTTTTCTTAATTCTGTCATTATTAGAATTGGTTAACTTAGATTAATATAATCTTAGTTTCTACGTTTAGTTAGTTCAGTATATTTTAAATTGTTTGTGTTATTTACAATTTGTTACAGATCGTATGCGAACCCGAGGGGGTTTCTTTCGAACGAGGGATCTTCCACTTGTTGTTCCAAGAACCTGCTGCTTTGGTTCATTCGGCGACCTGGATCTGCTGTCTCGAGTGTATGGACGTATGTTGACGTGCGTCATTTTTATAAGTATAAGTCCCTAGCATAGTTAGTCTTTAGAGAGCGCTTGACGCTCTCGGGCAGCGCGCAGTGGACACTGGCCTGCTCGCGGGGGATTGGTGCGGCGGAGCGTCGAGCACGTCACGTCGCACAGTGGTTCAGAACGCCGATTTAGCTTATCGAAATTCGTTATCGAAAAACTAAGGAACTTCTTGGTCAGTGAATTCTCATTACGTTTATAGTACGGTTATTTATCTATAAATTTAATGTTAATTCATAAAAAAATTAACATTTATTTATAAAAATAATTATTTATAGAATCATAAAAATTTTTATGAAATAATTTGAATGTTAAAGTAATATTTGAATGAAAAAAAAGAAATAAATTTTATTCATTTATAAATTTACGCATTAGTAAATGAGTAAGCACCTCCTGAAGTTTGCTGTTTGTAGACTGCGGGCTCATGACGCAAAATTGTACTATTCTCATCATCCGGTAAGGTGTTTCTGTTACAAATTTGTACAAAATGGATCGTATGACCCCAAGGTATGTAGATTTGTTGCAATAGTTACTTACATTAATAGTTTAGACTTGTTGCTTTGTGTGTTTTTCTATGTAAATAAGTTTGACATGAGATATATTATTCGGCAGGTAACGGCAGGAGCTGTTTTGGCTTGCATGTGCTTCTACTACTCTTACTGTAATAGGTGCAATATAAACTAAAACCTGCTTTAACCTGCTTTTTTTTATTTTTAATTTCCAGTGGTTACGTCGCACGATAGACTGTCTTCCGCACATTGGTCTTACCGCTCAATCTCATCGCGATCGAATATATAATTTATAATTACTATTAATATTAATAATATATATTAATAGTTTCGCCGAAATATATCGCTTCGCCGATGGCGAGATTAACTTTAAATTAGCGAGGTACTTCGATCGCCATGAGATTGAGCGGTAATACCGATGTGCGAAAGACAGTCTATCGTGCGACGTAATCGAAGTACCTCGCTAATTTAAAGTTAATCTCGCCATCGGCGAAGCGATATGTTTCGGCGAAACTATTATTATATATTATTAATATTGATAGTAATTATAAATTATATATTCGATCGCGATGAGATTGAGCGGTAAGACCAATGTGCGGAAGACAGTCTATCGTGCGACGTAACCACTGGAAATAAAAAATAAAAAAAAGCAGGTTAAAGCAGGTTTTAGTTTATGTTGCACCTATTACAGTAAGAGTAGTAGAAGCACATGCAAGCCAAAACAGCTCCTGCCGTTACCTGCCGAATAATATAGCTCATGTCAAACTTATTTACATAGAAAAACACACACAGCAACAAGTCTAAACTATTAATGTAAGCAACTATTGCAACAAATCTACATACCTTGGGGTCATACGATCCATTTTGTACAAATTTGCAACAGAAACACCTTACCGGATGATGAGAATAGTACAATTTTGCATCATGAGCCCGCAGTCTACAAACAGCAAACTTCAGGAGGCGCTTACTCATTTACTAATGCGTAAATTTATAAATGAATAAAATTTATTTCTTTTATTTCATTCAAATATTACTTTAACATTCAAATTATTTCATAAAAATTTTTATGATTCTATAAATAATTTTTTTTATAAATAAAATTTAATTTTTTCTATGAATTAACATTAAATTTATAAATAAGTAACCCTACTATAAACGTAATAAGACTTCACTGACGAAGAAGTTCCTTAGTTTTTCGATAACGAATTTCGATAAGCTAAATCGGCGTTCTGAACTACTGTGCGTCGCGCCAATCAGGGAGACTGCCGCAAGTCGCCCCCACTCGACCGTTACCGGCCAATAGGACCGATAACGGTCCCCTCCGCGTTAGGTATATAAGAGCGGGCATTTTGAGCGTAGCGGGTATTCCGGCGTTGAGGGAGATGCCTGGATCTTCCTCAGTCCTTCTTAGGATTCTTCCAATAGACGACTTGATTCGCATTTTGGTTCCCTTTTCTTTCTCCCCTTTTCCTTCCGCGGCGTTTTCACGCCTTTCCTTCGCCTCCTTCCGCGGCGTCTTCACGCCTTCCCCGACCGCGGCGCCTTCGCGCCTTCCTCCGCTTCCTTCCGCGGTGTTCTCACGCCTTTCCCTGACCGCGGCGCCTTCGCGCCTTCCACCTTTTTCCTTCCGCGGCGTTTTCACGCCTTTCCTTCGTCTCCTGCCGCGGCGTTTTCACGCCTTCCCCGACCGCGGCGCCTTCGCGCCTTCCACCGCTTCCTTCCGCGGCGTTTTCACGCCTTCCCCGACCGCGGCGCCTTCGCGCTTTCCACCGCTTCCTTCTGCGGCGCCCTTGCGCCCTTCCCTCGACCGCGGTGCCTTCGCACCTTTTTCCCGACACGGCGCCTTCGCGCCTTTCCTTCCGCGGCCCCTTTGCGCCTTTCCCTTTTAAGTTCCCCGCACGCGTGTCAATTTCACTTTAAATTGATGAATATCCTTTAATATCCTCCGAACCGTAGACTTGCTAACCTCTGATTCTAACCTTTCTTGCCATAGCCCGAATATTCGTTCGAGGGTTATTCCTTACTCTTTCTAGCAGAGAGAGCATCGATATTTTGCTGCATCTATATTCTTCTGGAACTTCCTAAAATAATTATAAAAACCCTATATAATTCAGCCCGAACAAGTACAATCTTATCGGACTATACCTTATCGGGGAGATTTTTCGACATAATGATTCCGAAACGTTTTTATCGAGAAGTATATATTTCTAACATACGGTAATGTTACAGAACAGTTACTTGCAAGAACGTGCTTTATGGGGTGCAAATGATGATATTTTGTAATCCATCGTTACACCAGAGGCGAAGAAGAGATGAAATAGAAGTGAGTTACATGTACACTTCATGTTTGACAGGTCGGTATATAAATTGAAACTTGTGATTGTATAATACGAAAGAGGAAAAACTTATATCGATAAAGAAAAAAAAAATAAAGTAGTTACTCTATTATTGTAATCCAATTCCATTATATCCCTTATTTTTCTGCCACAACTTTGATTGTTGATAGTGGATGGATCAACCAATAAATTTGATTTGTCTTCGCTATCAGCAATTAAAGTCATGGCAGAAAAATAAGGTATACAATGTTATTGGATTACAATAATGGAGTAACTACTGTATTATTTTTTCTTTATCGATATAAGTTTTTCCTCTTTCATATTATACTATCACAAGTTTCAATTTATATACCGACCTGTCAAACGTGAAGTGTACATGTATGTACCTCACTTCTATTTCATCTCTTCTTTGCCTTTGGTGTAACGATGGAAATTACAAAATATCATCATTTACACCCCGCAAAGCACGTTTTTGCAAGCAACTTTTCTGTAACATTCCTGCGATATTTTACAATATTCGTGAACATTACCGTATGTTAGAAACATTCCTTTACTCATAATATATATTTCTCGATAAATTCGCGAATGTTGCAAAACAGCATAGAAGCATTTCGGAATCATTACGTTGAAAGATCTCCTCAATAAGGTACAGGTCGATAAGATTGTACTTGTTAGGGCTGAGTTATATATATATAGGGTTTTTTTTATCCCAGAAGAATATAGGTGCAGCAAAATATCGATGCTGTGCTGGAAATTTATTTACGTGTAAGGGGGGGGGGGGGGCGAAATTTCAGCGGTGCATGCAAAAGGATTTCTTGAAACTATTCCAACGTCTCGAGTTAATATGTAACAACATATGTACTGTTATAAGTGGTACCTTTACATGTGATTAAACAATTCGTCACGGTTATTGGAAGAATATACTTAGGGCCGGTTTTACCAACAGGTATAAACGTGGTATAGCGCAATACTGAGAATAACCATAAGGCTTATTGCTGATTATATTCTCAGTATAGCGCTATACCGCGTTTATACCTTGTTGGTAAAACCGGCCCTTAGAGTTAAAGGTAAAATGTCTACATGGATTTCTGTAGACGACCAAAATATAAGAAGAATCCGATGGCCTGTAAATTCGAAAGCGGTATGTTTTATTTCTCCAAAATACTAAGGCAAAGTGAAAAATATAAGGGCACTCTAGTTTATAAATCCCTTTCAAAATATCACGAAAATAAATCAAAAGTAACGTGGTTATAATTAATTAGCTCGTATGGGTATAAAATGTGAGACTTTAACTTTGTGGTAATAAAAAGCTATTTTCCTACATGTACGTATTCTCCTCATGAATAAATTCCAAAAAGTAGTGAAATCCCCTCACAAAAACAGATTCTCTGTAAAAAAAGGCGGCATGTTCATTCAGTGCAAACCAAAATTGATACGTAAAATACTCTCCAAAAAAGATTTGAAATCAATTAAGATCGCCATGTTCAAGATTTATATATAAAAAGTAAAAGGCATCATTTGAAAGGAAAATTATTGTAAATCAGGTTACTAAAAAATTCGACTAAAAAAATTTATAAAAAAATTTTAATAAAAAAGAACGCCGCGTTTTTTCCTTCAAAATAAAAAATTCAGACAGAGAATTATATTCGATGTTTATGCACTTATGATTTTAAATAAATTCATACACTTATATGATACCACCAGTATACCGAACGTCGCACGGGAAACCGATCAGGCGGGGGCCTTCTGGATTTCTCTGAATTTGACTTCGACAGTGCAATTTATGAATCACTCTAGCACAGTCCAAGCACTGCCAATATTCGGTATAGTGGACAAAATATGAAAGCTTAAACGCGGCAAGTTCTTTTTTATTAAAATTTTTTAATAAATTTTTTTAGTCGAATTTTTTAGTAACCTGATTTACAATAATTTTCCTTTCAAATGATGCCTTTTACTTTTTATATATAAATCTTGAACATGGCGAGTATTTTACGTATCAATTTTGGTTTGCACTGAATGAACATGCCGCCTTTTTTTATAGAGAATCTGTTTTTGTGGGGGGTAAGCTTATACCTTAACCAAGAAGCATCGCTGTACCACGCACGTCGATATTTCATCAAACCTTGAGAAGCAACAATGCTTCTCACGGCCCAGGTATATCAAAGGTCTGTGAAGCACGCTTGCTTCTCATGGCAGTCAACGTGTTAACCTGTCGGTTATAGACCATGAGGTACTAATATCTCAGATAACATACGAGCATACTAACAATAATATAAGAGTGAACAACTGTAGTAAAGTTAGAAACCTCTTTCGAAGTTCCCCGACATCTAGCATGTTGTACGAAAAGGTTGTGATTCAATTTATCGCATACGTATGCAGAAATATTTGTCTCAACATGAGCGTGTATTTTCATTAGAAAGTCTTGGAACATACATTTTGACGTGCAGAAGCCTACTACTAGTTTTCTACAGTACATGGTTAATTTTTATAGCTACTTTTGTATCGAGTAACCGCTTCAGGAGCATATCATAAATTTCCTCTCCTGTAGTGTAGAAATATACTACTAATTTACTACTGTAATTGATAAGTACTGTAATTATACTTGTATGCTCTGTAAACGCTTCAGAAGTATGCTATAAGTTTCCTATTGCAGTGCAGAATCCTACTACTAGATTGCTACTGTAGACGGTAACGTACTATAATTGCTTGTATACTCAGTAAACGCTTCAGAAGTATGCTACAAGCTTCCTACTGTAGTGCAGAATCCTACTACTAGATTGCTACTGTAGATGGTAACGTACCAATATTGTAGTATAATGAATTTCTATCTTGAACTTAATAGGAAGCACTGGCAGTTACACGTACATTAAATTTTAAGTACACATTGTGTACCTGAAATTCAATAAATGTGTATTGAAAGTTTAATTCGCACAATTATGTCCTTCGATGTCTTTCATTAAACTATAAACAATGTTTTATACTAATTTCAATTTATTAAAATGATTCTCAGTTGTTCAATTAAACTCGAATCTCGAACGCAAGCTTTGCAAAGACAATAGATTATATGGATAGTAGGTAGAAATGCTTAACAAATTCACTGAACAACGGTAATTAGCTTTTTTAGTAAAATAGAACATTACATGATCACATTAATTTAGAGTTAAAGAATAATAACGTTTTGCAGCCCGGGCTTCGTCGACGTCGTCACAACTGGCCGCCCTTTTGTTATTGCTGAGTCGATTTTTATGCATGTAAACGCGTTGACATGCATTTTTTATAGAAATTTGTATCCCTTTTTTAAATTCCTCATATGTGACTCCTGCTAGGGATTTTATGTTCCTCAGTGCAGCTGCAAAATAAGATATTTGAAAAACTGTTCATAATAATTGAAGGGTTTCTTTTAAAAATAACATTTGTCAAAAACTCCAATCTCTGTAGTATTGGTAATAATGCCTACTCTTTCATTATATTATAACGAAAAATTAATTATTATGAAATTATATTATAATGAAAGAGTAGGCACCACTACTCGGCTAGATACAACGAAAGGGTAGGCATTATTACCAATACTACAGGGATTGGCATTTTTGACAAATGTTGTTTTTGAAAGAAACCCTTCAATTACAATTAGAAAAATATACATATTTTGTTTCTTACCAAAAAAGATGATACTCATGTTAGAGTTTCTGAATCGAACTTTATGCTCATTCTTTTTCGATGCCTTCCAAGTGATATGTGTTGCGATGAAAGAGTCCGTGAGACTCGCTTGCAAAAATTCCTTAAGGGTCGTAGTTACAGTTCCTCCTCCTCTCTCTTGAAGATATTCTTGTTAAAGAAAGAATACGAACAAACATTACGTTTTATACATAATTTGAAAGAAATGGTCTTCAAAACGAGAATCATTGACATAAATATGTAACTACATATAATACAAACCAAAATATGTAACTGCTCCTTATCCTGCTCCAAATCTTCGAAATCTTTTCTAGTTGCTATCGGCAAATTTAAAGTTGCAACCAATGCTGTCAATTTTTTTTGATCTTTGCCTCTTTTCGATTGTATATACTTTATTTTCCTGAAACAATTCAACTATTTATTGGACTTCCTTGCAAACTTTGTTACTTTTACTCTTTAAATAAAAAAATATTTTAATTCTAAAAATCAAACGAATGAAGGGACAGATGGAAATTATAAGTGTACGATTATTGAAATTGGTGAAACGTACTATTGTCAGAATTTCCTGCAATACTTCATCACGAGATGCTGCTTGTCCCGTACTTCCAGTATCTTTCCCATCCTCTTCGCCACGATGTGATTCAGCCGTATTTCCATCTGTAATAAAAATTATGATTATGCCACTACGATAACTTTGTGAAATGTCATCTGTTGTACCAAGCTTGAGAATTGTATAGTTAAAGATATGAAACAAGCGTTTGTTATTCGATTTAGAAAAAAATTTTTTAAAGCTTTGCAATAATAAGAAACGTTTCACCTACCGTTTTTACTATTATTGGTTGGAATTATTAGAATGGTCTATAATCTCATCCACCTCGGCGGAAAAATTAATATTATTATTTACCGCAACGTTAATATGCACCGGTTCTCTTTGCACTTAAATTTAGGCAATCTCGCTCTTTCTACGTCGATCTGCGCCAGTAGAGCATTAATTGCAGTGCGACGTCGATTACGCTTTTATCCAGTCCACAGTATTGTTTTTAGTAGTTGAATAAATTTACATATGTAAAAATTGTGGCTGATTAACTAGTAATAATTAAGCGTTTGATTAATTGATAATTTCTGTGAATCTATTTATGTACCTATTACAATTAATATTATAAAATAAGTTGAATACAATATTGATTGTAATACATAAATAGATTCACAGATATTATCAATTAATCAAACGCTTAATTATTACTAGTTAATCAGCCACAATTTTTACATACGTAAATTTATTCAACTAAGTACTAAAAATAATACCGTGGACTTATCAACCGTGATGCCTTCGGATGTAGCATTGTTAGCGACTGTCTCGCTAGAAGTCTGGAATCGAACTCTCGCATCGTGCGCCTTCCTGACCGGGACGTAGGTACTCACAGGTAGCGAGGGTAAACGGGACTTCTGGAAATGCTCGAAATAAGTAGGTACGAATAGCCCAGTCATTTAAGAAAAAAAAAGGGGGTCAACCTCGGAATGAGAGATAATAAGCTAGAAACTCGTATACACCTTCATTTTGGTGTTCTAAAAGTTGTCTCAAAAATGTAATAAAATCTCGTGTCTGCGTCGTAAGTTATTTAAGGTCAAAGGTCTCAAAAATCGGGTTTTCGCGATTATCTCGGTTTCTATAGCTCCAATGATGTTAACATGTATTATAAAAATTGTAGAGTATAAAATTTGCGATATATTTTGTTGTAAATATTTTTTCATGCGCTTAACCGTTTTTGAGATAGAGGGCGGAGAGCGCGCAGTGCTCAGCCATACATACTATAATGCAAGGTCATCTGTGAATCTCGGTGAATAATACCTTGTATGAAGTTATTAAATCATTGAAATATCATTAACAATGAATAATTTGTATTATTTATTAGTTAATACATTGTATTTAATAACATTTAACATATATCTAATATATTCATTTATTAATACTTACCTACTTTGTGCAATTACAAACTCATTAAACGAAATACTTATTGTATATCTTAATTTAATATTAATTTATTGAAAGTAGATTTTAAGTTGAAATAAAACGAGTAAATATATTTTAATTTTATCTTTATTCAGCAGCTGTATATTTCTTGCAATTTAAATTGAAGTGAAGTGAAAGTTTACAAATCTTTAATAATTTAAAGAACAAAAGTATTAATTTTCTTCTTCTTCATCGTCATCTTCTGGGCGTTCGAAAATTTTTGTTTCATTGTCATCATCTTCGTTGTCCTGAATCATTATTTCCAGGCCTTCTAGAATTTCTGGATCGAATGCACTCTCTTCCTTGGGGTCGCTTTACAATGAAACAGCATTAAGGCAAGCTTGCCCATTACACTAACCACAAGCTAAAGTGCATTGCAACCCCGACTTTCTGCATCCGCAGCGTGGACCACATACATTCTTACTGGTGCTGGTGGTAATGTTGTTGTCATTGACTCCAGGAATTCATTTTGCAGCACCCAACCCCATTCCTGGGGATCTAAATCATGCCCTAACCATTTCTGGACTTGGTCATAGACACGGTTTATATGCTGATGGGCTGCTGCACTTGTCGGTGGAAGATTAAACAACTAGGCAGGTTTATGAAGCTTTGTAGATTTAACGAACCGAGTACCTATATCGAAGATGATCGATATTGTCCTCAGATTTAGGAGCATTGTATATCGCTAGTAAGATGCGTACTCCATTTTCGTAACATAATTGTTGCACAGGGCAGTTTTCTTGTAGAAAAACTTGAGCCAATTGGTCAAAATTGGCAAGTTTTTTTTAGTAATTTGGTGAGTTTTTTTCCCTTTTTTAAACAGTGCAGAAGTTGTATCACAGCCACTGAATGCATGTAAAAATAAAATATGTTTTTTAGAAAGGGGATATTTATCAAAACTTTTTGAAGAATAGATTTCTGTTTTGACATTGCATTTTCCAACTTTTTTAAAGAAAATTTCTTCTTGATATAATTGAGTGCGTCCAATTAAAATAACGAGCAAATCTATGTCTTCTCCTATGATGACGACAGTCCTCTCATGTTTGGATTCTTCGATAGCTGTATCTGTGATAAGAACATCAGCATCATCTCTCGCCTGTTTTGTTGTGATATTTACACTCTCTAACTTTTCAATGAGCATATCAATAAGTTTCTTTTTATTATATCGATTTGACAAAAACCTATCTTGGCTGATTGGCACAATCCTTGTTTCGTCGAAACAAATTTCATAAGATTTCGAAAGAGCAGCAGTTCTTCTTAGTTGTTTCATTGCTTTTATGTTTTTACTGTAGTCCGAATATCCATCAAATACAACAACAGTTTTTGACCTATAATGTGTTTGTAAATACTTAACGTATTTATCTAAAGCAACGGAAAAAGTATCGTCTTTACTCCATACGATGCGATGCAGAAGAAATCCACCATCGATGATATACGTCACATTATTTTCATCAAATTCGATATGAACAGGTGTCATATTATCATATAATGTGGCTTTCGTGGTTTTTCTCATGCTATTATTATCAAATAATGATGTCGGATATGGACTTCATTCATATTGAAGGTATCCTTCGAAATTACTCTCAAACTGTTTGGTTACAGTTATCCTTTGGAAGAGTAACAATGGATCTACAGAGACTTTACAATCCTTAATTTTGACTGATTTGTTAACAACTGAAAGCGGTGATTAGCAAAGTGATTTCGATGATGCGTGATTCATTAGGAACCGCCCGGCAATTAGCCTTTCGGGAAAGGTACAGGACTGTGAGTGAATCACAGCTCCTGCTTGGCCTTAACAATTAGATATTATATATGTAAAATGTTATTAAATACAATGTATTAACTAATAAATAATACAAATTATTCATTGTTAATGATATTTCAATGATTTAATAACCTTATACAAGATATTATTCACCAAGATTCATAGTTGACCTTGCATTACAGTATGTATGGCTGAGCGCTGCGCCCTCTCCGCCCTCTATCTCAAAAACGGTTAAGCGCATGAAAAAATATTTGTAACAAAATTTGTCGCAAATTTTATGCTCTACAATTTTTATAATACATGTTAACATCGTTGGAGCTATAGAAACCGAGATAATCGCGAAAAACCGATTTTTGTGACATTTGACCTTGAATAACTTACGACGCAGACACGAGATTTTATTAGATTTTTGAGACAACTTTTAGAACGCCAAAATAAAGGTGTGTACAAGTTTCCAGCTTATTATCTCTCATTCCGAGGTGAAACGCTAATTTGACTGGGCTACGAAGTACTCGGTCATTCCGGAGGCACTGACTCGCCATGCGCCTCCCTAGCCGAGGCGCAACACCTCCCTCCTTGAGCCTGTTGCTGTTAATATAACCCCCACAAAAATAGATTCTCTGTAAAAAAAGGCGGCATGTTCATTCAGTGCCAACAAAAATTGATACGTAAAATACTCTCCAAAAAAGATTTGAAATCAATTAAGATCGCCATGTTCAAGATTTATGTATTAAAAGTAAAAGGCATCATTGGAAAGGAAAATTATTGTAAATCAAGTTACTAAAAAATCCGACTAAAAAAATTTATAAACAAATTTTAATAAAAAAGAACTTGCCGCGTTTAAGTTTTCATATTTTGTCCACTATGCCGAATAATTATTAGTGCTTGGACGGTGCTAGAGTGATTCATAAATTGCACTGCCGAAGTCAAATTCAGAGAAATTCAGAACGCCCCCGCCTGATCGGTTTCCCGTGCGACATTCGGTATACTGGTGATATCATATAAGTGTCTGAATTTATTAATCATAAGTGCATAAACATCGAGTATAATTCTGTCTGAATTTTTTTTTCAAGGAAAAAACGCGGCAAGTTCTTTTTTATTAAATTTTTTTTATAAATTTGTTTAGTCGAATTTTTTAGTAACTTGATTTACAATAATTTTCCTTTCAAATGATGCCTTTTACTTTTAATACATAAATCTTGAACATGGCGATCTTAATTGATTTCAAATCTTTTTTGGAGAGCATTTTACGTATCAATTTTTGTTGGCACTGAGTGAATATGCCGCCTTTTTTTTACAGAGAATCTGTTTTTGTGGGGGGATTTCACTACTTTTTGGAATTTATTCATGAGAAAGATACGTACATGTAGAAGAATAGCTTTTTATTACCACAAAATTAAAGTCTCACATTTTATACCGATACGAGCCAATTAATTATAACCACGTTATTTTTGATTTATTCTCGTGATATTTTGAAAGGGATTTATAGACTAGAGAGCCCTTACATTTTTCACTTTGCCTTAGTATTTTGGAAAAATAAAACATATACCGCTTTCGAATTTACAGACCATCGGATTTCTCTTATATTTTGGTTGTCTACAAAAATCCATGAAGATGTTTCACCTTGAACTCTCTCTCTAAGACTACTCTTCCAATGACCATGATGAATTGTTTCATCACATATAAAGATACCACTTATGACAATATATATCGTCCCCTTCCTACAAAAAGTCATTAACTAACATATTTTGTAAAATTCACCTAACTGGACCTAGTAGATTAATTTTATTAAATCTTTAAATGGTAAAACTCACTAAGTGCTAAATGCGTTGGAAGTGAGCATGCGCGCATCATAAAAAGTCATTAACCGAAATATAATACCGATATTATACAGCAGAAACTACCTACTAAGTCAGTTGATGATAAATGTTAGTTAGTGACTTTTTGCAGGAAGGGGACGATATGTTATTACATATATTAACTCGAGACGTTGGAATAGTTTTAAGAAATTCTTTTGCATGCACCGCTGAAATTTCGCCCTTACTCGTAAATAAATTTAATTTAATTATTACCACATCATTTACAGCTTCGATGCTGACCTTACGACTCATTTCAGTCCGAGTAGAACATTAATTGCAAATATCATCATAAACATGCCAATGCGAATAAAAATCATCTATTACTGTTGCAGATCAAGTATTCCGTTGTGGTGATGGTCCTGATTGGTCTACTCGCTAAGATCCGTATACGTTTCTTAGCGAGTAGACCAATCAGGACCCCCACCGCAATGGAATACTTGATCTTGATTGGTCCCATCGCTGAGTTGCGTGCACGCAAAGAGATATGAGTGACTCGAGAAAGTACCCCCTGATCTCCCGGTAGCTGTCCATTCGGGAGATCGAAGCATCTAACCTCGAAACCAAGTGTACAAGTGATAAAAAATAATTATACGGGTTTCTTCGGTGAGTTTCCCCAAGTGTTTAAAGTAGTTACCTACTCCATTATTGTAATCCAATTCTATTGTATCCCTTATTTTTTTGCCACGACTTTGATTGTTGATAGTGGATGGATCAGCCAAAAAATTTGATTTTTATTCACTATCAACGATCAAAGTCGTGGCAGAAAAATAAGGGATTCAATGGATTGGATTACAGTAATGTAGTAACTACTTTATTATTATTTTTTCTTTATCGATATAGTCCCTCTTTCGTATTATACTATCCCAAGTTTGAATTTATAATATATACCGACCTGTCAAACGTGAAGTGTACATGTACCTCACTTTTATCTCATGTATTATGCAGACTCTGACATGTCATCTCGTACAGGTGCAGCCGAAGAGGACCTAGCTCGTGTCCTATATGTAAAAAGATGACTCGGTGGACATCGGAGAATGTCAGACTTGTCACCGAGCGCCTATTACCCACGGTACATTTATTGCAATAAGCGCTTTTCGTTTCAATTATTCCTGCTTTAAATAACTTTCACTTCTTTCAAAGCATTTACCTTGTAGAAACTGTTCATCGTAGGGTGCAGCGATCAATAATTGTGACTAATCGTAGACAAATTATTCCTGCGATGATGTTCCAGTTGCAAAGCATACACTAGCAAGTCAGCTTACAGAGCATCCGATGTTTAGTATCAACTTTACCTCTTTTGGAACACCCATCACCTGAGCATAATCACGATTATGTTAATGTTAATTGCATAATAGACCGTGAGCTCGGGCACATTATCGCAGTAGTAGTTCGGTACACCGAATTGCCTTCTAGTTTTAATAGACGAACTTGTCTACGACGAGTCGCTAATATCGATCGCTGCCTCCTACCACGAACAGTTCATAAAAGGTTATTACCTTGAAAGAGAAGTTAAAGTGATTTAACGCTGGAATAGTTGAATGAAACGATAAGCGCGTATTGCAATTAATGTACCGTGGGTAATAGGCGCTCCGTGACAAGCCGGACATTCTCCGATGTCCATCGAGTCATCTTTTTACGGACAGGACACGAGCCAGATCCTCTTCGGTTGCACCTGTACGAGATGACATGTGACAAAATCGTGAGTCTTCATGAAAATCTTCTAACGAACTCGTTCTGCAGTAATACTTAATGAAATAAAAGTGCGGTACATGTACACTTCACGTTTGACAGGTCGGTATATAAATTCGAACTTGGGATAGTATAATACGAAAGAGGAAATATATCGATAAAGAAAAAATAATAATAAAGTAGTTACTACATTACTGTAATCCAATTCCATTGTGTATCCCTTATTTTTCTGCCACGACTTTGATAGTTGATAGTGAATAAAAATCAAATTTATTAGCTGATCCATCCACTATCAACAATCAAAGTCGTGGGAGAAAAATAAGGGATACAATGGAATTGGATTACAATAATGGAATAACTACTTTATTATTATTTTTTCTTTATTTATATATTTCCTCTTTCGTATTATACTATCACAAGTTCCAATTTATATACAATCCTGTCAAACGTGAAGTGTACATATACCTCACTTTTATTTCATCTCTTCTTCGCCTCTGGTATAATCATTTACAACCCACAAAGCACGTTTTTGCAATTAACTTTTCTGTAACATTCCTGCGATATTTTGCAATATTCGTGAATACTACCGTATGTTAGAAATATATATTTCTCGATAAATTCGCGAATGTTGCAAAATATCATAGAAACATTTCGGAATCATTACATCGAAAGATCTCCTCGATAAGGTACAGCTCGATAAGATTGTACTTGTCAGGGCTGAATTATATGGGGTTTTTATAATTATTTTAGGAAGTCTCAGAAGAATACAGGTGCAGGATAATATAGATCTGTGCTTTTTTTTTAGGAGGGGGAAATGTTTTTTACGCACACCCGGACTGAGCAATGTCAGAGTAGTGTGGGACTCGAGAGACCCCGCCGCAGTATGTTTGCCTGCGAGTGCAATGCGGGGGCCCCCTACCCACTAAAACCTAACCTCCATCCAAACATCCCCTGTCCGAGAGCACCTGGAAACGGCCAACAGGCCATACAGCAGGATACTCCCGGGTGGGTATAAGCATCAGCTCTCCAAATCTTTATCGTGCCCACAACGACGGTAAAGGCGCAGGATATGCGCTGCCACTATTGCGTCATATGACATGACGCTTCCTCGGGATAACTTGGGGGGGGGGGAGGGTTAGGGCCACCACGGGAGAGGGGAATACGCACAATCCACCCCCCACAGGGTGACTAAGCCCAGCCCACAACGTGTCTCATCCGGTAGTACAAAACCATTTTAACGTGCCGACAAGCGTATAGCCACCGGCCAAGAAAGGCGAGGGAACACCCCACCCACAAGGCACGGTGGTGTCGGCACGCGTCGTCACCGTAGGGGTATGTTTGTTGCAGACCCAGACACAATGGCCAGCGTTAAGGGGCGGCAACAAGCCGGCTCCCGAGAACGCGTCCCGAGTTAGTATTGGTCGGCGCGGCGGTTACGACCCGCAGCCTCTCTCGTGCGCTCGGTTTCCTCTTCTCTAGTCAGGACAGCGGACCATGCTTCCCGGCATTCTAGCATGCGGGGGAGCAGCCGTTCCCACGTCACCTCCACCCCGTTTATCAGGGCACACAACACCACCCTGTCCTGTTGCCAGGCAGGGCACTCACCCAGCGTGTGTTCTGATGAATCAAACTCGGCCTCACAGTGGTCGCATCGAGGAGTCCCTTCCCGGTCTATCCTGAAAAGGAACTCCCCAAAGCACCCATGTCCACCCATGAGCTGAGTCATGTGAAATGACATCAGCCCATGTCTGCGGTCCAACCATAGGTCGAAAACCGGTAGAATGGCCTCGCCTACCCTCGCACCAGGCAGGTTTTCACCCTGCAAGGTCAAACGCCACTGCGCCCGGATGAGTGCCTTGGCCTCCCTCACTATATCGCGCTTGCTCTCCGGCAAGTCCTCCCCGCGCTCTCTCAGGACCTGGATCCTGTCGTGGACCCAACGGAGGCATTCCGCCAAAAGGAGGAGCGGTGGGATCCGCGCCAGCAGCAATGTCGCCTCCAGGGAGAGCGTACGATACGCTCGAATCACCCGGAGGGCCATTCTGCGCTGGACGGCTAACAACGGGCCCCGGTAGGATTTGTAGGCACTCAGGCGATGACTCCACAGCGGAGCGCCGTAGAGTATCACCGAGTGCACCACATTGACGTAAAGACGCCTCCTCGTCTCCCCGGGTCCACCCAGGTTCGGCAGTAGCATCCAAACCGAACACGCGGCCTTCTCGGCCTTCGCCCTCACATACTCAAAATGTGGCTTGAATGACAGGGCCCTATCGAAAATAACCCCGAGGTACCTAATCGAGGGCTGGACCACGACGTCCTCTCCGCCAACGAAAACGGTTACACCCTCCAGGCGCACCGCCGCACCGAACTACATCGCCAGCGTCTTAGCCGGGGCGATCTTCAGCCCAAGCTCCTGGATACGGAAGACCACCGCACCCACGTGCCGCGCCGCCAGAAGGGAAGCCCTCCTGGGATCACTCTAACGGGCCAGGACCAGCGTATCGTCCGCATACGCCACCACCCTGCACCCGTGCAGGATCTCCGCCTCCAAAGCATAGTCGTAGGTGATGCTCCACAGGAGAGGCCCCAAAACAGAGCCCTGTAGAACACCAGCCCGGACCTCGAACCCACCCCCACGGCCCCACCCAAGAACCTGATCGAGCGTTCGTGGAGATAATCCTGTACGATTGCTACCAGGTACTCCGGTAGCGCCTTCCGCTTCATTTGGGCAATAATGCTCCCCCAGGGCAGCGTGTTGAAGGCATTCTAAATGTCAATGGCGACAGCCAGAACAACCTCCCCCGCCTCCTTGGCCTCCTCCACGAAGCCCCTCACCTCGAACATAGCGTCCAAGGTGGAGAGCTTCGGTCGGAAACCAAATTGACTGCATGACAAGCCTCGCCCTGGGAGACCGTTAAGGACCCCCTGGATCTTGTCCACAATAACCCTCTCCAGGCCTTTGCCTACGTCATCCAGTAGGCATATAGGCCTGGATCTTGTCCACAATAACCCTCTCCAGGCCTTTGATATAGATCTGTGCTAGAAAGAATAAGGAATAACCTTCGACGAGCATTCGGGCTGTGGCAACAGAGGTTAGAATCAACAAGACCATGGCAGGGAGGATATTGAAGGATGGGCGCACATCCATGCACTCGAGGCAGCAAATCTAACTCGCGGAATGAACCAATGCAGCTGGTTCTTGGAATAACAAGTGGACGATCCCTCGTTCGAAAGAAACCCCCTCGGGTTCGCACATGATTTGGAGTCCTTCTGGGTGGAATTGAATAGCAGCACGTTTATTTCTGTAACAGATTATATTTATAATAAACAAAATAACAAAATAAAATAACAAAATTATATCCAGCATTTCACTATTTAAAATATAGTACGAAGGAGGAAATATATCAATAGAGAAAAACTAATGTTAAAGTAATTACTTGATTATTGTGATCCAATTCAATTGCATCTGCTATTCTTCTGCCATGGCTTTGATGGAGAAGAAACATCAAATTTATTTGTTAATCCATCGATTCACCCCATGCTCGCATGACGCTGAAAACAAAAAATAGAATGAAAAAAAAGATATTTGTCCTTCCATCGAAAGTGAGGTTAAAGTTGTCAGATGGCAATTAAACTTATCTGATGGGAATTCTTCTGAGACCGTCTCCTTTCCTGCTCTTGATGCACAGGCAACTAGAGAAAAATACCACTGCATCCGTTCATTATCTCGATTAAAAGAAAAAAATACAAACGATTATTAAACTATACGGAGCGTCTGTCACATTCACCACTATTGAGATTCATTACTCCGATTGCACTGAATTATCACTTTTTATTAACAAGCGCGTCCGAGGATCGAAATAAACGCGAGAGAAATCGTTACGCGAATGGAAATATTTTATTCACTTTGAAAACCATGACCAAACATTCAAGGAATATATTCTCTCACACACTCTCACATACATTTGATGGCGTATGCGTGTACCCGCACCTGTGTAGACATTTCCGATCATGGCCGACTATCGCCGAAGATAGGCGGAATTAGAGTGACATTTTGACATACAGGGTGTTCGGAAAAATGACCGACACAGAAATAGGGGTGATAGGTTACGTCATTACAAGTATTTTGATATAAGGGACCTATACCCGCAAGCGCCCCCTTCTGGAGATATCAACTTTTCAAGTTTATAACGACCGAGGTTGATCAAAGTAGAATAATATTGTATTGTAGAGTTTTTTTTCTACCTGTACAATTGAAAAACAAATTAAAACTCCTTGTATCCGCATCATCTTCGAAAAGTACAAGGACTTGAGCCAAGCGGTTATCCTTTCCGCAAGCAGTTTGCGCAGTGGCACATCTATCCAGAATCGTTTCCGATGTTGCATGGACATGGGTGGCCGTCATTTTGAGCATTTGCTGTAGTACATTGTTTTTGTATCTCGTAAAATTAAATATTCGTTACCATCTTGATACGTTTCTTATTATTCTACTTTGATCAACCTCGGTCGTTATAAACTTGAATAGTTGATATCTCCAGAAGGGGGCGCTTGCGGGTATAGGTCCCTTATATCAAAATACTTGTAATGACGTAACCTATCACCCCTATTTCTGTGTCGGTGTTTTTTCCGAACACCCTGTATATGTATTGCCCGAGAAATCGGATTCTCGACTTTCAGGCGGCAGGGGCGTGGCTTAGCGTTGCTAACGGCGAATCTCTGTTAATATTTAAATTATAATATTTATTCTGGTCTCTATCAATAGAGAATAGTCGATTTATATGGCGTAACTAAGCATAGTTTTGGTTATAACCGTATATTTATTGAGAAAATTCGATGTCAAATTTGAGGGGTGAAGGGGGGGCAGACATTTTTCCTGTAAAGATACACGGGTGCTCGCTCGCTGCGACAGCGCTGTCGGCGTCGTTCTAACGAACTTGAATGAACTTGAATCGTTCACGAACGCTAGTCATTCCATTAAAAAATGGCGACTATGCTAAACTCCGCCAATTTTTCGGATCACCCGATTGGCAACGGAGAGACCCGAAAGCGATAAAATAAAAAGTCACCGCTGCAGTGGACTAAAATTTCGTCTGCTGCGCGTATACAGTATGTCCCGTGGATAACGCAAGTATTTGAATTTCCCCCACATTTTACTTTAGTAGTGCTTGGAACGGTGCTGTAGTTAGAGTTGGCTTTAGAAGAGTGCGCTGCGTTCTTACGAGCCGTGTTTCGAGAGCGAAAAGTGTAAAACGTCTGATTTCCCGGGAACTGTCAATTCGGGAGATCGAAGCGTCTAACTTTGAAATTAACTGAATTTGTAAATAATGGTAATTAATGTGTAGAAGTGATGAGAAATAATCATACAGGTTTCGAAAACACGGCTCGTAAGAACGCAGCGCACTCTTTTGAAGCTAACTCTAACTACAGCACCGTTCCAAGACCTACTAAAGTCAAATGTGGGGGAAATTCAAATACTTGCGTTATATATATCCACGGGACATACTGTATACTTCTCCAACATGGGGTAATTTTTTATCCTTCCGTGGTGTAAAAATACGTCCGCTTTTTGTGTCGAATTTTTAATTTAGATCAAAAATTATCCTTCCAGGTTTTAAAATTTAACCTTCCTTACATTATTTATGTATACTTCGTAGGATAATTTTTGATCTATTTTACCTTTCGTACTCAGATTACCCTTCGAACAGAATAATTTCTATTCTCTTTTTTTTCAGTGCAGCTCAATAGAAACTGAAGTATTCGTTTTCCTGTGCCAAGTGTCTGGTTCATTTACAAATCTGCACAAGATTTGGTCACCAGACGTATCCACGGAACCTATTCTCTATTCTTGGAAAATAGAAATTTATTAGCAACAGGAGGATAATAGTTGTGTCTTTTGGTCCTACTGTATTCGGAAGGTTTCCTACTACATCATAGAATGTAAACAACTCTCATAATTATTCTTTCCAAAGTATAGAAAAAGAGGATAAAAATTAGTGCCCAATGTATGTAGCTATCTATTTCTTACTTCTTTTCTCCTACAGTAATCTGTTGAAAGATAAATTTGTAGAGATTTTATTTTCGGTGCTACAGTATACCCATTAGTAGCCTTCACCCGGCAGGTATGTTTGCGCCAACAATAGGACCATAGATTCTGAAATTTGTAAGCACTACTTAATAATAATTTAACTAACTACGTTGTAAGCTTTGAGTAGTGCTATAGTAGGTCGTTTCACAGCAAAAATAGTAATTTTATGGCCTACAACATCAACCTGAATGTGAAGGTTTCTGTTTCCGGCTACTTTGCGACTACGATAGGTGAACATAAGCGGAGCTTCGGAAACTCGCCATTTATCTAATAATATTTCACACTAGAATAAGAAATCAGTGAACTCCTCACAAGACGTCTAGATTTGTCAGAATTTTGACAGCTATTATTGTCATAAATATACTACTTTACGTTTCGTATTTCTTTTCAACGTCAGTAGAAAATCAAAAGAGTGGACGTGAAAGCAGATTATAAGACATCGACGGAAGAATAGATAAAACAGGTCTATAGTGGCAATGACTATGATATGCTACTGTTGTTAGCACAAATAGTCTATTTTATTTTCCATGTTAGGTATCAGTTTTAGCATGTGAATGTAACGTAACAGTTGAAAGAAAATATAGAACTTTTAGTTGGATAGTGAAGAGAGTTTCGTACTTCACACTTGTTTCCAGTAACAATATCTCATCTATAAGTAACCTACAGTATCTCATTTAATTTCGCCACCAGTAGATCGAAATTAATAGAAATATTGCTTACTACATTTGTGCTTTTACCGTAGTAGACATAAGAAACGCTTGTTTTCTACTACAATCTACTCCTACAGTTGCAAAATTTTAATTTTTGCTTCGTATGTTATCAGGGTAGTATATCGGCTAAGCTAACTACTTCTGGCTCATCACCATCTTCAAACTTATCTGGATGAAAGCTTTCCATAACGTCAGTTAATTCGTGCGGCAACGGATCCCCTTTAATCCAATCAAACTTCAGTTGTCCATTCTCCAACTTCCAGCCATGTCCCACTAGAATTGGTATTATGGATTTAGCGACGTGTGCATTGTTCCATATATAGTACTGGTAGTTTGTACGACTGATCTGTATCTAGCAATGCAAATGTCATTGTGGGAGAGTATTTTTGTGTGAACAAATCGTACCGTAGCTTATTTATATCTGTGTATCCCTTATCACTGTACAAGCAACAGACAAATTCCTCTAGGCCTGTCAGTAACATGTCTGTAATTGTAAGTGATGATCCTAATGATCTAAGGATAGGCAAGAATTTCGAAAACTTTTTCCAATTTAGATTTTACTGACAACTTTTCATGACGAACAAAAGAACTGGTAGTGTCGCATCCGGATAATGCATGCATATTTAACATAGCATGGCTCTTTGCTACACCTAAATCCCGAGAAATGATGGTGACATTAATGACCCTTCGTTTGTTTCCAGTTCCTGTATCAAACAGTACACGTTTTCAATTTCGTTGGCGTAACTTAACAACAACATAAAAACATCTGTGTCTGGTGATCTAATTCTGATAGGCAAATTGTCTTGACAAGATTGAGAAGCATGGAAGCAATGTAATATAATATTAGTATCCGCTTCCTCTTGTGCAGAGCATAGCTCTTCTTGTATCGTATAATAATTCACAGTTGAACCGTCTTCGCTAGTAAACAACGTGCACTGATCATTATGTGTGATAAGTAAAAATTTCTACCATGAAAATAGTGGGTATATATGTCTTGTTTCCATTCATTATATAGAAGGTTGACAAGTTGTTCCTTGTTTTTACCATTACTGAGGAATTTTTTCCAATCCCGAGGAATTTTGGTCTTAGGCCCTTTTATTAAGAACTAGCAGAACTAGCAGAATAATGAATTTTTAGCAGATATCTGTACTCATAGGTAGGGAGCCATGCTACGCTAAAAAAATACATGTATTTAATTTAAATTGGAAAGTATATTTCTTTTATTAATTTATCTTAAGGCCAGCGGATAGACAATGTTTTTTATTTTTTATTTGGAGTAAAAACGTGTAAATTTTTCGGTGTGCCAACTCTGGAGCAAGCCACATACAATTGGTCGTGTGAAAAACATGAATTTTCCAAATTTAAGCCAGCAATAGTCAACGTTTGACCTTATGCTTTGTTGATGGTAATAGCAAAAGCAAGACGCAAAGGGAACTGCAGCCGCTTGAATTCGAATGTTAAATCGTTGGAAATCATAGGTATGCGTAAATGAGGACGTCTTCGCCTTTGAATTTGCCAGTGATGATTGTTACCTCGATTAAATTTGGTTGGCACTAAGGGATTTTTCGTGTAACTGATTTGGAATATTATGTCAGATGTAAGAGATTCCAAATGAAGGTCATGGTCAAGGTCAAATACAATATTACCATTGTACGGCCACTAAAAAATCCTAAATCCTACTATCAAAAAGAATTTGTATAGGGCCCATAGCTTTCATGGTACGAAGCCGAACTGTACTTGACCTCAATTTGACCTCCGCTGACCATAAAGGTCACATGGAAATAATGGTCAAGGACATATTTGAACGTGAAATTTCCCGCTCTTTTCATTTTCGGTATATAAAATAGAGGTTCAGATTTTTAAAAATCAATTTTACCTAGAAGGTCATTGTCAATGTCAAATATAATATGACCATTGGGTAGCCAGGGAAAAATCCGAAAAGTTTTACACATTAAACGTTTTTCTCTAAAATGATTTCCCGCTGAGATAATCAGCTGTGCCTGGACTTTTTAAACACCCTGTATAAGATTTACTAACTCAGAAACCTTCGCAGGCATGCGTCCAACCATTCTCCAAAGTTTCATCGCAATCGGATGAACGGTTTAGGAAGGCATAATAATCATCCGTACCGCTACTTTTTGAACACCCTGTATACGATTTACTAACTCAGAAACCTTCGCGGGCATGCGTCCAACCATTCCTCAAAGTTTCATCGCAATCGGATGAACGGTTTAGGAAGGCATAATAATCATCTGTACCGGTACTTTTTGAACACCCTATATAAGATTTACTAACTCAGAAACCTTCGCGGGCATGAGTCCAGACATTCTCCAAAGTTTCATCGCAATCGGATGAACGGTTTAGGAAGGCATTTGATATTACCTTAAAGGTCACGGTCAAGGTCATATCCAATACAACCACTGGATAGCCAAGGGAAAATCCTTAAAGTTTTGTATTAAACATTTTTCTCTAAAATGTTTTCCCGCTGAGATAATCGGCCGTACCGGGACTTTTTGAACACCTTGTATAAGATTTACCAACTCAGAAACCATCGCGGGCATGCGTCCAACCATTTCCCAAAATTTCATCGCAATCGGATGAACGGTTTAGGAAGGCATAAGAGACATACAGACAGACAGACAGACAGACAGACAGACAAACATTCATTTTTATATATATAGATGTATCTCCACAGCCCTTTCTTATTGTTAGTCTCTGAATGTTTTAATAGATACATCTAAGTCAGTATCCATCACGAAATCTATCCTATTGCATTTTGGAAAGCGGCTTAAGACTATCTCGGTGAGCTCACCAAAAGTTTCTGGAAGGTTACTGAGAGCCTGAAAGTAAGACATGCCATCAATCATATAAATGCATTCTTCAACCTTAGGAGGTTCATTTACCGCACCCTTGATCTCCAAAACATGGAGTAGTTTGGCCTTGTCTGTTTTTGTAGGACAGCCATCAGCAGTTGCTAATGCCCATGGTACTGGTCCTAATAGATGGGATAACAGCATCTCTAGGCTAATTTGACGTTCCTGGGACAGGAGCAAAGCTCGACCAAAAATATTTCTTTCTGCTCTTATCTCAACTAATCTGTTTTGAGAGGACGTAACAATTATCATCTCTTGAATACTCTTAAAAGTTTTAAGCTTTTGTCTCTTCAGTGGTTCATGAAATTTTTTATTCTTTAGAATAGATCTGTCTCTTGTAGGAAAGTGTTGTAGGCAGCTTTCTCCAGAATATCTACATTGAGTAAATCTTCTTCCACTGATTCAGATGCAGGCCTTCCAGATGATAGACAGAACAGAGAATCCTTGTCGTCAACTTCAAATGGATTGATATATTGCTCAATAGCTTCAATTGCTTTCAAGACACTTCGTTCACTTCGTTTCATTTCTCTTATTTGCATGTCTCGGTGAGAGGAATCTATTAATAAAGTTATTAAGGGCCGGTTTTACCAATAGGTATAAACGCGGTATAGCGCTATACTGAGAATAACCATAGGGCTTATTGCTGGTTATTCTCAGTATAGAGCGCTATACCGCGTTTATACCGTGTTGGTAAAACCGGCCCGAAGGGGTATGAATCGACCTTCCGAATTCCGTCGCTCAGTGCGACGGAACACCGTGGTTTTCCGTGTTTTTCCGGGACATGCTGTAATTGACAAGAGGCAAACAACTAAAATCTTAAACTACATGGTAATAACAACAAAACAATATGTGAGTCAGAAATTCCCACGGGGGGAGGGGGAGCCTTCGTTCTATTAACTTTCCTATACTCGCGCATTGGTCTCTCAGACCGATGATATCACTTCTGAGCTTATCTCTCCGTAACCGAAAATGTTAGCGCAATTCATAATACGTGTAACTCTCGTTCCGCTAGAATTTTCGGTTATGGGAAGATAGAAAGGTTAATATTTTATCTATGATTCCTCTAAAATTTATTATAAAATCTTCGACCATATCTCAGTTTATTATGGACATCGTGAGCTCTACCATACATAAAAAAATGTAGCATGTGTTACATAGCAGGACGTAGCAGATGAAGTCGAAGTTAAGCAGATATCAACGGGGTCAGTATCTGGATGGGTGACCGGCTTGGGGTGAAAAAACACGTGGGGTTACATTCAACTCAGAGGGCACAATCTAATTTTGTTTAATACCAAACGATTTAATACCCCGTAATAACATTGTTTATTAATCAATAATAACTTCACAGTTACATACACTTATTAATTAATTGATAGGTCCTAGAAAAATGAAGATGTAATTCTTTCCTGTAGGGATGAAAAGTCGTATCTATAATTCAAGTGAAAAATATCATAACTACGCCAATCAAATATTAGAACATCATAACTGTTTTTCCACGTGAAAATCACGTAATTAAAAATTTTAAGAGAAATTATTAGTCCGGTCAAGTTAGCCTAAAAAATAGGGGCACCCTTGCATAAATTCCCAAGAAGTTGAAAATTTACATGAACGTTAGGGATACCATTAAAATGAAATTGTGAAAAGTCGTCATCGATCCCGTGTGTGCAAAAAATTTTATGCAAGGTCAAAGTTCGCAAAAATGGGTTTTTTGGATTTATTAGCGAAACGGTTAGTGTGTTTCATGATAAAAATAGTTCCAACAAACTACACTACTATTGTTCTTACACTTTTTTCCTAAGATTTACCATTTCTGAGGAAAAGCCATTCTAAAGTTGTATTCTCCATAATATACGTGACTACGCTGCCTATGTAAATCATTGGACGTATAATATAAGTAAAACTATTAGTCTGCGTGACTAATAGAGGAGAAGGTGCAAATATGGAATATGCTGGTAATATGGAATACCTCGGTTTTGACTAAACTAAGTGCCGCCTTCTGTTGAAAAATGGCTAAATTTATGAATGTTTGCGACCTTTATTGGAAGCGATCTGCCGCACGCCGTTTTAGTATGGTTTCGGTTTACCATGTTTGTACATGTGAATTTCGCATGCTGATAATTTTAACACGTAAGTGAATATGCAAGCATGATTTTTTCATTTGAGTGCTTTTATTTAAATATTTGTTACGATGCCACTGTATATAAGCTAAAGTTTAAGATGACGTTGTATTTGTTTAGTTTTTTGTTATGATAGACTAGATCTAACTTCAAATATTGATGACATGGGTTGTCGGTAATATGGAATACTAGTCAAAGTACAAAATCAAACGTCCAAAAAATGCAGTTTCTTCTGACGAATCTGAGGATTCAAGTAAAGATGTAAAACTTGACGATTCTGACTACGATTTAGAAAATATTCCGGGACAATTGGAATCGAATGAGGACGATGCTCAATGCATGCTTTGCGAAAGAGCATTTTCTGCTGATCAGAGGGAAGAATTACGGGTCCAATGTTTAATGTGCTCAATGTGGGCTCATAATGAGTGTGCAGGCGCCGAAAAAGACGAGTATATTTGTGACTGGTGCAAGTCAACCATAAGTTACTTCATTATTTCTTAGATATTTAAGGTATTCCATATTTGCACCACCTTTTCTTAGGTGGGCATTTTGCAGTTTATCATTAAAACTTTTTTTCTGTAAAAATGTTTTAGATAATTATACATTTGCTTTTACACATTGTGGTGTCTAATTGTCTAAAGTACCTTTTCCCGAAGTTTGGCTTAATTCTATTCATTAGTAACAAAAAGATATGTCCTAAACAAAATGGTATTCCATATTTGCACATTCTCCTCTACATTAATATTGAATGGTAATTCTAAAGGCGCATCCTCATTTGTCGACAGAGTCGATCGACAATGTCGACTCAGTGAGGACGCGCCTTTAGAATTATCATTCAATATTAATATATTAGTCACGCAGACTAATATTGGGTTGGTGCACGATTATTTCGACTCTTTTGGCAGCTTCTTTTTCTTTAATAATTGTCATTTTGTTTATTTTATTTTTTCATTAAAATCATCTTCTCTATTTAATTAATAAAATTCGTGTCGAAAATCATGTCCATATTCATCATAGGTATTATGGATGTTTCGTCTTTCTCTACCACTTCGAGAAAGATGGAAGGCGGCACAGTCATTTCGCGATCTCAACGAACTTTTCGGCGAGGGAACAATCAGCAAAAGCCAAGTTGAAAGATGGTTCAAAAAGTTCAAATCGGGCGATACAAACATTACAGATGAAGAAGGAAGAGGTCGACCATCTAATTTCAACGACCAGGCACTTTTGGCAGCCGTGAAAGAAGACGAAAGCTTGACAATACGAATGCTGGCCGACGACTTTGATGTGGATCATTCGACCATTGTTCGTCGTCTCAAAAAGCTCGGAAAAGTATGGAAATTAGCTGTATGGGTTCCCCGCGAACTCTCCGACCACAACAAAGCCGAACGTGTGCGAATTTTCACTGATTTGCTGCAGCGAAACGAGCAAGCACCCTTCCTGAAGAATCTCGTCACTGGAGATGAATCGTGGCTTCTTTTCAAAAACGTCGTCTTCTCCCACGACTGCAAAAGTGCCTGGTCGTTGAAATCAGATGGTTGACCTCTTCCTTCGTCATCTGTAAGGTTTGTATCGCCCGATTTGAACTTTTTGAACTATCTTTCAATTTGGCTTTTGCTGATTGTTCCCTCGCCGAAAAGTTCGTTGAGATCGCGAAATGACTGTGCCGCCTTCCATTCTTTCTCGAAATGGTAGAGCATAATGTGAGTGCACCGGTATCCGTCCATGTAAGATTTTTTTAGCGGGAAATGTAATATTTAAAGTAGTATGGTCACGAATCGATTTCCAAGATTTAAATATGAAATAATTGATAAAATATGCGTTGCCACACATAAAAAGACGCTAGTCAAAGGAGGCACATTATTTGAATAATAAGTGAAAAATAATCAAAATAATCGACTAATTCTTACGGTCATAAATTTTATAATTCACAAAGAGAATTTTCAATTATAAATCATAGTTTTTTGATGACTTTTTTTACGGACACTCAACGATCACTTTGGAGAGTGACCATATAGTGTAGGCAAATAAGAGAAAAATTTGGCCGAACCCGGACATTTGAAATAACAAGCTAAAAATTGGTAAAAATGTTACGGATAATGTCTTAATTGAAATCCCAAAATTCCCAACAAATTTATCTTGGGGAAAATCCGCTATCTGGGAAAAACTGGCCCCATATTGGAATATTCGAATTTTAAGCATATAGCGAGTCAACCGAGCGTCCAATTTTATTTATTTATGTTCCAAATTGTTTATAATCTCTATTATACTTGACAACATTAATAGGTTTGGAGATAATAGTAATTGTAATGGAATATGCTTATTGTAAGTGATTGCCAATTTTCTCAATAGGTGGTCTTAGAACATTCTTTTCTTTTGTCAACGTGTTCAAAGCACTTAATCTATATTGTTGTGTTATTGTTTGGACTTCCACCTTTAATTCAGTAAAAATTGCATCGATTAGTTATTTAGTTTCGTTTTTATCATAATTTTAAAAAAGTGAAAAATCACCAGAACGAAATTTGGCAAACCAATTATGACACTGCCTTTCTTTCAAGGCTTCAATCCCATATACGGCACATAACTTCTTATGTGCTTGCGATGTGCTCTTGCCTTTTCGGAAATAATACAATAAAATATGCGTCTGAAGTACGCGTCTTGTTCTACTATATTTAAATTGGGATAAAAACGAAACTAAATAACTAATCGATACAATTTTTTTACTAAATTAAAGCTGGAAGTCCAAACAACAAGAAAACAATATAGATTAGCTGCTTTGAACACGTTGACAAAAGAAAAGAATATTCTAAGATCACCTATTGAGAAAATCGGCAATCACTTAGTTGCCAACCCGATACATTGTAACAAACCTGGCACTTTTCGCAGGATTTGCTGAATATAGCCATTTCAAGCGCTGCCGTAGGTTCGCGGTTTTCATCGTCTCGATATTATCCATCTGTTATCGCGATAAACCATACGTCATACCGCAAGTGAGCTTGAGTAATGAGACCCGCCGCAGTAGGCTTAGGAGCAGCACCGGCGCGCGGCTGTTCGAAAATCAGGCTTTCGTCGAAAGCACAAATTATGCACCGGCGACGTTAGACGCGTCACTGATTAGGAACCTGCACCACCGTCTTCTCCTTAACCTTAGGCTCCTCTCCTACTTCACGAGAGACAAGAAGAAGTAGATATACCTACTCGAGTTTACATGCCGGCTCGGAAGACGATGTCGCGCTAAGGCAGATAAATCACCCGAGTAATTAAAGATGTGTTGAGATAGCAGAGCGCGCAAGAGATACGCGATATCACATCGTCGCCGAGGACAAACGTAACATGCATTATACATGTGCCGAGGAAGCCTTACCTCCCACGATGCCCCGCGATTAGGTGTTAACCCGCATGCGATACACTTTCCGCGCCGTCTTTGCTCCTTCTAGCCCCGGAGAACATTAGGAGCATCACACTCGTCCCGCTGCCTTCCGAATTGCTATGCGTTAAACCTAATTGTATGTGTGGAGTAAGCTATCTATTTAAGTTGCATTTAATAAAATGTCCAGATGTCCGTAGTTCGCAGTGATAGCTGTGCACAGATTGTTAAGAATACATATTTATTAAATGGATGTAGTAAAAGCAACTTATTGATTGAAAAATGTAGGTAGCGCAATGAATCGCGTGTCATAGGATCTAGTGAAGAATAAAAAGTGAGAATCTGCTGAATTCCCTCTAATTATTATTCTACTTTGAAAGATAGATAGTACGTGTACAATTTATATTGCATTATGCTCTTAGACTGTGTGTTTGGTATAACCAGAATACTGTCTCAATATCGAAGGGGTGAACTAATTGTAAGAGAAAAGTTCTATCTCAACAGTTGAAAATCAATTACTTAAAATAAGTATATAGTTAAAAATAAAGTTATGTACATTAAGGTGGTTTTTAAAAATATTAATTTCGAACAACAACAACAATAATTTCAATTTTAAATAGTTTTCTAGAGTACCTACTTGAATTTTTCCATTTATATAACATGGGAGTTTGAAAATAATTAACTTTCTTTTTTGGATAGCATTCCTTGAAGAGAAAGAAATCTAAAACTGTCAATATCTCACTCGTAGTTACAGCTACTTGATATAATTATTACTTGATATAGTTGTGAAAAGTAAAACCGTCATATATCTATTTTCTTTTATAAACCGTGAAATTAATTTCTCCTCAGATATTTATAATGTAATTTATTCCAGCTTCACTAAAATATCATCTGTTAAATTATGCATCTGTAAATTCAGTAATTTATTTAATTAAAACCAAATTTAATATACTACCTCAATTATGCATTTATTTATAATTGAGATACGATAGGGGAGAGTGGCCTTGGTTGAGACACTTTTTATTTGTTCGTTTATAAAACACTAACATTTAGACAAAAGGGTAGTTTTTTGAAATATGTTATTAGATCTAACCTTTAACTACAAAATGGTAACCTAAAAACAATTTTTTTTCATTGACATTTTTTATGTTAGAGGAATTATTCCGACCGTGTAAAGTGTCTCAACCTAGGCCAGAGTGGTATACGATGAGACACTGGGTAGGCTACGTTGAGACAAGTTACAGCCCGTTCACACGATACGGTTTTTCCCCGTTTCGGTAATTTTACCGAATCGGTGCAAACCGAACAGCCCGTTCACATGATACGGTTTTTTTGTTCACACGATGCGGTTTTTTCACCGTTTCGGTAATTTTACCGAATAGCCCGTTCACACGATGCGGTTTTTTGACCGTTTCGGTAAAATTTTACCGAATCGGTCAGCCCCCTGACACTATACCTATCTCGGCTACGGCTCTAGCAAGTGTTTCGCACACGTCGAGTGGACGTGTCAACCAATCGCCCGGGCGCGGGCGTCGAAACAGTGCCGCTCGAGCGAATGCAAAGGATACTCAAAAAACAAAACGTGTGGCCGCCACACGCGGAAGAAGTAAAACTTCGATACCAGTTTCTCTGAATTTGATTCCGGTGGTATTAGTTTCAATTGGCTCTACGAAGAAGCATTGTAAAAGACTTGTATAGAGCCAATTGAAACTAATACCACCGGAATCAAATTCAGAGAAACTGATATCGAAGTTTCACTTCTTCCGCGTGTGGCGGCCACACGTTTTGTTTGTTTTTTTCCTTATTTTCATCCAAGGAACCCATCCTTGAAGTTTGTCGCAATATTAAAGAATCACCCAGTATATTTACTTACTTGGTCCAACAAAGTATTTTTTCCGTCATAATCAAGTATACACTTATTAATTGCAAATAAACTCTTTTCTCAGTATACGAAGTAACTTTGATCGAACGAACGAAGTATTCACTAAACTGACAAATTTCTAGAAAATCATAAACGGAATCAAGGAATTTTACTTCCAAATTTGACAGTGATAAAACATTAATCGCTGTTTCTCAGAATTTCAGATACATTACAAATTCTATAATATTATAGTGCACATTATAGTGCACGCAGTTCGGGTGGTACATTTCGACAAACGAGGACTGCTTATGTATTCGCAGTCCTGCACCTTTCCTGGAAGGCTAATTACTGAACGAATTGTAATGAACCACTTCTCGCAGATATCGCTATATTTCGAATGCATTCGAAATGTATTCAGCTTTGTAAAGGAGAGAAATGACGATTTCAATAGATAACCGAATATTTTGGCAAAGGTTCATTCCGATTCGTCCAGTAATTAACTCTTTCAGGAAAGGTGCGGGACTGCGAACTCATTAGCATCCTGGATTCGCCGAAATGTACTGCTTCGCTGATGGCAAGATGAACCCTAGTTTGACGAAGTAGTTATGATCACGATGCTATTGGGTTGGAAAATAAGTTCGTAGTGTTTTCTTTTATTTTCTTTCATTTTACAACGATTTGTTTGCTGTTCCGCAAAGTGTTTATATTCATTCGAAATAGCTCTTTCTGCTCTACAAAACTGTTATAATTGTTTATTCGAATAACAATTTTTTATTATTTTTCAGGCTTAGAAATGGAATATCCAGCAGGAAAAAATCAGAATTTCCGACATCTTTTTTATCAAAGACTCGCCTATAACAGCTTCTCCGTATACGGCAGTTTTTTTGACCTCGATGAAAAGCGAAGAAAAGCAGATGTCGAAACTGCTGATTTTTGCCCCCTGGATATTCCATTTCTAGGCCAGAAAAATAATAAAAAATTTAATTATTCGAAATAACAATTATAACAGTTTTGTAGAGCAGAAAGAGCTCTTTGGAGTACATATAAACATATTGCCAAATAACAAAATAAATCGTTGTAAAATAAAAGAAAACGTAATTGTGCGACGGAATAGTTTCGGCGACGCGAGTATCGGCCACTTGAGCATGCCGGTCGCGGGAGTATAATATATGTAAAAAAAGGCGGCATGTTCATTCAGAGCCAACAAAAATTGATACGTAAAATAGTCTCCAAAAAAGATTTGAAATCAATTAAGATCGCCACATGTTCAAGATTTATATATAAAAAGTAAAAGGCATCATTTGAAACGAAAGTTATTGTAAATCAGGTTACTAAAAAATTCGACTAAAATATTTATAAACAAATTTTAATAAAAAAGAACTTGCTGCGTTTAAGTTTTCATATTTTGTCCACTATACCGAATATTGGCAGTGCTTGGACGGTGCTAAAGTGATTCATAAATTGCACTGTTGAAGTCAAATTCAGAGAGATCCAGAAGGCCCCCGCCTGATCGGTTTCCCGTGCGACGTTCGGTATACTGGTGGTATCATATAAGTTATGAATTTATTTAAAATCATAAGTGCATAAACATCGAATATAATTCTCTGTGAATTTTTTATTTTGAAGGAAAAAACGAGTTCTTTTTTATTAAATTTTTTTGATAAATTTTTTAGTTGAATTTTTTAGTAACCTGATTTACAATAACTTTCCTTTCAAATGATGCCTTTTACTTTTTATATATAAATCTTGAACATGGCGATCTTAATTGATTTCAAATCTTTTTTGGAGACTATTTTACGTATCAATTTTTGTTGGCACTGGATGAACATGCCGCCTTTTTTTTTACAGAGAATCTGTTTTTGTGGGGGGATTTCACTACTTTTTGGAATTTATTCATGAGGAGAATACGTACATGTAGGAGAATATCTTTTTATTACCACAAAATTAAAGTCTCACATTTTATACCGATACGAGCTAATTAATTATAACCACGATACTTTTGATTTATTCTCGTGATATTTTGAAAGAGATTTATAGACTAGAGAGAGTCCTTATATTTTTCACTTTGCCTTAGTATTTTGGAGAAATAAAACATATACCGCTTTCGAATTTACAGGCCATCGGATTTTTCTTATATTTTGGTCGTCTACAGAAATCCATGAAGACGTTTTACCTTCAACTCTCTCTAAGTATACTCTTCCAATGACCATGACGAATTGTTTCATCACATGTAAAGATACCACTTATGACAGTATACAGGGTGGACCAGGTTAAACGTCATTTTTTTTATATGTGATAGAACAACAAAAAGAAAGTAGACTGTCATGAGAAAGTTTTTTTCAAAAATGTTTCCTAACAAAGATACAGGGTGTCAAAGTTTCGAAAAAAAATGGTTTTCCCATCATAACTTCTAAACTACTTGATCGATTTCCATGACATTTCGCAGATAGGCTAATGTAGAACAGCTCTAAGCAATAATAAAATAATTTTTAAAAATTCTCCAGTGGCGTAGATACTAGGGGCCGGTACCCCCATTTCCCCCTCCCAATCTTCGGCGCCACTGGATATTTTGCAAAGAAAATTTAATTATTGGATTCCCCGTTTAATTTAGAGAAAAAAATCACCCTTGCAAATTCTTGATTTATAGCTTCGTTTTTGAGATATTTATTTTAATTTATAGGGTTGCGAGCAGGCCAAAGCTAGGTTGAACTCCATTCATTGTGATATGTGATAGAACAACAAAAAGAAGTAGACTTTCATAAGAAAATTTGTTTCAAAAATGTTTCTTAACAAAGATGCAGGGTTTCAAAGTTTCGAAAAAAAAATGGTTTTCTCATCATAACTTCTAAACTACTTGATCGATTTCCATGAAATTTCGCACACTGGCTAATGTAGAACAGCTGTAAGCAATAATTAAATAATTTTTAAAAATTATCCAGTGGCGTAGATGCTGGGGGCCGGTACCCCCCTTTCCCCCTTCCCAATCTTCGGCGCCACTGGATATTTTGCAAAGAAAATTTAATCATTGGATTCCCCGTTTAATTTAAAGAGAAAAATCACGCTTGCAAATTTTTGAATTGTGGCTTCGTTTTTGAGATTTTTTTCTTTAAATTAAACGGGGAATCCAATCATTAAATTTTCTTTGCAAAATATCCAGTGGCGCCGAAGATTGGTAGGGGGAAAGGGGGTTACCGGCCCCTAGTATCTACGCCACTGGAGAATTTTTAAAAATTATTTAATTGTTGCTTAGAGCTGTTCTACATTAGCCTGTGTGCGAAATTTCATAGAAATCGATTAAGTAGTTTAGAAGTTATGGTGAGAAAACCATTTTTTTTTCGAAATTTTGACACCCTGTATCTTTGTTAGGAAACATTTTTGAAAAAAATTTTCTTATGAAAGTCTACTTTTTTGTTGTTGTTCTATCACATATTTAAAAAAATGACGTTTAACCTGGTCTATGTATATGTTGTATATGTTGTTACATATATTAACTCGAGACGTTGGAATAGTTTTAAGAAATCTTTTTGCATGCACCGCTGAAATTTCGCCCTTACTCGTAAATAAATTTAATTAAATTATTACCACATCATTTACAGCTTCGATTCTGACCTTGCGACTCATTTCGGTCCGAGTAGAACATTCATTGCAAATATCATCATAAACATGCCAATGCAAATAAGAATCATGTATTTACTGCTGCAGAAGAATTACACGCCCATTTTTTTGAAAGTAATGGTACTGACAAAGTATATGTATTAGATGTATTATTGAATACGTAGTTACATCGCTTGCACCGTACAGTATAGTTGCGTCAAACATTGACTAAATTACCTATATCACCATCAGTTTTACTAAACAGCGTTTCTAGAAACTGAGCTGGATCCTGCTCATATTCACTACTGAATACCCCGCCAGCAAACTGTCTAATCTCAGTAGGATCAAGAGCAGCAGAGTTGTCCACGTATGTTTTCAACATCGTTTCTATAATAGTGGATGAACTATTTTTTTTCTTAAGTAAACGGCTTCGTATTAAAGAAGAATGGAAGATACACTGCAAAACTGCATTTACATAACTGTAAACACCATCATTATTTTGCAAGCCATGAATTATCCATCCCAACTGCTCAGGTGGTGATTGATCATTATTTTCAGAATTAAGATTTTGTTGTGGAATGGCCCACGGGAAATCAAGTACTTTACCCCATCGCTTATGAGATATATCAATTTGGGGAAGATCCGGCCGGTAAATCTTCCTCAACCGATTATATTCTTCTATGGCGGATACATTCACTTTCATGCCGTGTGGATCGAAATTAATCAAGTGTAAACCTTGCAATGTCGTTACTCTTGAAAGCGCAACGTATGTCTATCCACAAGTAAATATGCTATTGCCGCAGCATCAACGACAGCATTTTGTAAACTCAAACCTTGACTCTTGTGTACAGTTATGCCATAGCTCAAACTGATTGGAAATTTAACACTCACACGTTCGATTATTTGTTCATTTCCGTTACTTAAACGAACAGTAATTGATTCAATATTCGCGTTGTCCAAGCTTTTGGATACTGCAATTACGCGACAAATCGTTCCATTGACAAGCTCTATACTGATATCGATATTACGTCTAATCATAATCTTTGAACCTAATTTGATTACAATGACTCGTTCAAGACCAGCAGTATTAGATGAATCATTTTCCAGCTTTAGTAAAATTTCTGCAGCTTTTTTTCGAAACATTTTTCGGACAATCAATTTTATCGTCAGCTGTAAGTAATAATTCATCTGAAGGAATCTCTTTGAGCATTTCAAAATTTAGCAAATGACATTGCTTACATGTTGGTAATAAGACAACTGTATCATCTGGTAATTTATTTATATGATTACATAGTTCACGTAATCGATCATCGTATGATGAAGAACTGTCGATTCTAATTAATCTCTGTTGTAATAACTTAATATCATCGCCGGTTAGAGCACCAATTCTCAATCTAGATAATAAATCTCCATAGGTTTGGTCTGTTTTTTGTCGCATATTAATTCGTAGTTCATCGTAACTATAAAAAGTTCTTTCCAAAGGTTGATGTTTCCCAGTGAACCCATCACCTTTGTATGTGCAGACGATGTTAAAGTTAAGGTTATGACCTTGACGTACGGGTCCAATGCAGAAAGTCACCGAAGACAAATAAATGTAAGCCACCAAACCAACCATCTTCGACATCTGAAGTATTGAATATTTCTATCAATCTTTGATTGATGTACAGTAAGATAATATTCGAAATCATGGATATTTCATCAATAATTATCAATATAACATCTTTGAACTGCAATCGTAGAGCCTTCAAGACAGCATCTGAGATCTCATTATATTTTGGGATAGGACCATGTTCGACTGGCAATTGGAAGACTCTATGTGCGGTTAAACCGCTAATATTAAATGCTGCTAAACCAGTAGGTGCGGTAACAGCAGTTTCTTTCTTCAAAAACTCTTTGGTCAAACATCTAATCGTGTCAATCAATCGACTTTTCCCCGTTCCACCTTCTCCACTCACGCACATTCTTAATGGACGATCTTTGGATGTTAGGGCATTTTGAACGCGTTGAAAAATTCTAGCTTGATCTACATTTAATTGGGAGATCATTTCTGGTAGATTTTTATCAGCCATCGCTTTATCTGCAATGTCTTGAAAATCTTTTCGTACATCATCATCGACGTCAGATTCATCAGAACTTGATGCATTAGAATCATTATCATTTTCCTTATTCTTATTACAAGATTCGAGTTTCTCAATCTCTTCTTTAATATTTTCTAATCCTCTTTGTAAATCCATTAATCCTTTATGATATTCTGATGCATCTTTCAAAATGTCTTTTTTGGCTGCGAATGATTCTGTGTATGTATTGAAGCCGTTTTTCAATTCGTCCGTATTTCTCCATGGCTGATGCAGCAATAGTAAAGCGTAATAGTAATTTTCTGGATAAGTATTAACATTATGCCTATAATAATTAACTAAATAATCGCGTGAATGCTTCTTAAGAAATAACGAAGAACCAATTTGATGAAATTCGACATCTTCATTTTTGGGTACAGTTTTCACGAGGTCGTACCACGTTGCGAATTCGTACAGTGACATTGCTTCTAACGCTTGTGGACGATTGGGGTAATGGTTATCGATCAGTGATGGACAAAAAATGTCAGTTGTGAGTCCGGATTTAACTCTTCAACATCTTTACGGGGTTTCAATTTACGGTTCCTAATTATGTTCACATCCAACCACCTAATTGTAGTGTGCGTATCAGTCCCGCATAAGGGATGCTTAAAAGTGTATCTATATACAGCTTCGAGTGCACCAATTTCTCTATGATTTAAACTGCGAAAGGCAAAACCCCATAAACGTTGATGCAACGTCTTTATAGAATTAATATCGTGGACACTATCCGATACAGTGGCAGTTTCGAATTTCGTTGCATACTTTGTGCAATACTGTGTCAATAGTGTCGAATTTTCACCAATGTGAACTGAATATCCATATTTCCTTCCCAAGCACAAAGGACAGTAGGATTATAATCATTGATAAGCACTTCTTCAGGACTACGAGGTAAATCATAGAGTCGACTTTTTGTTTTTAATTGTCTACGACCAGCAATTGATATGGCTGGTTCTCTTAAAACGAAGTCCTCAGAGCAGGTCTTGGAAACCCAAACCTACATCGGCTGAGAATTGCTCCAGACTTTTCTTTCTTAGTCCTTAAGCAATAACTGTTATGATTATGCCGCTGATGAGTATTTACGCGTCTGTATAACACTGGAGATATTTCTTTATTCGGCAGACGACACGTAACATATTTCGTTATGAATTGCCTAACGTCTTCATTGGAGTTTATTCCCATAATTGGTGCATCCTCTACCCAAAGAACCATGTGCCGATGCTGAGTCCCTCGGCCTTGATATTCACGGCGCCAGAAGTAATGACTGATTTTTCCAATGGGATTGTCATCTGACAAAAGGAAATCCATCATTCCATGAAACTTATCATCCAAGAATCGAGAAACTAATACCGGATCTCGAATGATACATTCGTTCTCGGAAAATTTGTTAAAATGCGGGGAATTTACATCACGAATATATTTTATTAAGTCTGTCCATAACCATTCCGATGGACTCAGTGTTAAAAACCACGTTGCTGGACCATAATAACGTATCATGCAATTTAAATTATTTCTCGGTGTCTTCCAATATGCAGCAGAATTTCGAAGACGTTCAAAAATTGTATTTAAATTGCCTTCCAGTTCACCGTTCTTTAATTGCTGTAAATAACCTTGAGCAGTATATTTCTGTCTCAGATTGATAATATTTAAAGCATGATAAATTCCAGCGTTTTCAATTGGCGAACATTAGTTTCATATAATAGGTGAAAAATGTATTGTTGATTCAAACGATATCTGGAGTCCTCTTACATTAGACGTAATTGAGCATAACTCTGATCAGTAAGTTTGAGAGCTCGTTCCTCATGTTGTCCGTTGATACCTGATGGATATAATTCCGGAAAACAAAGCAATTCTAATATTGGTACTCGACCATCTAGGGGTTTCTCTCGAACTTTTTTCATTTGATACAAATTTGTTGCTGTTTCAGCAATTCTTTTATTATGGAGAGGGTATAGTGTGTAATTTTCATAATACGATTCTCGATCACCAACTTGAGTTAAAAACGAGGATCCATGAGGTTGGTCTGGACAATTCAATTGGTCAGCAGGTTCGGTAATCAAGTTATTTAAGTCGCCTATGATGTTATTAGCGGGTTTCGCTGAATCATGATCATTTTGAACATTATTTTTAAGTGATTCTTCATTCTGTGAACTATCACCTTCATCAACCTGAAATTCAACATCTACGAAATTGACTCCATCTAATAATTTTTCGTGACAATCAGGCAACAAAATTTGGGAATAATATGGGTTATTTTCTTTCAACCACGTTAGTGCACGAAAAACCTTTCGAAGATCTATTAAATTTTGCCAAACTTTGTTAGCTTTCGTCGGTAGTCATTTATCAAGATATAAAATTCTTGATTATCACTTATCGCAACTGTTGAAGGACATATTTTTGATAATGTTTCCTCTGTTGGCAAGGGCAGATAGAAAGTGCGACCTACTACTTTTTGCATTTTCATGTGATTTGGCATGTTTTTCTTTGCTACCGTCCCCATTCTCTGAACAACCTGAAAAGCCTTTGCTCGTTGTATCAACATTCTTTCGCAATCATTCAACGTCTTTATTTCTTCTGGGACTTTGATGACGTATAAGTTATTCAATATACAAACAGATGGTCCGGTACCTTTTCGAAACTTGTCCAAGCAATATATACATATAAAATCTGAGTTTATGCTAAATGTTTTTGATCGAGAAAAGTTAATAGATCGGTCCGCACCTTACTGTCGATCGGTTTGCGAAGTTTTGATACGTGTGATCCTTTACTTCTTGAGCAAAGTTTACGACATGATGTACAAATGAGATGAGGAGTGTCTGATGAGCGTTTAGTCAACGCTTTGAACGCAGCATGATTTTTTCCCATAATTTCGTCTTCATTCAAACATATTTCCGCGTTATCCTTATAGAAAGTTTTGGCGATTTTTACCACTTCATCTGTAATGGCGCTCAATCTTCCATAATCAGATGATTCAAGCAGTTTATCCAATTCATACAATTTTTTGTGGACATAATTCAGTCGGTATATTAATCGTTTCAAAGAACGTACTTCCGGAAAGTGTGGCGACAATACCTCAATGGATACGAAGAGTGATGAACAACATTTTTCCAAGATGTAACATGATAATGGATGACCTAACGCAGTATCATGTTCCGCAAACATATCTACAAAATAAGCAAATGTTTTTTACGTTCAAACTTTTTAATTTATTGAGGAGGACTTCATAATGATGAAGTGTTTCTCTTATATCATCAATTTGAATTCTACAATCATCATTACAATACCACTTTTTAACGCCTCTTCTTTTATTATGCATTTTTTCCATGAGTGGTAAAATATTTGTGGCCTTTCCTTCTCTATTCATGACAATAACAATATTTTTCAGATGAAAAGAATATGTCATTTCATAAAAATAGGACTCAGAAGTAGCCGTGTGTAATGAGTCTCCACATAAGTTCTTAATCCTTTGTTGTTTATCGATAAGCATCTCTTTTAAGGTATCTTCGCCTTTTTTGTTAAGTAGTTTCACTAAATGTGTTAAATCTTTTACATGACTATCCCTTCGGTGCAGAGACAATTTTTTATTCTTTTTTCCGCCATCAATTTGCTTTCATATTTATCAAATTTATTCTCAATACAATTTTCTTCCTTTTCGTCACTTTCCATATTGTGTGTTGAACTATTTTTGCGATGTAATTGACTCACCTCATGTATTTGCTTAAGATCTTTAAATTCTTCACTGTCATCACAATTTTTTTCTGCGCTACCCGTTTTCTCTTCGCTACTTGTTACACATAAATGTTTTATTGTTGCAATGTTTGTTGTCTTATCAGTAATAATCGGTACCGATTTTTTATTGTGATAAGTTTGAATCGCCTTACACAATTCTTCAATGTACTTTTCTGCAGGTAATTTAGTACGGAAAATATAATTTTTGGTACTTAATTCTTCTGCCTTTTCAACGGGACTATAGTGGTCTATTATACATAATTTTACATCAAGATTATCTCCTTTAGCAGCCTCTAACTTTTTAGCGCTAGATACTTCAGGAATTTTCGAATGAGGCGACAGATCCTCATCTGTGATATCATTACACTCACCCATTACTTTTGCATCAGTAAGTATCATCCCTTTTCTGTTGAACGCATCAATAATATACGGATGCGATTCAACATCGCTGGCATTGGTCGAATCAATTACCTTTTCATCATTATACAGGGTGGACCAGGTTAAACGTCATTTTTTTATATGTGATAGAACAACAAAAAAAAGTAGACTTTCATAAGAAAATTTTTTTTAAAAATATTTCCTAACAAAGATACAGGGTGTCAAAGTTTCGAAAAAAAATGGTTTTCTCATCATAACTTCTAAACTACTTGATCGATTTCCATAAAGTTTCGCACACAGGCTAACGTAGAAAAGCTCTAAGCAATAATTAAATAATTTTTAAGAATTCTACAGTGGCGTAGATACTAGGGGCCGGTACCCCCTTTCCCCCTCCCAATCTTCGGCGCCACTGGATATTTTGCAAAGAAAATTTAATTATTAGATTCCCCGTTTAATTAAGAGAAAAACATCACCCTTGCAAATTTTTGATTTATGGCTTCGTTTTTGAGATATTTATTTTAATTTATAAGGTTGCGAGCAGGCCAAAGCTAGGTTGAACTCCATTAATTGTGATATGTGATAGAGCAATAAAAAAAAATAGATTCTCATGAGAAAATTTGTTTCAAAAATGTTTCCTAACAAAGATATAGGGTGTCAAAGTTTCAAAAAAAAAATGGTTTTCTCATCATAACTTCTAAACTACTTGATCGATTTCCATGAAATTTCGCACACAGGCTAATATCGTACAGCTCTAAGTAATAATTAATTAATTTTTAAAAATTCTCCAGTGGCGTAGATACTGGGGGCCGGTACCCCCCTTTCCCCTTTCCCAATCTTCGGCGCCACTGGATATTTTGCAAAAAAAATTTAATTATTGGATTCCCCGTTTAATTTGAAGAAAAAAATCATCCTTGCAAATTTTTGATTTGTGACTTCGTTTTTGAGATATTTATTTAAATTTATAGGGTTTCGAGCAGGCTAAACGTTATGATTGAACTGCCAAGAAAATACAATATGAGAGGACAAAACTGTTTTTAACATTTTATTACTGACTAGACATACATCAAAGATACAAAAAAAGCTAATCAACAATTAAATTATGTTTTACAATAAGTTCTGAAAATGGAATCCACCGACCTCAATGCATTTTTGAGCTCTTCTGGCCACGGAATTAATTGCCGCTAAGACTTGCGGACGGTTTCTCTTCAGTTGACGGCACGCCTCTTCAATACGTTCCCCCAAATCAAAAATTTGCAAGGGTGATTTTTCTCTTTAAATTAAACAGGGAATCCAATAATTAAATTTTCTTTGCAAAATATCCAGTGGCGCCGAAGATGGGGAAGGGAGAAAGGGGGGTACCGGCCCCCAGTATCTACGCCACTGGAGAATTTTTAAAATTATTTAATTATTACTTAGAGCTGTACGACATTAGTCTGTGTGCGAAATTTCATGGAAATCGGTCAAGTAGTTTAGAAGTTATGATGAGAAAACCATTTTTTTTCGAAACTTTGACACCCTATATCTTTGTTAGGAAACATTTTTGAAAAGAATTTTCTCCTGAGAATCTGTTTTTTTGTAGCTCTATCACATATCACAATTAATGGAGTTCAACCTAGCTTTAGCCTGCTCGCAACCCTATAAATTAAAATAAATATCTCAAAAACGAAGCCATAAATCAAATATTTGCAAGGGTGATTTTTGAAAGGGGGGTACCGGCCCCTAGTATCTACGCCACTGGAGAATTTTAAAAATTATTTAATTATTCCTTAGAGCTGTTCTACATTAGCCTGTGTGTGAAACTTCATGGAAATCGATCAAGTAGTTTAGAAGTTATGATGAGAAAACCATTTTTTCCCGAAACTTTGACACCCTGTATCTTTGTTAGGAAACATTTTTGGAAAAAATTTTCTTATGAAAGTCTACTTTTTTTTGTTCTATCACATATAAAAAATGACGTTTAACCTGGTACACCCTGTATACACTTGAATACTCACTTTCCTTCATATTTTCAATTAAATTTATAGGTTGAGTTTTTACGTTGATGGATACATTACTAAATTTATTATCATTGCCACTAAGAAGTTCGCGTTTTCTAATTATAGTTTTTTCATGAGTTTTTACAGAACCTGGTGATGACAGTTTGCAATGTTTTCCATTTATAAGAGTTTGTTCATAGCAGCGTTTACGCTGACGACAGGCATCGAATTCTTTCTTACGAGCAATTTCTAATTCCGGTATATTAGCGTCACCATGTTCTGACAAAACAGTGGGAAAGTGACTAATTTTATTGCTCTCGAACATGCTCAGCAAATGTCCTCTCATCAAAGAATAATCATATTTCATTAATTCTGGTTTTTGATTAAAAAGTAAAGATAAGCAAAGGCTATAGCAAACACTCCGCAGTCAAACGCATTTTGTTGGTTTTGAACTTTGGGAAAATTAATAATAGCGTTACTGAAATCATAAAACGGATACAAACGCTTCAAAAATGTCAAATGGTCTGCGTGTAATTTATGTGTATTAAGTGAGTCGTAAATAAAAATGTGTTTACCATTATAAAATGAACACACCCAATGATTCAGATCAGGATTATCATACGTACTATGTAATATTTGGATATGCTTTTTCCAAAGTAGTATTGGTTCAATGAAACTTGGTTTTTGCAATAATAAAGTATCACAGTGAATGTAATCGAAAAATTTTGACATAATTGTTCCGAACTTCCATATGTGTGCGTCGTTCAATTTAAGACCATGCGAAATTTTATGTTTCTCATCTTCGCTAAGGGTAGGAATTTGAATTGCGCGCCTTTTACGTTTACTCCACTTCGCTATTGGTTCTACTTTGCCGTTATCCAACTGTGCATTATTCACGTTAGAAGTCAATAATGATGATTCATCAGTATCATTTATAACGACAGGGAATCGAACTGTTTGGTTATGTGATTGCTGGCGCTTAACTGTCGGAAAATGTGTAATGACATTTGTTTGGAAAATGCCTATTAAGTGTTTTCGTAATAAATCCACATTATACCTAACATTTTCGGGCTTTTCCTCTAACGCTAGTGAAACAGCGAATGCAATCGCAAACATACCGCAATCATTAGAATTTTGTTGTAGCTGCACATCCGGAAATATCACAGGATTAGCGTCAAAAGAATAATATGGATAAAGCACCTGTAAAAATCTTTTAAAGTGCGCATCGAGAACTTTCTTATTCAAAGAGTCGAAAATGACAATCTGTTTTATGTCATAATAACTGCACACCCAATGACCACCTGACATTTCACCAGCTTTAGAATCGGAATATTCTCCATCTAATCTGTGAAGCAATTGAATGTGCTTTTGGTGACTTGGAATTAGTATGGCGTAGTCAGTCAAAATTTGCATCCAACATTCGCGAATTTCATACCCGAATTTGTGTCCCAAGAATTTGGAAAAAAGGTCAATGTGATCGTCTGTTAGCCATCCATTATCTGTTATAATTTTAAAAAATTTCTCGCCCATGACAAATAACTCAAAATATTAAGAACTACTCAGGAAAGGATGTCCAATGAACAAATTGGAAAATACAATATATACAATATAGTTTGTATTTTTTACTTTCTTTGTTATTATACTTATACGTATTCGGTATAACAATATTTTAGACTAGAACTGCAATTATGATGCAGATATTGTTATAGACTGCTTACAAATGCAGATAAATTGTACTGCGACAAACTGTTGCGTGCAGGTTATATATATACAATTGTCAATAAGTGACAATAATATATTATTATATATAACGAGAACTGCTCTTAAAATGCAGAAAATCGAACTGCGATTGATGCGCAGATTGTCGAATAAGCCTCGATTTTTGTATAGGAAATACCTGAAAAATCATAGGTGAATGTGAGGTAAAATTAACACACGCGAGTTATAATAGTTGAACGATTTAATCGAAGATATACTAAACTGCCATTGAATGCAACGAAAGTTGTAATGTACAAGAGGTGCGAGCGACGCTGCAAAGCAATTCACGACCACTGAACTCTACATAACTGGAAGAGGCACTGGGCTATCTAGCGCTTGCCGACAAGGATAGTCACTTAGGGGCTCTCTCTGTCCTTGTCGTACCATCAGCGTACGCATGGACAGGGAGAGAGACAGGTACTCCACACATCAGTCTGTCCTTTCCACGTTCGCCATATACGGGCTCTAGTAGGCAGTGCCTTTTCCAGTCCACAGATTACTTAGAAACAGATGGGGATGTTCCATGTTAAGAAATGCGATGCGGACTGCGCCATCTCTTGAGATATAGTGGAACTATTTAGCTAAACTCCAGGCCACATATTTTTAAATTTATTTTAGATTAAACCCCTTCTCTACCAGGGTATCCACATATGGATATTTTCAGGTATAGAAATATCCATATGTGGATACCCTGGTAGAGATGGGGTTAAGAGCATGAAAACTACAAATTTTCTACTCGTTAACTAATATATTTAACACGTTCACTGCCGTCTCGGTCTATAAGAGCACACGCCGTCTCGGTCTATTTGACCGAGAATCTTACTTTACTGGGTCGTATACGCCCCACGCGGCCTGAAAGTCTTTAAAAAATCGGTCCGACAGTGAACGTGTTAAAATTAAACCCCACTTAGATTCACATATTTGGCAATGTAAATTAAATACAGTCGGTGCAAGCAGATTAAACAATCTGCTAAATAAAAACAACTATTAAACAATAATATAAACTTTATTTTTTTTCTTAATCTATTTTCGGAAAACTCTGTAGCATGAACATATATTTCGTCATATAACTAATATATTTACAATATTTACAATAAAACCTCACTTAGATTCATATATTTAGCAATGTACACTTCATTTCAAAAATTAACAATATATATTTTCTTATAATGGTACTTATTTACTATAGTGTACAAATTTTCACGTCACACTGTTTTGAAAATAAATGATGCAACTTGTTTTTCCAATACAGGTTATATTTGGAGTTTTACGCTATAGTTACATAGTATACATTTTCAAAAGTGAAAAAGAAGGTATGAAAAGAAATAGTCAAATATTAATCATATGTTGTTACATCTATTAACTCAAGCCGTTGGTATAGTTTTAAGAAATCCTTTTGCATGCACCGCTGAAATTTCGCCCCCTTACTCGTAAATAAATTTCCAGCACAGCATCGATATTTTGCTGCACCTATATTCTTCTGAGATATAAAAACCCTATATAATTCAGCCGTAACAAGTACAATCTTATCGAGCTGTACCTTATCGATGAGATCTTTCAACGTAATGATTCCGAAATGCTTCTATGCTGTTTTGCAACATTCGCAAATTTATCGAGAAATATATATTATGAGTAAACGAATGTTTCTAACATACGGTAATGTTCACAAATATTGTAAAATATCGCAGGAATGTTACAGAAAAGTTGCTTGCAAAAACGTGCTTTGCGGGGTGTAAATGATGATATTTTGTAATTTCCATCGTTACACCAAAGGCAAAGAAGAGATGAAATAGAAGTGAGGTACATACATGTACACTTCACGTTTGACAGGTCGGTATGTAAATTGAAACTTGTGATAGTATAATATGAAAGAGGAAAAACGTATATCGATAAAGAAAAAATAATAATAAAGTAGTTACTCCATTACTGTAATCCAATAACATTGTATCACTTATTTTTCTGCCACGACTTTAATTGCTGATAGCGAAGAAAAATCAAATTTATTGGTTGATCCATCCACTATCAACAATCAAAGTCGTGGCAGAAAAATAAGGGATATAATAGATTTGGATTACAATAATAGAGTAACTACTTTATTTTTTTTCTTTATCGATATGTTTTTCCTCTTTCGTATTATACAATCACAAGTTTCAATTTATATACCGACCTGTCAAACGTGAAGTGTACATGTACCTCACTTCTATTTCATCTCTTCTTCGCCTCTGGGGTAACGATGGATTACAAAATATCATCATTTGAACCCCCCAAAGCACGTTCTTGCAAGTAACTTTTCTGTAACATTCCTGCGATATTTTACAATATTCGCATGAACACTACCGTATTAGAAATATATACTTCTCGCGATAAAAACGTTTCGGAATCATTATGTCGAAAAATCTCCTCGATAAGGTATAGTCCGATAAGATTGTACTTGTGTTCAGGCTGAATTATGTAGGCTTTTTATAATTATTTTAGGAAGTTCCAGAAGAATATAGATGCAGCAAAATATCGATGCTCTGCTAGAAAGAGTAAGGAATAACCCTCGAACGAATATTCAAGCTATGGCAAGAAAGGTTAGAATCAGAGGTTAGCAGGTCTACGGTTCGGAGGATATTAAAGGATATTCATCCATTTAAAGTGACGTACGTCCATGCACTCGAGACAGCAAATCCAGGTCGCCGAATGAACCAAAGCAGCAGGTTCTTGGAACAACAAGAGGATGATCCCTCGTTCGAATGAAATCCCCTCGGGTTCGCATACGATCTGTAACAAATTGTAAATAACACAAATAATTTAAAATATACTGAACTAACTAAACGTAGAAACTAAGATTATATTAATCTAAGTTAACCAATTCTAATAATGACAGAATTAAGAAAAATGATATATTTCCTCTTTCGTATTATACTACCAATTTATATACCGACCTGTCAAATGCAATGAATGCAACTGGTTCTTGTTGGAACAGCAAGTGGATGATCCCTCGTTGGAAAGAAACCTCCTCGAGTTCGCAAATGATCTGTAACAAATTGTAAATTACACAATTATATGCAGCATTTCACTTTTAAAATATACCGAACTTACTCGAGCGTAGAAATTAAAAAACTATATCTGAGTTAATCAATTCTATTCTAATAATGACAGAATTATTAAAAATGATATATTTCCTCTTTCGTATTGTACTACGTTATTCAGCACTTATCTGCCTAATCGGTATCAGTAATTCCTCATTGACCGTCGTTACACCGGAGACGAAGAAGAGATGAAATAGAAGTGAGGTACGTGTACACTTCAGGTTTGACAGGTCGGTGTATAAATTGGAACTTGTGATAATACGAAAGAGGAAATATATCGATAGAGAAAAATAGTGATAAAGTAATTACTTGATTATTGTGATCCAATTCCATTTCATCTATTCTGCCACGGCTTGTATTGATGACTGATTCTGAGAAGAGAAACCTTCGATTTTTCCCGTGCTCGCATGACCCTGAAATCAAAAAATAGAACGAACACAAAGATATTGTTCTTCCATTGAAAGTGAGGTTAAAGCTGTCAGATGGCAATTAAACTTATCTGATGGCAATTCTTCTGAGACCGTCTCCTTTCCTGCTCCTTTCTTGATGCACAGGCAACTAGAGAAGAATACCACTGCATCCGTTCACTATCTCGATATGAAAAAAATCCAAACGATTATCAAGCTATCACATTCACCACTATTGAGATTCACTACTCCGATTACACTGAATTTTTACTTTCTATTAACAAGCGCGTCCGAGGATCGAAAAAATGCGAGGGAAATCGTTTCGCGAATGGAAATATTTTATTAATTTTGAAAAACAACTAAACATTCAAGGAATATATTTTCTCACACACTCTCACATACATCTGATGGTGTATGCGTGTGGCCGCATCTGTGTACACATTTCCGACCATGGCCGAATATCGCCGAAGACAGGCGGAATTTTTGTGAGATTTTGACATATATATATCGCCCGAGAAATCGGATTCTCGACTTTTGAGGCGCGAGGGGCGTGGCTTCGCGTTGCTAAGGAAAAATCTCTGTTAATATGTAACTTACAACATTTATACTCTGGTCTCTATCGATAGAGAATAGTCGATTTATATGGCGTAACTAAGCATAGTTTTGGTTATAACCGTATATTTATTGAGAAAATTCGATGTTAAAATTGAGGGGTGAAGGGGGGGGGCAGACATTTTTCCTGTAAAGATACACAGGTAATCGCGGCGACAGCGCTGGCGGCGTCGTTCTGACGACTTGAATGAACATGCCGCGAGACACTACCGTGTCTCTTGATAGCATCACCGACGAAAGTCGCGTCGCGTGGTGTGTGTACACTCGTCGAGTATCGGATACCTGCGTAGTGTTGTGTGCGAAGGGCCTAAGTGGAATGGGGTAGGTTCGAGATCGGTTTATGAGTGAGGCACGTACGGTAGCGCTGGAGTGTGTGGGTTTCGTTACGGTTTTTTCGTTGCATAGAGCGCGCTTTTAGTACCCTCGGCGAAGAAGTTTCACTTGAACAATTTTTTTACATTCCTTTTCAATGTTATTAGACCGTTTATAACGTTTTATAAATTTATTTTCAGATAGAGCTTTCTCGCAATGCGAAGAACATGGCGCCATCGCATACGCAACGATATATCGTCGCTGGCACTTTTCGCAAGTGCAGAGAACGACAATATATCGTCGTCCGGCACTAAAAGGCTTAAAATCGTTGTTTATTGTCGCGCCATAACCCGGCCATGCACGAGCCCTATCAGTATGAAAACTATCCTGTCTGAACACTTCGATGCATAAACATTGCCACTAGCAATCGATTTGATTATTTTCCCGAATTGGACCATTCGGTTTTCGGTGACAAGACCGAATGTCAGTCGCGACCGAAACGGTGAAATTGCCGTATGAGTTTCGAAGACGTACCGTGTGAACATGCCCTTTTAAATGTATGCGCCACTGCAGAACACGGTAAAAAACCGATTCGGTAAATTTACCGAATCCGTATCGTGTGAATGAGCTGTTATAAGACGCGAAAAATAAAAGTATTAATGTTTCCTGAAAATATGAGGAAAGGCAGAATATTGAGAAAAAGACAAAGAATATAAAGAGAGGTTAAAATGTAGAACACAAAAAATGAACTATTGCTCAATTACATTTAATGCAAAATAAGAAAATGTTTCTCATTAATAAATTTAACGATAACGATTTTTGGCACAAACAATTTTTTTTAATCTTGGTTTCTTTGGCTCTCCTTGCTCTTTCTATTTTCTCTACCTGATCTTCTTTCTTCCTACGAATATTTTCTTTCTCCTTTTCGTCTGTCAAAATTGTACTCTGTCCTCTTTTTCTTCCTCGTCGTCCTTCTTTTCGTGGCTCTGCTATCGGGAAACCTCGAAAAACTGCCGGAGATAAGAAATTGCTCGTAGAAGTTTCCTGCTGGACAATTTCATGCGAAATAGCCTGTTCTGCTCTGTGTTTGTTTCTTTTATAATATTTTCAGGTCTGTCAGTTACGCTTGCACTTAAAATACCCGAGTCGAAATTTTGGTTCTCCCTTGGTGCTCCGTCCTTCTCCAGTCGGCAGTATTGGTTCTCCCTTGGTGCTCCGTAATTCTCCAGTCGGTAATATTGGTTCTCCCTTGGTTCTCTGTACTTCTCCTTAATACTCTATAACGACTCTTTTGCTTCTCTACCCGAGTCGAAATCTGACTTAGAAAATTTTCGACTGTCGCGTCCGATGGACTTAGAAAATTTTCGACTGTCGCGCCCGATAGACTTAGAAAATTTTCGACTGGCACGCTCATTAGCTATAGGTACATTAATTACCTATATATTTGTGGTAGACAGTAATACAAAATAAACAGCCACAGATATACAATACATGAACTAAAATTTCATATTTTTAATGAAAGAAAAATTTCAATGAATTACAATTTATTCTAATTCTTTATCATTAGTTGGCATTGATACATATGACTGGCAATTGATCGTAACATGAAAACATGGAGCTTGTATTAGATTTTGCGGTACCTAAGGTAAAAGCACCAGTGGCCGGACGGTTAAGACCAGTATCCGGACACCCATAAAAATATATGTAGCAGATTTGATTGAGTGTTCTTACTAGATGGAATTTGTCATGGGCGTTCCCAATTTATTGAAGATTCTTTCTCAGTAATTGATTCTTTTTACCACATTTAATAGTCAGTGTTATACATAAAAATGTCCGGATATTGGGACGTGTCCGGCCACTGGTGCTTTTTCCTTACTTGTGAAAGAGCTCTGTAAGCAGCAACGGAATACATTTAGGGACTTAGAATAATTTCGGTCTCCTGCATAGGTATAGGTAGAGACTTGAACATTTATTTGTGAATAAATGGGCAAGAATTGTAATTTGTTCAATTATTAAATCAATAAATTATTTGATTTCGAGTTTCCAGAGTATGTTGAGCAAGTTATAAATTATACAGTTTATTAAAAAGCACAGATTATTATAGTAAATCAGGACTTGGTTGCAGGAGGTTGAATGGTGAGAACATGCGTTGGAAGTTGTCAGACGAAAAATTGTAATAAGTGCGATCAACAGAGAGTGCAAGAGTAGTATAGGGTATAGATAGAAAGTTGAGAGAAAGAGTTAAAGGATAGATTATAAGGGTTTGTTGGGAAAGGGAGGGTAACGATAGGAAATTAGGAAAAGCGAGGAAAAGTCAAAAGTGAGGTTAAGTGAAGCGGTGAGGAGGAAGATAAGCAAGAGAGAAAGAGCGTGGAAAGGGCAGAGTCGGTAAGGTAGGTAAGCTTTAGACCTGTGGCGGAAAAGGAAGGTTCGGTGGTCTTTCAGTTCTCGGATTTCGACTGGGGTACGGGAGTACCTTAGAAAATTTAGTTCTCCAACGGAGGACTACGGGAGTATCTAAGAGAATTTGGTTTTGCTACTCCTCTGATGCTCCCAACGTGCAAATCGGGAAATAACTGCACGTACAGAGCAGCAGTTGAGCACCAAAACTGCCTGGATTGTAATGGGCCCGAAAGGTTCTCAGGTAGTCGTCCTTCTCCAAGAGAGAACCAAGGGAGCACCAAAATTTCGACTCGCGGGTATCGACCTCAGAAATCATATCCGTTATAAAAAGGAAAATGCCGTTCTTCTTGAATCCAGAAATTATATTCATAGGTGTCTCAAGGTACACGCAATTGTCTGGCTCAACGTAGACGCACTACATACTTATGAAAGATCCATAATATTTTCTACACAGTACATGAATTAATTCAATTTTTCGATTAGGGATTCTTTTTGAGTATAAAACGAACTACTAATTGGAATTTATTTTAGTAAGAGAGTATCAAATTAAAATGCAATAAATTCACTGACAAAGACGTCACTACATTTTACTTTATGGAGCGCAAAAATTAATTTTCTTTTTAATTCAAAGAATCATGAATTGTACACAACGAAAACTTAGCCATTCATGTATCACGATGGTACAATATTGGTGTAATTTTTTTTAGAATTTTTGTGCCAACCACTTTTAAGTAACTTTGACTGTCTAAACCTATACGCTGTCTCAACGTAGGCCACTCTCCCCTACGTATATTTTAGAGAAGCATAATAAATGAGTTACATTATTAATTACACGGTTTATGAAAGGAAAACAGACATGCGATATAGTCCGGTCAAAATAGACATTCACCCTTGCATAAATTCCCAAGAAGCTGAAAATTTACATGAACGTTAGGGATACCATTATAATAAAATTGTGAAAAGTCCCCATCGATCCCATGAGTGCAAAAAATTTTATGCAAGGTCAAAGTTCGCAAAAATGGGTTTCTTGGATTTATTAGCGAAACGGTTAGTTTTATGATAGAAATAGTTCAGACAAGAATGGTAGATCATGCAATTGTCTACAAAAATTGACCTACACTTTTTTCCTAAGATTCACCATTTCTGAGAAAAAGCAATTCTGAAGTTGTATTCTCCATATATGCATGACTACGCTGCCCATGTACATCACACATTGGACGTAAAATACAGGGTGTTCATTTTAAAACTTACCACCCACGTTATCTGCGTAGAGACATATTTCTGAAAATCGCCGAGACACGTCAACAAAATTATTGAGGGGGAACATTTTTTATAAAAATTCGACGCCCCCCCCCCCCCCCCCCCCTCAACCACCTGACTCCGGGGGCGGTAACCCCAATATTCTTAAATGGAACAGGGGGTCGAGTGATACCTCATTTTAACGTCAAATTTGAAAAGTAGGACGTCAAAATGTACACAATTAAAAGCCCTTTAAAATGAGGTATCACTCGACCCCCTGTTCCATTTAAGAATATTGGGGTTACCGCCCCCGGAGTCAGGTGGTTGAGGGGGGGGGGGGGCATCGAATTTTTATAAAAAATGTTCCCCCTCAATAATTTTGTTGACGTGTCTCGGCGATTTTCAGAAATATGTCTCTTTACGCAGATAACGTGGGTGGTAAGTTTTAAAATGAACACCCTGTATAAATAAAACTATTGGGTTGGTGAATAATTATTGCGGTTTTTTGGCGGCTTCTTTTTGTTTAACAATTGGCATTTTGTTTACTTTTTTTAAATTAAAATAATCTTCTCTATTTAGTGAATAGAATGCGTGTCGAAAATCATGTCCATATTCGTCATACCGTGAGTGCACCGGTATCCGACCGTGTATGGGTATCCGTCCACCGAAGGTCGGTTATGGAAATATTTAATATTTAACATTTTTAAATGTTTAAAATTTATTAATTTGTTTCGATGCGTGGCGCTAACATCATGCTTTGAATGTATTTCGTTAGAAGAGTAGGTTAGGATTGGAAATCAGTAGTTCAGATTGTTACGACAAAATGTAAGTAACAAACGTATTAAAATATGTTTAAATCGATGAATAATATATTGTAATATAAATTAAAATTATTGGAAGTGCTGAAAAAGATATTTTATTATTGTAAAATTACGTTATTCGGTACCGGCGCAGAGCGAAAACAGACGGTCGAATACTGACCATTTTGACCCTTCACCTTAAAATTTTATTATTTAATTATTATGAATCACTTTTCAAATTTGTTTATTGGTGAAAAAGAGTCCATCATTGTATTATATTTACTCTTCTTTCTATATTTGGCCATGGTAATTAAAGTAGTATTAGTGCAGGATAATTAGACGATGACCCGGACATTTATAATAACAAGGTAAATATTGGTGAAAATGTTGAGTATAGTGTTCTGATTGATATCCCAAAATTCCCAAAAAATTCATCTTGGGGAAAATCCGCCATTTTGAAAAAATCACCGTTATCTTGGATTTGTCGAGTTTTAAGCATAGCGACTGAACCGATCATCAGATTATATTCGTTTTTGCGCCAAATTACTTCATTAAGCTACGGTATCTTCCAAAATACTAAAACTAATAAATATAGAAAAATTTTGGTGCTCGAGAAAGAATAATATTTATTTAAATGCTATAAATGAAAACACAAGGCGTGAAATACAATCATAAGGCAGAAATAAAACTACATTATTAAGGACTACAAAAGTCCTACAAAAGATCTACAAAAGTTAGATAGCTTGTTTCGTGGTATCAATGGAACTCGACTGACTGTTCATTGACTGGTGAAAATCTTCAACGATGGGTAATGCATGATATGCATAGATGACAGGTGTAAATCGTAGAAGGATTGGAAGACGAAAGGTTGACGAACGTCAATGGAAGAACTTTAGCGGTCTTGAACTCTTCTTTAGAAGTTACTGCGTCCATAAATCCATTCCAGCCAGGCCATAGAATTTCTTGGAGGTGGTATCCCCACATCCACAGCATATCAATGAGATTGGCTTTCTTGGGTGAGGCAGGTTCTGGAAGAGCAGCGCTAAAGTCTTCCGGACGATAAATGCTGTACCGATTCTGGGTTTTTCATAACATACCAACTCGATTGTACCTAGAGACCTCAACTCTGCTGTCGGAAATGATTGGTTAGTTCTTGAAATCGGATCGCTTGCCTTAATGGCTTTTGAAGGCGTTATGCACCTTATCCCTCCCATAGCGTGAAAGGTGCCATGACCATCTAAAGTCCTCACGTTGTGATCAGCATTGTCGAATACAAACTGTACAAATGCACCTCTGTCCACTGATGGCTCAGCATTCTGTACAACTGCATCCTCAAAACGAATCATTTCCGAGTACGACGCACATACACTAAGTCTGGAAAGTATATGAAGTAACAGCCTCGAGCCATATCGTCCATGAAGGATGACTCCTACTCCAAGTTGTAAAGGAGCAACGAACGAACGTGGTCGGGCAGCAACAACTATCGAATGTGCGATTGTTGTGGCTTTTCTTTTTGTAACGGTGTCTTCATCGAATGATTTTCGAGTTTGAAGAACAGTTTTCAGAAAACGTTGTAGAGCGGTCGGGATCAAATCCTCATTTCCAGAAGATATTTGTTCTGCTGTTGGATAGGTGGAACAGTCATAAACTTGGGACCGTATTTCTTGGCGGATGATTCTTGCCGCGGTTTCCACAATTCTCATCTTTTCTTCTGTTTCATCGTTCCTCCTCTCTCTATACCACGCTTCATTGAGAACTTGATGAGCTTTTCCTGTGAAGCAGGCGACGCTACCGTTTCCAATTTGCTCGGTAATAATGATCTTTTCCCCGTAAGAATTCTGTAGTTTTCTCCTTAGGGGTCGTCCATTAATCACGTGATGCTTTTTAGCATTTTTTACCCCCCCCCCCCCCCCCCCCGGTGATACGTGGTGATGTTTAAGACTAACAGTCCCCCCCACCCCCAAATCACGTGTATTTTCTTAGTACAAAAAGTATCTTAAAAATTTTAGAATATTATCTTTAATTACTAGTAAGTATATCTAATTTAATTCTGAAAAATTAAGGACCGTGATAAAAATTTCCACACATTAAGGTTGCAGGTTGTTTAGAAATCGCGCGTTCAACGAAAAAAGAAATACACGTGATATCTCACTACAACCCCCCCTCCCCCCTTGTGATATTTCGTGATTTTTGCCGAACACCCTCCTACCCCTTCGGACCTCATGTGATTAATGGACGCCCCCTTAGATTCTTTTCACTATACGGTTCCTCTTCAGGGCAGGTATTTATCATAAAGTCCATAAGTTCCCGGAACGTGTGCTGGCGCTCTTCATTGCTCTCAAGGTAATCACAAAGCTTTTGAAACCCCTTTAGCTTGCCCTGGTCTTCAACACGTCTACCACGACATGATGATTTACCTGAAGACGCCCTTGAAAACGCTTTTGGTTGGTAGGTAGGTCGACGCGAGCCTATCCGGCAAAACGTCGCGTAACAGTCGTGATGGTATCGAGCCTCAGCAGCCACTAGATCGTTCTCGGTGCATAGTCTTCGAGAAACTTCTTCACCCCATGAATCAGCTCGGTCTGCAGCTATTGCACGTATAGTATGTATCATGTATACATTACAGACAATTCTAAATGGTACTTGGCGGTCTGGGTGCTTTTCCTTCTCACAAACGTCAATGTTCTGTCCACGAAACATGCATTTTTTTTAAAATCAAACACGTCACTCGCGCAGCTCAGGCGACTGCTTCGTTTCAGTTGCTGTACGCCTTCACCGTCAGTGTGTGTAGGTACGCGACGCGTGTAAGCCTTCCTACAACTCTCATGCACTTTAACACTTTTTCCCCCCTCAAGTAACGCTGCAATGTCATCGTTTCTTTCCTTGCTCATCCAGCGTAAAGTATCCAGGCCCCTATTCACATCAACAAACTTACCACTTTTAAGACCTTTGCAGAAAACGCACACGATGCTGTTCGACGTGGATTCCATAATAAAAAAAAAAAAATTTTCACACAAAATTGATAAATCCCCGCACTAAATACAGTTTTCAGTCCTGAATCCACCACTTCGAATGTGTATTTTATAGACGCCGCGCTATCGGTTCTTTACGCTGACAGAACACAGCTATTTTTTACGATATACAGCAACGGCACTTCGCGCTCCTCGAACAACATACAACCGCAAACGACGTAAGCAAACTGTCGTCGACTCACCGAGCGACAGCCGGGATAATTACATGTGAGTTTATCCCCCCACAATGCATGCCGCTTAGAGCGGGTAATTTAACACTTTCTCATCGTCGCGTCTTGTTTTTTGTCCTAAAATTAAATTTTAACTAACAAGGAAACGTTTCGAGGCCGCCGCTTCCGATCTTGATGAAACTTCGTAAATTTAAAGTTTATCGAAAAATAAGAAATCCGTATACGTCTAGCGGTTGAATCAGTCCGGTGGTGCCTTGTGGAATCGTCATTAATATTATTGTCTTGTCTTCTGGTGTAGCTTCTCGAACACTTCGCTCACATTGTCCACTCCAAGAGTCCAGCAGTAAGACGCTTGTAGATCCAGTGTTAGGGAAGTAAACTTCTTGCAGCCATGTTTTCATGAGATCGGTTGTAAGTTTCCCAGATTTGGAAGCCATGAAGTATACATTTGGCGGCCTAAACACGGTTTGTTGCACTCGTTCTCCCAATTGCCCACTAGCCTCTTTTAATACCACATAAAGAGGCGACAGTAGTTTTCCATCAGCAGATATGGTGGGTTGTATAGTATAGCTGTGGGTTGTAGAAGATATTGATTGTACCACAGCTTCAATTTTTTTTGCCCCGATGTAGCTAAAGTTCGGCCAGAATGTATTTCTAAATTAAATCCACTCTGATCAGAGTTAAATACATTTTGTGGTCCATATTGTGTAATGAGTGGCTTCACTTGTTCTACGAAGGCATGGCTTCGTACTTTCAAACTTTCCTCACCCTCAACGTTTTTTCTCGTTACAAACTTTGTGATCTTTCGAGAGACAATTCTATATGCTTTCTTGAATGACCTCAACCATGTTTGACTTGCTTTGAAGGTTGGAAGATTCTCTACTTCTTTTGCTTGTAAAGCCCATCGTTTAAGGTCTACATCATGTACTATTATTTTCGATCTACTAGCTTCTACAAATTTATCAAAAGTATATTTCGCTATGCGTATTAATTTATCATTTTGAGTACCCCCCTGTCCTACTTACGCAGCCCATCTTCGTAATTGTCTATCAGATTTCACTTTTTTAAACTGATGTTGAACTGCTGCTACGGTTCGACGTCTTTTCTTCCCACTGTTCCAGTAATCTATGGCACTTTGTTTATATTCAAAGCTAACCGCTTCTTCATCGAGTGTACAGGGATATGGTTCTGGAGGTATAGAGGTTTCTACGTGAGGAACATCCTCGACATCCGATTCCAGCCAGTCAGTATTAACAGCGTGCATTTCACTATCCTCGATTGAATCTTCCAATTCCAATTTATTTTCATGTTCGACTCGAAATGATGAATCCTCCATGCTACGTATAATAATATTTTGTAATAAATCTTTCAATTGCACTTCTGCACTATTCATTGGAGTTTCTCTTCCATTTGGTACACTGAAAACGGCCACCAATAAAGTTAACACATTGATCGGATTTATAATTGCCATAATAATAATATGAACTGCTGTGCACCATAGAAACTGAATATTCAGACTAAAAAGCTTTCTCTTTCGCTTCCTTATATATAATGAAGTCGCCTCACAAGAACGAAACAGACTGGAGAGGATGGGAGGTCCGACTTCCCAAAAAGGAGCCATCATCCTCGGAGTCCGCGTACGAAACTCAAGAGCGCGTACGAAAATATTTGTACATGGGCACAGAGCCAACTAATAATAAAGCTTGTCCAAAGAACTAAACTCCCTCTTTCGCATCACCGGGGCCATATAAGGCAACCCTACAAATAACAGGAATGTTGTTTACGGCATTTTCGAGGAGTATATATACAGGGCCGAGAAGCAAAGAGCTTCAGTTTCATTGGCTGCGTCTATCATTCAAGTGATGGGTTCAAACGAGTTACCGACTTTTGAGAAGATCGTGGAGGATCTTAAAAATGGGCACATACCATTGCCGTCTCCCGGGAAATCGCTGGATCTGACATTCCGCACAACAGGACCATCCATGGCCGAAGTAGAACGAGAGCTGCAAGAATGTGAGGAGTACTGGAGGAAACAGTACGCGAAGAAGAAAAGTAAAGAAAAAAATGATTCCAACAAAAAACTATAAAAATTCAGACAATTTTATCTAACCTGTGAGTGAATTATTAGTTACTTACACACAAACAGAAAATAATATAAATAAATTAACGGTCGGATTTATTAATAAGATTTCTGAACAATTTTTGTCCATTTTATTTTGATAATATTCCGCTAGGCGTATACGGCTTTCGAATGTGGAAGAATTTTGTAAGGAGGTTTTCAGATATTGTAACTCTTTTCAATTACGATATTAACCTTCATTCGAGAGATAATATTTTAAAACTTCAATCTCTTACACATAATCAGTTTTCTTCACCACGGTTTACTAACTTTATTAAATATTCGTAGTTCAAGAGTGGATATATATTCAGGAGACCTCCTGAATTTGAACATCCTGTAGAATTTTGTTTTGCACAGGACTCGGAACCACGATGCCACATATGTGGCGATATTGCCGTTATTACGTGTGCTTGGTGTAAGAAACAACTTTGTATAAAACATTTTTTCACGGAATACCATTATTGTCATAATTATGAGCCATAGAAGTTGAACTTTATTAAATAAAAGAAAAGTGGCATTAAAATACATATAAGTAATAACCCCCGACCTATCCCGTCACTGCCATTGGTAGCCCGCTCATTATCAGACATAAAAGTTAGAAATTTGCAAAACTGTAGGAGGGAAATATATCATGTCATACATGGTTGAATTTGTAATAAAATTTCCTAAATTTTTGTCCACATGACTAAACCGAAATTTCGAAAAATTAGATAAAAAAAATTTTTTTTTTGAAAAATAATGCTTTTTTTCAAAATCTGTTTAGGGGATTTTATTATACTAAAAAAACCAAACAAAACGTACATTGAAAGTTTTCATCTATCTCGCTTCGTTTCGGAGATAGCTCGAAGGGGGTGAAAATTCAGGGGTCCATTTCACCCCCTTAAACCAAAATTGGGCCGCTATAAAAAAATAGGGGTCTCTTATTTTTCGATAAACTTTAAATTTACGAAGTTTCATCAAGATCGGAAGCGGCGGCCTCGAAACGTTTCCTTGTTAGTTGCCAACCCAATAGTTTGCGAACGGAGACTGGCTAACACTACTTGATTAAAAGCTGATCAAATTCAAACAAAAATATCTTGTAACATTTCTTATCATTCCATATCTATTATAGTAATGCTGGTACTAGTGGCTGAAATAGCTGTAGCTTTCTATGCAGAACTTTCCAGATTTCTATGCTGTATACCATCACAGGACAACTGCTCGTCTTACGATAACCAATATCTGTATTACTGTCGCGTCAGCATAATTACAAAGATGTCATCAGCTTATTATCGCGTAAAGAACATCTCGAATTTTGAAAAAAAAAACACATTAATATGAAACTGTCAATATGACCCAGAATAAAATTAACATCACAATTAAAATCAAAATTAAGGTAAATGTACCCAATATAGCCTACCTGATTTGGCTCCTCACTACCGCTGCCAATTTTAGTATAGAGAGGGGCCAAGTTAAGTAGGCCATATTGGGTACACTTACCTTATTAGTATACACGGTTGGGCCATTGCAAATTACCGTTTATAGGACGGAGTTATCATCCAGCCATTTCCCATTGCTGGGTCAGTAATGTTTGCCATTATTCCATTATTATCCGATATCTGGCACCCAACGATACCCCACTGTTGGGCCAGTTGTAAAACCCTATATGGGGCGCTTTATATTTCACGGTATACAATTTTGTGGTAGCTTTCCATTGAGTATAATTGGATTCGATAATGCTGCGCCTATGGAAGATAACCACAAAACCGAATTACAGTAAAACCGGCCTATAAAACCAATTGGCTACTTACAAGCGGAAGCCAAATGAGATAGGTTTCATCCAAAGGCGTAGCTAGTAGATGGTAGAGATACGCGTACACTTCATATTGAATAGCGTTGGTGCACGAAGCTAAAACCGAGCAGTGAAGTGTGTGTTTACGGTGGGTCTTTTACTGTAAAAAGCTGGATTAAGGGCAAGAAAGCAGGGGGCGGCCAATTAACTCATAATCAGTGGTCAATTGATCTAGGTTTCTTGCAATGCAAAGTATAAGGCGAAGTATATTATTTCTAATTTCATATACCCTTCATTAAAATTAGTAGTTCTGCGAACAGTAGAACTCACTGAAGTCGTAGATTAAAAGCGTGTTGGACATATTCATTGTCCACCAGTGTACATACGCCATTCCGGGTACGTGCAAACGCTGAATTTCCGAGCAACAAATATGAGCGCTCGCTAGGGGTAAACTGTTATAGCTAGATTAAGGGGGTAGTCTGCTTTAGGACGCCTAAAATAAGCGTTTTTTCGGCGATTTTTCGGGAAGAGCAGGAAAGGTATATCAGGAATCAAATTTTTATAGCATATTGTACTACATTTCAGCTTTAATGTCAAATTTTTTTTATTGAAAAATATCCTCAAATCTCTTAGATAATGCCATTTTGCCGGAGCGCCTGCTGTTGGATATTTGTTGGCTGCGCCGGTGATGGTGGTCGTATGCAGCGTCTGAAACAATCCGGACAAAAAAAATTTTAATTTTTATAAGTTTCTATTCTGTGTGAACCTAAAAAATCCCAAGAAAGTTGTCAAATTATAAGTTTTTTCGAAGTTTGAAAGCAAAATATACATTTAAAAGAAAAAAAATTTACTTCAAGTTGCAAAAAAAAGTAGTTTAAATAATAATTTTGTCGAACTTTTTAGGTTCACACAGAAGGTAATTTAATAACGAAGCTAGATCACTTTGAATTTTTATGATCGGACGAATAGTTTTTTTGCTATCACCGGCGCAGCTAACAAGAAATCGAAAAAACGAAAACTCGAGAAAACGCGCTTTAAAGTTTTCGGTCCGAAAAAATACTAGTTTTTGGGTACTTACAGCAACTAGATGTTAATCTGCTATTCCAGGTCCATATATTATCCCTTCCTCTTCCTCATAAAACTCATTTTGAGCCAGGGTTTCCAATCTTCTGGCTGTACGAGCCTCCTTGCTCGAAAAGGACGCGCGCCGGTTTTCACGCGTTACGCGCTCAGCGTCGAGGGAGTCCGCAAAATTTTTACACTGCTGCCCAATTTTAATGCCTAATAGCTGCATCGTTGAAAGTATAGCAGAGTAGCCCTCGTTGAACATGCCAGCTGCCAAATATGATCCAATTTTAACTATTTTCTCTCCTGAATTGAGATGCTTGGGACATAGGCGCCAGATAATCGAATTGAAGGATTCGTTAGAATTTTGAGTGTGGCCGCCTAAGCACCGCGTCATTAAATCATCTTTAGATAATTCCTGGTAAATCGGCCGAATGTGCTTTTCCACGTTCTCGTTAATTAGCCTCTTCGGATGTTTATATAATTCAAGGCAATTAGTCGCTTCGGCCTTCCGCCACTCACACCAGCTGTCAGCTCCTACTGGGCAATTTTCGTGTCGAGGATTTGCATCCGTGGAGCAATAATGATCTAGGGTTGACATTATGGCTTTCTTCATTCCTTCCACTGAATTAATATTTCGGCGAATTGCTAAGCCGTAATGTATTGTTAATTTCTTGATGAGACCCTCCGTAAGCCGCTTCTTTCCTCCGAGTTTCTCGGCTTTTCTCTTATTTCGGAGCCGAGTTCCCATGCGCTTTTGCACATGTCCGACGCACTCATTTTTCGTCACTGTACACTCGTCCCCGTACGGGTTGCTGTTTAAAATACCAGTAAATGTTTTCGAGTCACCATCGCCTATATAATTCGTGTAAAAAACTCCGAATTTCTCGACGGATCTGCAAAACATTTCCATTATGGAATCGACCTCCATCTTTCCTGCCGAACCTACGTGATTTGAGCAGCACGATTGTTTGTGATTCTCATACCACTCCGCAAAATCGTCTTCGTCCATAGTATTTTTATGGAGAGCACAGGCATGACAATATGCAATTTTCACAACGAGATCGATTACTTTTCCACTATAGTACCCGATCAGCGTTGTAACACCGTACAAGGAAGTAAAGCCACGTTTTTTCCACGTGCCGTCGCCTGATACCTTGAAATGATTCGCTGGCCTTTCGTTTTCAATGTTTCTTTTTCGTTCTTCACTCACGGCTTTTTTACACGTGTTATCGAACATAGTCTTCGACGCTTCGTATAAATGTGAAACGATATTCTGGTATGACGTTTTTGCTAAGCCCGAAGAAATGTCCATAAGGCCGCAAAATAAATTTATTCCTTCTCTACCGATACCAAACAGCCTCATAACAAGAACAATTCGTCGATTAATTTCGTAACCCGTATTTATAAACGGTCCGGACTGTATTTCGCGTCTACCACACTTGCACTGCACAATGATCTTGAATCCGAGGCCTCGATGTCCGCTTTCGGAAAAATTTATTTTCTGTTTGCAAGATCCGCAAATTGCAATTTCAGAAATTACAAAAAATACTGAAATAAATTCTATAATCCGGTAGCAGTGCGCAGAATGGAGAATCACATCGTCGCTGCTTGCTGTTGCCAATTTCTGCCCACTGCGGCTCGAACCGAGGCTCGAATCCAGCTCTTCATTATCCGACGAGATACTCATATACTGATTGCCGTGGAATTTACGTTTTTGTCACTCAGTGTCAAATACTTGGTTTCATAGGCGTCCTCGACGCATGTGAAATCATCTTTCACCCACCAATTCGTGAAAAGTTGCGCAGTGCGTGAAATAACCTGCGCAGTGCGTGAAATCGTCAACATCGTATTTGACACTTAGTGACAAAAAATAGAATTCGTTATTCGGTTGTTTCGCGCCGCTTTAACGAGTGTGATTGCCGTACTCGCTTCGCTCGTCCGGCAAACTTCACACTCGTTAAAAACGGCGCTTCACGCCCTCATAACGAAAATAACTATTTCGTGTTTCCGAAGCACGATGTCTTTTCGAACGTTCTCCTTTTGGATACGAAGCCATGTTGCACTTGATCTGTACTCGACAAAGTCAAAAGTATAACTGAATGCTGATGCTACAAGTAACACCGTAGATGCCAATGCCGAGAGCTGTAGAATACCGTTATATTCTCCCCACTACTACTATACACACCTTTTGAAACTCCAAATATTGTTTCAAAGGACCATTGGACATTTTCAGGTATACAAAGTTGAATAAAACAATAGAATATATCGAGGGGCAAAGCGCGCGCGCGTTCGAGTCTACCCGAGCGGCCGTACATGCTCGACGCTCGGTGACTAAAACTGCCGTAGCTTCAAAAATATTTTAAATTGGCCTCTAAAATTTTCAGGACATATTCTTGAATAGTTTTGGAATCGATTTAGGCAAAAAAAAACCGATTTTTTGAAGCCTGTAAAGCAGACTACCCCCTTAAGTGCTCTAAGACTTTTTGTAGGAAATTTTATCCCCTATAAAATTGTCTTTATGAAATTTTAGGCTATCTAAAGGTGGGTTTTGACGCTCATTCAATTTGCGCCAATTGACTTGTGCATGTCCGATTTGCACAAATAAACTGTGCGTGAAAACCAAAATGGTTCACTTGCCCAAGCCAGAAAGTTTGACTTGAGTAAATTTGGCGCAGTCAAATAATTTGCACGTGGTTGGCGCACGTTTTCACGCTCATGCAATGTGCACAAATTGGCTTGTGCATGTCCGATTTGCACAAGTAAACTGTGTGTGAAAACCAAAATCGTTCACTTGCCCAAGCCAGAAAGTTTGACTTAGAGTAAAACAGGCGCGGTCAGATAATTTGTATGTGGTAGACACAAATACTTGAACGTATGAACAACACTCTAACTTTATAACGCTACCGCCCGGTCGCCCGCATGCATGTAGCAGCGAATTTCTTGTCTTGATTTGCACGTGGCTTTTGTATTTTCGGTGTTATTTTGTCTGTTTACGTTTGTTGATACATTTGTTAACGCGGAAACGCTGTTAAATAAGAGTGTTCCGACAATTGATAGTCGGAATTCTGAGTATTGACTCTCACCGCTCAGAATCATCGCGATCGAAATACCTCACTAATCTAGGGTTTAATCTAGCCATCAGGCGAGCGGCATATTTTGACATATTTTATCGATCGTCATGTCGACTGGTTTTCCACGAGTTGTCGGTAAACATCAAAGGGTTGTCGAGTCGAACGCAGAGTGACGTGTTTCGGCAAGGCGGGTACCTGTATTCGCTCCGTGCGTTTGAGCTGGCGACACCTATCAGGCGCAAGTCGGAAACCAGGGTGGACGAAATGCCTTTATATATGTACACGTTTTAGAAGAAACAAGAAGATAAAATTTATAGCGGATTGTGACTGTTCCGACAAACGATAGTCGGAATTCTGAATATCGGTCCTTACTTCTGAGTATCATCGCGATCTATATACCTCAGTAATGTAGGGTCAATCTCGACATAATGCGGACGGTATATTTCGGGAATCTAGGCGGCAAATGCACTTGTAGTACCGTACCTTTTCCGGAAAGATTAATTAACGAACGAATCGGAAATAAGCCGTTTCCCGCAATATCTACTTTGACCGATACCGGTATCCGTCGATTAATAAGTCAGCTTTGTAATGGGGAGTTATAACAGACTCAATAGATGACCATTCGGGTAAATTTGATATTTGGCTTATTAGGAGGATCGCTTCACCTTCCGTGTAGTCCGTTCCCTCTTTATGGCCAAATTCGAGCAACGGTACCCTTGCCACAGCTAGTTCCGAGACGCGGAAAATATCCAACGTCATCCATTCTTCTAATGTCATTCTCTCCTAGCCAATTAGGGCGCATTGCGTTAGCTCACGTCATCCTTATCCAGCTAATCAAGGCATATCGCATCAGCCCACGGTATCCCCATCGTCTTGCAACTTTTAGATGTAAGATATATAAATCGTAACCAACTGCGTGTTAGTCAGTGCATAGAATGAAGAGTACCGCGTGTACAGTGCATTCAGTGTGCAAGCGCTCTAACTTGCAATTAGACGGTTCGTCTTTATCTCAGTTTTATACACTATCAGGTAATCGATCCCTTGTATCTCGTAAACGTAAGTGTAGTGTGTCTTCTGCAGTGCATTTGCAACAACTAATTGTAAACCATGGTTAATTCATTTACCTCTTTAACTCGAATGTATTATTAGTTATATAGCGAGTGCAGTGTCAAAAACAGCCGAAAGCTTAAAATCCGTCTTGCGACCCCGCGGAGATCTAGCATTGATCGCACGGCGCCCAAACAGTGACTAATGCTTGTTCTCCTAGGATGCAGTACATTTTTTAAACATTTTATAGTGAACAAAGTTGGTAAGCAGAAAAATTCTACAAACGTATAACACTTACTAAATGAATAACAATTACTGTTAATAGACTATTACATGTCAAGAATAAGAAATTCAAAATTAAGGCTCAATTGTGCTATACTATGATGCCCACTTAATTCAAGAAATAAAAATTTTCAATTTTCACCCTGTTAGCTGCACCAACTACAATATTTTACTTACAAGAAATGGAAATTGTAATAAAAACTGGCTTCGAAAAAATTTCGCATGAAATTATGTTTCAACCGGAAACCATCCTAAAGGGAAAGAAACTAGTCGAGGCTAATCACGTCTGCGATGTTGTGGAGCACCGGAGAAATAATCAAAGTTACCTTATTCAATCTCAAGTGATAAGACAAGCTCAGTGTCATTGAAGCCATACTGTACAAAATTGAACGTGAGTTTAAAAATTATCTAATGAAATGTACAAGTCCAGATGAATGATATTATAATAGTGTAATTATATATTTTTAGATTGACGGTGATCGTCAGCTGCAATTCATTTCTTTCGTGTTGCTCCAATTTATAATCCGCAGTTTGAAATTTGTAAAATTTACACGCACTTTTGAGTTCACTATTTTTACAATTTGCAAACAACAACAGCGACGACCTATTCTTTTAATATAAATATCACAGGACCAATAGAAGAAACGTCCACCCTGGTTTCAGAATTCTCTCACCCCCAGCGCTTCAGTCGCTTCTGCTATCCCCTCCAACCAAACGCACGGAGCGAATACCTGTTCCGGCAGCGGTGCGATAACACTCGGCGTACCGTCGAAGGGATTGACCGGGGAGGCCCGTCCACACATAATAAATAGAAATGTTGTCTACCAGTCGAAATCGAAATGTTTGATGAAGATGACACCATCATTGCTTATACCGCCTTCGTCATTATCGCGTCTAAAAAAAAGAAACTATGTAAAAGAAGATTTTGGGTTCGACCAAGTCTTGAAAGTAGAAATCGGTATAGTGTGTGGCAGTAATCTGATAGAAGAGTTAAAAAGAGATGATATCGACATATATTAAACCTTGAATATAGATATAACGGTGGATTCAGAAACTTTTTTCGAATGTCGGAAAGTGAATTTGAATATTTGTTGCAAAAAATTGGCATGCAGCTGCGTGCGAGGTTTTTCCCGAAACGGAGGCATTTTCTCGACTTCGTCTTTTGTGTCGAGAGGACGAACCGGGATCCAAATTACTGTCCCCGGTCAATCCCTTGCGTACCCAGGCCGATTATAAGGATTATAACCAGCTGGATTGGGACGCAAGAATTTCATCGAACCGAGGGCCCGTTTACGCCGAGCGTCATCGCACCACTGCCGGAACATGCTGGTACGGGATCCCTCATTAAAAAAAAAATGATTACCACTTCTCTGAAGCTTTGCGAGCAGCTTCATTTTGCCGAGTCTCTGCCAGCTTTTTTATCTGCGAAAAGTCTGGTTTCCGCCGGGGTTTCGAGATATTAATTAACAAACATGTCAAAATTATGAATATTGTCGGACTGGACATACCCGGCAGAAAACTTGTCGGACAATGTCACCATCAAATTTTATAAATAGTTATCTATCTTTAGCAAAAAAATGAGCTCGTTGTTAATTAGTTAACAAATGTTATCAATTTCAAATGTTCAGAGTGTCGGACTGGACATACCTGGCAGAAAACTTGTCGGACAATGTTACCGTTTGATTTCATAAATATTTATCTTACTTCGAGCATAGAATCAACTTGTCGGTCATCAATAAACAAAATTCAAAAATTTTACATAATTATTCATTAATATCTCGAAACCCCGGCGGCAACTAGATTTTTCGTAGATAAAAAGTTTGCAGACTCGACAAAATGAAGCTACCTACAAAGTTTCAGAGGAGTGGTAATAATTTTTTTTTCTTATGAGGGATCCCTTACTAAAAGGAATAGCCTATACGATTGACTGCATACCGGAAAGTATCGATAGATGGAACCAATAATACGGTCTCTTCCCCAGGTAGCACAACTAGGAAAGTTCAGCCGTTAGACATAAAAAATGTGTCTTGCGCTATCCCGTTTGTGATTTTGCAAATTCGAGAACGCAATAATCTTTCTATAAGATTTCTACGACTGACCGTGTCACAACTGAAAAACACAAAACGTGTGGCCGCCACACGCGGAAGAAGTGAAACTTCGATATCAGTTTCTCTGAATTTGATTCCGGTGGTATTAGTTTCAATTGGCTCTATACAAGTCTTTTACAATGCTTCTTCGTAGAGCCAATTGAAACTAATACCACCGGAATCAAATTCAGAGAAACTGATATCGAAGTTTCACTTCTTCCGCGTATGGCGGCCACACGTTTTGTGTTTTTTTATGGGCACAAAATGTAGTGTAAGGAATATCATATTCACTGGATGTATTTTCACCGATATTGGATCCTCCAGGGACTTGAAAATCTGTTACATTCTCCAGGGTTTGGGACTGGTGTTGATCTGCATTAGCAGATATAGCAATATTTGATTGTGTTAATTTAATTCCCTCTCTCCATTTTCGACTTCGTTCTGCATCAGTTTGAGGTATTTTGTTATAAATTAATACACACACACACAAATGAATGTACAGTAATGCATGGTGGTTACTCGAGAAAGATCACGACTCCGATCGTAGACTACACGAGCTCCGTATAGGCGGCGAGCGAATTTGCTACCAGCGCCACCATCGGCGACTTTGTACAGTTTCCACGGGAATGAGTTGACTGCGACGTGCCAGCTGTCAATCCTGTTCCATCGCAACGAGCGACGGAATTAGGAGGGTCGATTCGTGCTTCTTGGTAGCATCGACCACAAATAATTCGCCGACTAGAATTAATCGCGTCGTAGGCGAAACGAATATTTCGATAAACATACCTAGGTCGTAAATGTCGCAGTTCCGAACTTTTCTCCGAACGTAATTTTAGAGCGATTCGTAGCAAGCCGTCTCTCGCAGTGCCTGCTTCAATAGGTACCGTCACAAAAGCGATCCGAGCTGGATTAAGGGGAGGAATGTCGGATGCAGTCGATGGACAATTGGGGAATTTTGATACCTGGTTTATCCAGGAAAGCCATACACTGTTCGCGATCGATGTAGAGATTAGATCTAGATTGGCGCGTTACTTAGGTTGCGATGATAGTGAGCGGTAAGAAATGACATAGAAGTCCCCTTGCGACGGAACACATATTAACACAAACTCAAGTCACTTGATACATTTTGTAAATCGGTCACAATGGCGAAGCGGTAGGTTTTGGCGAATTTAGGCTGTCAATGAGCCCGCAGCCATGCACCTTTCCCGAAAGGATTAATTACTGGACGAGTCGTAATGAACCGCTTTCCGCAATACCCATTCTAATAAACACCGCTATCTATCTTCTTCTATCTTCCATATACACGTTTAAATAAAAATGTTATATTCGTTTCTTCAAGGTCTAACGTCGCGGTCTCACAGGGTCATAAACTGGGCGAGAGCACTACATACCTGTATTGTGCATGTGTCACGTCAATGTCGACACGTTGAGACCGCGTCGTAAGATCTCCGAAAGTTCTTTACCGATTGCTTTGAAATTTGGACATATAACGTTGCATTCGAATACGCGCGTTTTTCATATATACCTACTCTTTATATACCTACTCCTTAAGGGGGTAAATGAATAAAAATGTATCTTTTAAATTTCCGAAAGTTTTTCACCGATTGCTTTGAAATTTTAATACAACGTTGCATTTGAATACGCACGTTTTTTTTATATATCTACTATCTATATACCAACTCCCTTAAGGGAGTAAAATAAAGAAGAGATTATTTCGTGATTCACGCGGACAAAGTCGCAAGAGGAAAGCTATTGACTACTTACTTCTAAAGTAACTGAATATGGATTAAGAGTTACTGATGTCTGGCGAATCACACGGTCTTCTATCACAGAAATTTGGGTTATACCACATTTGTGTGTGTGTGCGCTTACTCGCATTTAAAACATGTTTAGAAAAAAGACTAATTTTAGGCCACTTTTATACGAAGCATCATTATGATGCATAAATTTTACAGCCTGAAAGCTGAAATAAATTATAGTATCCATTGCCAGCAAGTTGACATTGACACATCAGGTCCTACGGTCACTTAACTACAAGGCCGGATGTCCACCGGATCGGGCCGACCACAATTGGGCCGATCGCTGGGCACTTGGGTGTATATATATATATATATACAGATTGTGTGGGTATATATAGATATACAGATTGCGTATATATAGATATACTCAAGTGCTCAGCGATCGGCTCAGCGATTCTGGTCGGCCCGACCCGGTGGACACCCGACCTAAGTGACTCTGGTCAGTTCCCGTAATAAATGTTTCGGTTCGCCTAGGAGAGGCGCTGCTAAACAATATTCGCTCGCCGCCTATAGCCGGCCACTCGACGCGGTAAAATCCGGAAAACTGAAAATGTGCAAACGAAATACAAACAACTCACAAGTAATTCTGCGCCCTCTAGTCTGGCTTCCCATATCATCTTACAGATACACCCAAAAAAGGATCCTAAACGCTAGATTTATGGTGAGACTAAACAGTCCTCTTAGTGGAGGTGCGACACTGCGTCGCCTCATAATACGAACAATAGCTTCCATCGCCCGAAGGAACCCTCTCGAGCAACACAAACCTGACCCCTCTGCACAGTCTAAACAGCGATTGATTTTTGCCTCATTTTTCTTCAGTTTCAAGTTAATAACTATAACATGTGCGACCAAGAGTAGATCTCCTCGAGGTCGTAAATCCCGAAGGCACTACTGCGTGATACGAATAGTGACCGAAAACGTAGAGTGGTGGATTTAAACCGTATCGGTCAGTTGAAATGATTTAACACTGCACTCACAATATTACTGGTGATTATATTGGATTCAAAGAGATATAGTAATTCCATGATGTAGCCGTGGTTTAAAATTAGATACACTGAGAGGTAGTTTTGAGGGAAATGTGTGGGACTGCGAACGCATTCGTAACCCCCATTCACCAAAACATACCGCCTGCCTCGCTGTTGCGACCGATGTACAGATGATATCTAGATTAGTGCGTTTTACTGAGGTTGCGATAATAGTGAGCCTCGCCGCGTGAGTGATAGTCGTACGGCGGCCTGGCGCTCCAGCCTCGCAAAATCGACACATGTGTGTGGCTTTGCCTGGCAAAGGTGATAGACGGTACGGCGTCTACGTACGGTAGAGAGCGGTGGAATGGGGTAGGGTCGATAGCGGTGGAATGGGGCAGAGTTGAGAGCGGTGTATTGGAGCAGGGTCGAGAGCGCTGTATGAGTGAGTCACGGTCGGAAGTGCTGGAGTGTGTGGGTTTCGTTACGGACCTCGTATCGGGCGCGCGATTTTAGTACCCTCAGCATAAAAGTTTCACTTCAAAACATAATGTATAGATATGTTAAAAATATTCTACAAGAATACCAGCGGTATCCTTCTTTTTAACACATATAGGTAATACAAATGGTAATGTTAAGCATGTAGGGGCCAAGAAGGTATCAAGTACTGTCCATATTCTGATATTTAGAAGTCTGAGAGCGCAACAATAATTCTATATGATACCTGAGACTGACCATGTTATAATGGCTCAAGATAAAACGGGCAAAAATATGATTATTCAGAGTGCACTACAAGTACACTAGCAGTATCCTTCTTTCTGACTAACTCAGGTAGCACTAATGGTATTGTGGAGTAAGCAGGTATAATAAATGAGTCTAGCACTATCCATTTTCCGGTTTTTGCAAGTACAGGGGCACAATAATTTCTCTACATAATACCTATAACTGATCATATCAAATCTAACCGACCCAGAACAGACTAAAACGGGAATCCCTTAAGTTCGCTAGAAGTATACTAGCAGTATCCTTCTTTCTGACCAACTCAGGTAGCGCGAATGGTACTGTGGAGTAAGCAGGTATAATAAATGAGTCTAGCACTATCCATTTTCCGGTTTTTGCAAGTACAGAGGCACAATAATTTCTCTACATAATACCTAGATCTGAGTATATCTAAACTAAATAACAGAAAAAGGACTACAACGTAAATGCTTAAGGTACGCTAAAAATACACTAGTATTATCCTTCTTTCTGACCAACTCAGGTAACGCAAATGGTATTGTCAAATAAGCAGATATCAGAAATGCGTCTAGCACTACCCAGGTAGCAAGCTGACGTAAACTTGACGTCACTTTTAGGGCATATTTCGTCGGCGACGTCATTCTACCAAAAAATGACGTTTTAATGTCGTCATTCAAGAAACGTTTTTAAGACGCCTTAAATATGATGTTAAAAAGACGTTATTTTTACGTCGTAATAAAATTTAAAAATAACTACTTATTATACAATATACATTGAATATTTTTATATTTTTTTATAATGTATAATATAAAAATATTTGTATAGTGTGGTCTACTTTAATTCTCGATTCTTATATCTCTGTACCATTTTACCAGTACGTTTTTTTTGTAATAAATAAAAGTAAGATTTTTTATATTGCGGTCGTTTCTATAAACATTCATATAATTATTTATTTATTAATATCAATTTGCGTCTATGCAAGAATATTTATCAAAAGATGCAATCATAAATTTAGAAAAATGTTGAGAAAAGAATAATACAATTATAAAATCTTATTTATTTAAGCTCTTTCTTATTGACTGGAAAAGCAACATATATTTATTCATCAAACTTCATATGAACACCAATAGTAATACTTAATACCACAGGAGCGTGCAGCAGATGAGGACTCGCGAAAACACCGACCGATCGACGAAGTTAAGCAGCAAAAAGTGCGGACAGTAGTTGGATGGGTGACCGCTCACGATGAAAAGATATACGTCAGCCCTAACCTTTCAGAGCCGTCATTTTTTACACAATCACGTTATATTTTTCGTTATCTGCCGTCAGAGCTGACCTTCAAAAACCGTCATTTCGACGTTAGTGTGCTACCTGGAAAATCGCTAAAATTAAACGTCATATTTCACGTCATAAAGAACGTTAGAAAGACGTCATTAAATGACGTCAGTAGGATGTGACTTTCGAACGTACTTTTAACGTCATTTATACGTCTCTTACTGACGTCGTCTATGACCAGATCTGACCAAAAAATGACGTTAATTTCACGTTAGTTTGTTACCTGGGTATCCATTTTCTGATTTTTGCAAGTATAAGTGCACAATAATTTCTCTACCATAATACCTATAACTGAACATATAAAAACTAACCAACACAAAATAGACTCCAACGTTAATGCTTAAAGTACGTTATATGCAAGTACGCTAGCAGTATCCATTTATGATTTACTCAGTATACATATACAGGGTGGACCAGGTTAAACGTCATTTTTTTTTTGATATGTGATAGAACAAGAAAAAAGTCGACTTTCATAAGAAAATTTTTTTCAAAAATGTTTCCTAACAAAGATACAGGGTGTCAAAGTTTCGAAAAAAATGGTTTTCTCATCATAACTTCTAAACTACTTGATCGATTTCCATGAAATTTTGCACACAGGCTAATGTAGAACAGCTCTAAGCAATAATTAAATAATTTTTAAAAATTCTCCAGTGGCGTAGATACTAGGGGCCGGTACCCCCATTTCCCCCTCCCAATCTTCGGCGCCACTGGATATTTTGCAAAGAAAATTTAATTATTGGATTTCCCGTTTAATTTAGAGAAAAAAATCACCCTTGCAAATTTTTTATTCATGGCTTCGTTTTTGAGATATTTATTTTAATTTATAGGGTTGCGAGCAGGCCAAAGCTAGGTTGAACTCCATTAATTGTGATATGTGATAGAGCAACCAAAAAAAAATAGATTCTCATGAGAAAATTTTTTTCAAAAATGTTTCCTAACAAAGATATAGGGTGTCAAAGTTTCGAAAAAAAATGGTTTTCTCATCATAACTTCTAAGCCACTGGATCGATTTCCATGAAATTTTGCACATAGGCTAATGTCGTACAGCTCTAAGTAATAATTAAATAATTTTAAAAAATTCTCCAGTGGCGTAGATACTGGAGGCCGGAACCCCCCTTTCCCCCTTCCCAATCTTCGGCGCCACTGGATAATTTGCAAAGAAAATTTAATTATTGGATTCCCCGTTTAATTTAAAGAAAAAAATCTCAAAAACGAAGTCACAAATCAAAAATTTGCAAGGGTAATTTTTTTCTTTAAATTAAACGGGGAATCCAATCATTAAATTTTCTTTGCAAAATATCCAGTGGCGCCGAATGTTGGGAAGGGGGAAAGGTGGGTACCGGCCCCCAGTATCTACGCCACTGGAGAATTTTTTAAAATTATTTAATTATTACTTAGAGCTGTACGACATTAGCATGTGTGCGAAATTTCATGGAAATCGATCAAGTAGTTTAGAAGTTATGATGAGAAAACCATTTTTTTTTCGAAACTTCGACACCCTGTATCTTTGTTAGGAAACATTTTTGAAAAAAATTTTCTTATGAAAGTCTACTTTTTTTGTTGTTGTTCTATCACATATAAAAAAAATGACGTTTAACCTGGTGCACCCTGTATACCGCATGTCCTATGGCCAACCGCGCAGGTGAGCTGCGACCTGAATTCTTGACTTCGGCAGTATTTATGGTACAGTTAGAGTGGGCTTCAGACGAGTGCACTGCATAAGAACGAAAAGTGTCGACTGCTCTTCTAATAGCTGTCAATTCGGGAGATCGAAGCATTTCGTGTAACCTCAAAATGGTAAAGTTTTGAATTAGTAGTGAATAATTAGTAAAAAAGTGATGAGAAATAGTCATAAATAATCTTCCGAATTGACAGCCATCGGGAAATCAGACGACGCTTTTCGCTCTTACGCTGCGTTCTTACGAAGTGTGAAACGTCTGATCTCCCGATGGCTATCAATTCGAGAGATCGAAGTCTAAGCTCGAAATCGTGAATCTTTGAATAAATGGTAAGTAATGTTCAGAAGTGAGAGTTAACAATCATTCGGGTTTTTTCGATGTCCAACCGAATTACACGCCTCATGCCTATTTGTTTCAGAAATTATTTCCGCGCTAGCACCGCGCGTGTCTAGGAAGTATTTTTACGAAGTGGCGTGAGCGATACCTAAGGTGTCAATTCGGAAGATTATTTCTGATTATTTCTCATCACTTCTCTCTCTCTCTCTGTCTACAAATTATTCACTACTAATTCAAAACTTTACGATTTTGAGGTTACACGAAACGCTTCGATCTCCCGAATTGACAGCTATTAGAAGAGCAGTCGACACTTTTCGTTCTTATGCAGCGCACTCGTCTGAAGCCCACTCTAACTGTACCATAAAACTCTCCAAAAAAGATTTGAAATCAATTAAGATCGCCATGTTCAAGATTTATGTATTAAAAGTAAAAGGCATCATTTGAAAGGAAAATTATTGTAAATCAAGTTACTAAAAAATTCGACTAAAAAAATTTATAAAAAAATTTTAATAAAAAAGAACTTGCCGCGTTTAAGTTTTCATATTTTGTCCACTATGCCGAATAATTGGCAGTGCTTGGACGGTGCTAGAGTGATTCATAAATTACACTGCCGAAGTCAAATTCAGAGAATTTCAGAAGGCCCCCGCCTAATCGGTTTCCCGTGCGACATTCGGTATACTGGTGGTATCATATTATAAGTGTATGAATTTATTTAAAATCATAAGTGCATAAACATCGAGTATAATTCTGTCTGAATTTTTTATTTTGAAGAAAAAAACGCGGCAAGTTCTTTTTTATTAAAATTTTTCTATAAATTTTTTAGTCGAATTTTTTAGTAACTTGATTTACAATAATTTTCCTTTCAAATGATGCCTTTTACTTTTAATACATAAATCTTGAACATGGCGATCTTAATTGATTTCAAATCTTTTTTGGAGAGTATTTTACGTATCAATTTTTGTTGGCACTGAATGAACATGCCGCCTTTTTTTACAGAGAATCTGTTTTTGTGGGGGGATTTCACTACTTTTTGGAATTTATTCATGAGGAAGATACGTACATGTAGAAGAATAGCTTTTTATTACCACAAAATTAAAGTCTCGGCGACCTGGATCTGCTGTCTCAAGTGCATGGACGTACGTCACTTTAAATGGATGAATATCCTTAATATCATCCGAACCGTAGACTTACTAACCTCTGGTTTTAACCTTTCTTGCCATAGCCTAAATATTCTTTCGAGGGTTATTCCTTACTCTTTCTTCCTTACTATTTCTAACATACGGTAATGTTCACGAATATTGTAAAATATCGCAGGAATGTTACAGAAAAGTCGCTTGCAAAAATGTGTTTTGCGGGGTGTAAATGATGATATTTTGTAATTTCCATCGTTACACCAAAGGCAAAGAAGAGATGAAATAGAAGTGAGGTACATACATGTACATTTCACGTTTGACAGGTCGGTATATAAATTGAAACTTGTGATAGTATAATATGAAAGAGGAAAAACTTATATCGATAAAGAAAAAATAATAATAAAGTAGTTACTCTATTATTGTAATCCAATTCCATTATATCCCTTATTTTTCTGCCACGACTTTAATTGTTGATAGTGGATGGATCAACCAACAAATTTGATTTTTCTTCGCTATCAGCAATTAAAGTCGTGGCAGAAAAATAAGTGATACAATGTTATTGGATTACAATAATAGAGTAACTACTTTATTATTTTTTTTCTTTATCGATATAAGTTTTTCCTCTTTCGTATTATACAATCACAAGTTTAAATTTATATACCGACCTGTCAAACGTGAAGTGTACATGTACCTCACTTCTCTTTACTCTCTTCTTCGCCTCTGGTGTTACGATGGATTACAAATATCACCATTTGCACCCCACAAAGCACGTTCTTGCAAGTAACTTTTCTGTAACATTCCTGCGATATTTTACAATATTCGTGAACACTACCGTATGTTAGAAATAGTAAGGAAGAAAGAGTAAGGAATAACCCTCGAAAGAATATTTAGGCTATGGCAAGAAAGGTTAAAACCAGAGGTTAGTAAGTCTACGGTTCGGATGATATTAAGGATATTCATCCATTTAAAGTGACGTACGTCCATGCACTTGAGACAGCAGATCCAGGTCGCCGAATGAACCAAAGCAGCAGGTTCTTGAAACAACAAGACGATGATTCCTCGTTCGAAAGAAACCCCCTCGAGTTCGCATACGATCTGTAACAGATTGTAAATAACACAAACAATTTAAAATATACTGAACTAACTAAACGTAGAAACTAAGATTATATTAATCTAAGTTAACCAATTCTAATAATGACAGAATATTTCCTCTTTCGTATTATACTACCAATTTATATACCGACCTGTCAAATGCAATGAATGCAACTGGTTCTTGTTGGAAACACCAACTGGATGATCCCTCGTTGGAAAGAAACCTCCTCGGGTTCGCAAACGATCTGTAACAAATTGTAAATTACACAATTATATGCAGCATTTCACTTTTAAAATATACCGAAGTTACTCAGCATAAAAATTAAGAACCAATTTATATACCGACCTGTCAAATGCAATGAATGCAACTAAGCAACTGGTTCTTGTTGGAACAACAAGTAGATGATCCCTCCTTCGAAAGAAACCTCCTCGGGTTTGCATACGATCTGTAACAAATTGTAAATTACATAATCATATGTAGCATTTCACTATTTAAAATATACCGAACTTACTCGAGCGTAGAAATTATACCGACCTGTCAAATGCAATGAATGCAACTAAGCAACTGGTTCTTGTTGGAACAACAAGTAGATGATCCCTCCTTCGAAAGAAACCTCCTCGGGTTTGCATACGATCTGTAACAAATTGTAAATTACATAATCATATGTAGCATTTCACTATTTAAAATATACCGAACTTACTCGAGCGTAGAAATTAAAAAACTATATCTCAGTTAATCAATTCTATTCTAATAATTACAGAATTATTAAAAATGATATATTTCCTCTCTCGTATTATACTACGTTATTCAGCACTTATCTGCCTAATCGGTATGAGTAATTCCTCATTGACCGTCGTTACACCGGAGACGAAGAAGAGATGAAATTGAAGTGCGGTACGTGTACACTTCAGGTTTGACAGGTCGGTGTGTAAATTGGAACTTGTAATAGTACGAAAGAGGAAATATATCGATAGAGAAAAATAGTGATAAAGTAATTACCTGATTATTGTGATCCAGTTCCATTTCATCTCCTATTCTGCCACGGCTTGTGTTGGTGATTGATTTTCTTCGATTTTTCCCGTGCTCGCATGACCCTGAAAACAAAAAATAGAACAAACACAAAGATATTGTCCTTCCATGGAAAGTGAGGTTAAAGCTGTCAAATGGCAATTAAACTTATCTGATTTCAATTCTTCTGAGACCGTCTCCTTTCCTGCTCCTTTCTTGATGCACAGGCATTGGAGAGAAGAATACCACTGCACCCGTTCACTATCTCGATATTCGAAAAAAATACAAACGATTATTAAACTATACGGAGCGTCTGTCACATTCACCACTATTGACATTCACTACTCCGATTACACTGAATTAACAAGCGCGTCCGAGGATCGAAAAAATGCGAGGGAAATCGTTTCGCGAATGGAATATTATTTTATTAATTTTAAAAAACAACTAAACATTCAAGAAACATATTCTCTCACACACTCTCACATACATTTGATGGCGTATGCGTGTGGCCGCATCTGTGTACACATTTCCGACCATGGCCGAATATCGCCGAAGACAGGCGGAATTTTTGTGAGATTTTGACATATATATATCGCCCGAGAAATCGGATTCTCGACTTTCGAGGCGCGAGGGGCGTGGCTTCGCGTTGCTAAGGAAAAATATCTGTTAATATGTAACTTACAACATTTACTCTGGTCTCTATCGATAGAGAATAGTCGATTTATATGGCGTAACTAAGCATAGTTTTGGTTATAACCGTATATTTATTGAGAAAATTCGATGTTAAAATTGAGGGGTGAAGGGGGCAGACATTTTTCCTGTAAAGATACACGGGTGCTCGCGGCGACAGCGCTGGCGGCGTCGTTCTGACGACTTGAATGAACATGCCGCGAGACACTACCGTGTCTCTTGATACTGCCGAAGTCAAGAATTCAGGTCGCAGCTCACCTGCGCGGTTGGCCATAGGACATGCGGTATATATAGTACATAATATGTACTATCGTACTATGTAATATGTACTATAGTATACATATTATGTATACTAAAAATATCTGGTTGAAAGACCGTAACCTGAGTCCCAGCATTGACCAAAAAATTATATGGCCCAAAGGAACGGGGTACGCAGGACTCTAGCAAGCCCCCCCCCCCCCTCAATCTGACTTAAGAATTTTCCGGAATGCGGTAACAGGTATTTCCGTACGCTCTGCGTGGGGCTGTAAGAGGTATTCTTCCTCGAGACTTCGAAGAGTGCTGACAAATGAACATTTTCGAGGACAGACTAACCTATAGCTATTACACCAATCCTTAAGTTTCATTTAAAGACAGTGTAAATTCAGTTCTTAAGTTTAATTGAAAGACAGTGTAGTGCGTTTAAACTAATGGAGCTTGATAGTAATAAGAACGTGAACAAGGAGGAAATTCGAGTTCGAGTTCATTGGCAAATATCTCTCCACCTTCACGGAAATGTCCTCGTACGGAACGTGCTGATGCTACAAACGTCCGAAATGCAAGTAATGGCGACTTGCAACTGGAGATTCTCCAAGAAATTCTGTAAGTCAAATTGTGCTTATTTTTTAATGTCGTACACATTTAACCAATCAATCGTTATAAAATGATAGCAATATATTGTATTGTATACATACAATATACACGGAAAGAAAAAATCAGGAAAAATTACTGTGCTTGACACTGTAATCGTGGTGTAAACGGCATTTTCCGGGATTTTTTTTGATGAAAGAAAGAAAAATTAACAGTTACACTGGAATAATTATTGTGCATGCTAGAATTTTTACTGTACTGCGTAACAAAAATTCTTTAACAGCACAGTAAAATTTCTGTAACTTAGAAATTTTCTCGTGCTGCGAAATACTTTCGTAAAGGTTCATAAAGGCAACTACCTGACCGTTTTGTCCCGCTACCCGAGGGTAAAGAGTAGGTATCTAACCTTGATACCTACCCTTTGCCGAGGGTACGTTCGAAGCAGGAAGGCGTACGAGAGGCAGTTCGATTCCAGACTTTTAGCGAAACAGTCGCTAACAGTACGCTACCCCAAAATTTACAGCATTTTATTTTATCAATGAATATATATATATTCGCATGCTACCCAATGAGCAACGGGAGAGTTCCTGAGACCGGGTTTTCGGAACTTGTACATACCAATCATGGAATTCTTTGATGTGTTTTTTTTTTAATTTCTAAGGCGTATTTAGACAAAATACTTTGAGGTTTTTTGAAGGGCGTCAATTCCCACTCACAGAGAAAAAAATCATAAAAATGTCTGTTCCGAAGCTCGCGACCTCTCCTTGTTAGTAAGAACTACGAATGCGCACTAGTCTTTCCTTTTCCCAAAATTTTTACCGTGCCAGTACCAGAAGTTTTCAGGTGCTCATCACTAATAAATACGCATGCACACTAGATTTTTTTGGGGGCTGGACGTTAGCACCATGATTCAGGACAGCATAGTAATTTTTTTTTCAAGTTTCCCTATAAAATTTCTTGATCTTTTCTTTCCGTGTATTGCACTCTCTCTGCGTGATTTCTGACAAAATTCTTGCTATTAGGATATTTGATTCCTGTACTTTTCTTTTCCTGCCTTACTTTTCTTATAAATGCGCATAGTTTAGAAATGTAGATGCGCGTTTTATTTTAAAACAAGTGATTCAATGTTTTATTTATAAATAAACTTTTCTAAGAAAACTGCGAGAATCGACCGAATATAATGATTTTTTAAATTTTGAACTTTTGCAGCAACACAAAAAAAACAATGCAAGGGAAACTCCAGGTCATGGAAGAAGAGATGCGTGCCATGCGACGTGAGCTGCTAAGGCAACCAGAAGTACTGCAGAATTACAAAGAACTTGGATTGCCAATTTCTAGTTGAAGATTTTCACGCACTTGAAAATGACGAAGAAAAAGTGGAAAAATTGGTAAGTTTCTGTAGAAGCTTGCTATTTCATGTTAACGTTCTTTTCGCCATCAATATTTATTCATTTTTCAAATTTGATTTGCAGCGCGAATATCTTCTTTCATTGGAAGGAGGCACAACTCTAGGTAACACAATCAGAGAATTTACGAAAGCAACAATGACGGATGAATTCGTGTCGAAACATATCACCTGGTGCCAACAGAAGAAGGAAAAAATACAATTCCGGGCTAGTAATATTAGCATCGCCGCATTTTACGGTAAGTTGTAGAATTCTTTTGAAAAATGACAAATAATTGAGAAAAATGTGATGGCGTAAATACAACAACTGATAAATTTTTGTGTTTAGGTGCCATCATCCGAATGGATCGTTTTAAGAAAAAAATTACAATCTCCATGTACGAGCAAAAGGCGAAAATTGGAATCAGAAACGCACAGCAACGGTTTTACATGGCTTCGCAGGAGCACCAAAGGAATAAAGCAGGAGCTGCAGAGACTGACACATCACAGAAGGAAAACCGTTTTGAAAGATACGAAGTTGTTGCCGCAGATCTGTAATAATAAATCTGTATTTGTGTAGAGTGGCGGGGCTAATTGATCTAAGTGCCAAAAACATTTTTCCCAGGAAAATAAGAAAAACTGCCCATTAGTGAAACCAAACTGACATTTTTATTCTTAATAGGGTTAAGCCAACATTCAACACATTGCGCATTGGCACTTAACCCTTTCGCGACGGGACCGTGCACCCCTAAGTCCGCCAAAAAGTTGTAGCGATTTCAAGGCTCAGTAAGCGAACGGTCTGCACGCGTTCGCTTTATACCCCGCGTAAAATCGACAAAAATGAATGTATCTTATTCTTACCCATTGTTTTCTGCAAGGCGCTTGTTGCGGCCACTGACAGTGGCCTCACGTCTCGAAGCGCTTGGCGCGTCGGGTCATTCTGAGTGGCCTCGCGTCGCGAAAGGGTTTAATCACATAGTTCTGCAGTGGCGCATATACCATTTTGCAGAAAAAATACGAAATGATGAAATTTTGGCACTCTTAGATCAATTAGCCCCGCCACTCTACATTTATTAAGTGTAGTTATTAAATGTAGTTATTAAGTGTAGTTAATCTAGTTTATTATATTTCAATAAATATTACTAAACAATTATTTTCCTATTTTTAATTATTATATAGAAATTTGGACATTTCTTGTATACCTGCAAAAGAATACCTTTTCCTACATTAGAGAGACACCTAAAATTTACCTAGTGCTAGGATACTTTTTGCGCACCTGCAGAAGAATACCTTTTGCTACATTAGATAGGCACCTAAAAGTTACTTAGTGCTAGGATACTTTTTGCACGCCTGCAAAAGGATACCTTTTCCTACATTAGAGAGACACCTAAAAGTTACCTAGTGCTAGGATACTTTTTGCGCACCTGCAGAAGAATACCTTTTGCTACACTAGATAGGCACCTAAAAGTTACCTAGTGCTAGGATACTTTTTGCACGCCTGCAAAAGAATACATTTTCCTACTTTAGAGAGACACCTAAAAGTTACCTAGTGCTAGGATACTTTTTGTGCACCTGCAGAAGAATATCTTTTACTACATTAGATAGGCACCTAAAAGTTACCTAGTGCTAGGATACTTCTTGCGTACTTGTGCATATGGTTACTACTTATATAGCAGAATTAAACAGCCTGACGACGCACTCCTTTTGAAAGTTCAAAAGGAAGTCACATCATGCATTTAAGTGATTCGCTACAACTAGTGTACTTTTAGGAAACTTTTATTACCTACTTATATATTAGTCTTCAACTAGTTTACTATAAGTGATACTTATTCGGACGTTGAGAGGAGAGATCTAGGCAAGATTTCAAAGTACACTTCTTGATCACAATATGGAAACTAGTTGTGCTACCTGGGTACCAAACCTATTTTGATAAAATTTGGAAGAGAGGTCGCTTGAAATCCGGGAGACGACATAATGTATGTGATGTCTTCATAAAGTCAGTATGACAAATTCTCTGAGATGACATTCAATGAAACTCAGCAAGAGACATCAGCAGTCTGCGGTTGGATGAGGAAATGCATATCCCCCATTGATGTCTAACATTGATACCCGTACATGAAAAAAAAACATAGTAATTCAAATTCCATGTGGATGAGTTCGCGGGTAACAGCTGGTACGTAATAAAGGTGATCTGATAATTAATACCCCACTTCGTTTAATAGAAAAATTATTCACACATCTTCTCATATGATATAAACAGCTAATGAAACGTTTAGAAATAATTTACGTTCAACTACATTTCTTCGAAACTCTATACAACATTTCTTTCATCGGAATGACCTTGTCATAATTAAGTGCTAATAAAACGAATTTATAATTCATGAAACTCATCCGAATTATCATGCGTTCATTGTCTACTCGTATTAGAAGAAGGAAGGAATGTATAATAATTCAGAATATAGTTCTTATTTGGAATACCTATATACCAGTTAACCTATTAACTTCATCTAATTCGAAATAATACATATCAGTATACCTAGACTAACTGAATAGAATACAACATACTTCTTTGTGGCAGAAAATAGGTAGTAAAATAGTTTAATTTATACATAGTTATTTTAGATTATCAGCCGTATTCCAAATTATCTTCATTTCCTTTAATAAGAACAGCCCTACGCCACGTGATCCCGATAGTCAACAGTCCTTCAAGGCTGCTGGAAGGCTGCTTGGCGCAAAGCTGCTCCTTATAAGCACGCAACTCAACTTACTCTGATGTGTGTTCTGGGGAATATGTATTTGATATACCACTGACAGAAGAACGATACAACATAGAGCTACGCAAATATTACTTTCTCGTATGTATATCACCATAAGTACGGGCAACGAGGTCTGAAGACTGTTCTCTCAGGGCCCTTCCTCCCTTCAGACGTCCATCGATTTTAATCCTCTTCAGACGAAACTCTATCCTCTCCCGTACCGCTTGCATCTTCTATTAACCAGACGCATCGTCATAGTTGCACCAACTTGAATGTAAAATTTCACGTCACGAACGATCGCAAGTGTACAGCATCGAGCGGATAAATAATTGTTCATGGCCGTCAACAAAATAGCGATCGATGTGATGAGAGAAGGAAGGGCAATGAATGCACCATGGGGTATGGAGACTTCATAAGCTGCTTACATTTTGAATAAAGCCAGGCCATCAAGGCTGCCTTACTAAAGCTCGCGAAACTTGCACGCACGCGTTCCACGGTACACTCTCTCGGATTATTAATACGTATCGTGTCAGATATTCCAATAATTCGCTCATTAAGTTAGGTTTGCCCAGCAGTTACGAAAACAAATTTTCAATCTATAGCTACCGGGTAATGTTCAGTCAAATTATATATGATTATGCATATGGTTTTTGCCGTTTTTCTTTTGTGTGGACTCTTTTCGATGATAGCTAAGAACGCAGTTAGTCGGTATGGATGCGTTTCATGACGTCGATGCAGCCAAGCTCGCTTTGCTTGAATAGTTCATTATCAATTATTTGGGGAACGAGACGAACGGATAGTTTCTCACGGTACACACTTTATGTGAGATATACTCATTAAATCTTTGCTGCACGTGTGAAATTAAGAAGTTCCCTGTTAACGAAGTGGCCTCCCGGGAAAAAAAGGTTATATATAATCAAATATTACTACCGTGGATTTGCTTTCACTTATTTGTATTCCGCTATTAATTAATCATATTATTATTACTTATACAGAATTTTTTTTAATCGTATGTAATAATTAAATATTTTTTTTAAAGTTTTCGATTCCAGTTCATTTGAATTTCAATTTCATGTAAATTAAGAGCTGCATCGCGTGAAGTAAATACGGGGGCACGGCGATATATCTCGTACTCAGTCGTAAGATAGGTACCTATTGTGTTTCAAATTCCGTTATTCGGGCTCCACCGTTCGGCTCCTTCCGTAACCATTCGAGCGTACGGGTTTGGCACGCAGGGCCGCTTCTAGATAATGAGAAGCCTTCCTGCTTAGCGCCCCTTTCTAGAGAAGGTATGAGGCCTTTTGGCGCCCTATGGCTAGTGCGCCTTCGTGCGCGCGAGGGGTAGCTTTCGCCATGCACCTAACCTCAATTAGCGTCGTTCGATGTGAATCGATTAGCTATTGGTAGTACATTATTGTGTCGCGATTATTGTCATCTACAGTGCTAATGGTGTTAGAAAAATGTTCCTCACCAATTGTGATGCGGATGGTTCGTATAGCATCGTAGAAGATGCAGAGGTCATTTACGACGAAACGCAGCCACCGAAAAATGGTGAGAAAAGGTGTACTTTTTTTTCACAAAATGTGAAGTACGAAGGAACAGTAATCGTGCGTTCAGGTAAACTTTTATACAATTCTTTATGTAAACTGATAAACTCCTTCGCAATAATGCACGTGATAAACGGCTGAATGCTACGTAGTATGTATGTTGCAAGCATATTGTGATACTACCGAAATCATGAAGAACCTGACAATTTGACTGATAATTTTAGTCGTATTATAATACCTACGCCTGCTTTTTCCTAGGCAAATAGCTTTTGTGGCTTCGCTCGCTTCGCCGATTCTAACCTAACCTAAACTAATCTAATACATTAAAATGTAAATAAATTAGATTCGGTAAGGTTAGATTACGTTAGATTAGGCTAGAATCGGCAGAGCGAGCGATAATCTTACCTTACCGAATCTAATTTATTTATATTTTAATGTGTTAGATTAGGTTAGGTTAGGTTAGAGTCGGTGGAGCGAGCGAAGCGAGCGAATCCACAATAATACGCTTAAAATTTTCAGTCACATTGTCAGATTCTTCATGATTTTGGAAGTATTACAATACGCCTAGGCGTATTATAAAAGCCTAGGCGTATTATATAATACGACTGATATTACAAAACCGAGAAGATAACAATTACAAATGAAGATGACTTTTCCACTACGACAGAGACGAGTGAGTCTAACAAGGAAGCCGTGGAGGAAGATGACGCCACAAAAATTGATAACTTTTTTGGCTATGAAGATCAAGAAAATAAAAAGACTACCGATCCTATCAAGAAAGAAAGAGAAGATAAAGATGACGCTGAAATACAAGTAGATGAGACGGATGACCAAATGTTTGGGAAAAATTGGACGGGTGAGAAAGTTAGTTGTATTTGAATAACTAATTTAATGCAATACTTTTCCCAAGTATTTATATATCCATTATTTTTTTTATGTGTATTATCCATATAATTTCGGTGGAATAATGTACCAGACGATAATGGTAAACGTCACTATTACTGATTAAAGCTCCCAAATATCTTACGATTATTATTCATTTACTAAATATTATTTGACTAGATTGCGTTAATTCTACTTTTTGTTTAGATATATGTATAGAGATTTAAATCCCTGAAAGTTTTTTAGTGTCAATCAAAAAACATTTTTTCGTTTTGTGTACACCCTCTTGCTTATTTTCAAAAAAAAAGTATTTTTTTAGTTTTCTATAATAATATTTATTTAATTAAGAAAAATTCTGTTCACGTAAGATTTAACTTTTCACGTTTCGTACAAATCGAAATCAAATAACATACATATATGTATGTGTAAGTAAATCGATATGTCTTGTACCAAAATATTGAATAGATAATTTAATACTGTAATAACAAATTAATTTTTATTTTTTCTTAGATCTCAAAAAGAATTGTATACCATCATATATATCTAATTATACCTGATGCATCAAATATAATTAGATCCGAACGACTACGAAAAAATTCTGATATACACAGAAAGAAGATTACGGTTGGTAAGATTCTCATACTTGATATAGCAATTTTGATGTATTGCATGCGCATTTCGAGTGTAAGAGTCATACGTATAAATCTAACACTCAAGTGTCCAATACATGGAAATTGCTATACGAAGTATGAGAACAGGAATCGTAATCTTTTCTCCATGTAAAACCATATACAAGGTGGACCAGGTTAAACGTCATTTTTTTTGATATGTGAGAATTGATGTGATGTGATTTGATTGATGATGAGAAAACCATTTTTTTTTCGAAACTTTGACACCCTGTATCTTTGTTAGGAAACATTTTTGAAAAAAATTTTCTTATGAAAGTCTACTTTTTTGTTGTTGTTCTATCACATATAAAAAAAATGACGTTTAACCTGGTCCACCCTGTATATAAAATTATATAGAATAAATCAGATATAATCAGATCCCAAAATTATTGACGCGATCTAGTCATATATAACCATATATGATTATACATAACAATATATGATCATATTATATGATATTATATAGGGTGAGTCACCAGTTAATGCCACCTAAAATAACTCCGAAAGTATAATAGTAGTAGAAAAGTTTTTGAAACAAAAGTTACATAGGACAACGGGGGCTATTATGATGTTAGTTTTTTGTTGCTAGGTTTTTGTCGCTTCAGAGATTTGAAGGTCAACTTTGTTTTTTTACTTAGGATGCTACATTTTAGTACTTATTTTCTAATAGCGGCTATCGTGACGAATCCAATGATGCAACATTAAGATCTTTGAAGGTCAACGAAGGTCAAAAATTTAAAATGAACTTACGTTTACGGAAGGTGTTCGAAGTGATACCAATGGTCATCACTTTGAACACCTTCCGTAAATGTAAGTTCATTTGAACTTTTTGACCTTTGTTGACCTTCGTTTATCTTCAAAGACCTTAATGTTGCATATCATTGGATTCGTCTCGATAGCCGCTATCAGAAAATAAGTACCAAAATATAGCATCCTAAATAAAAAAAAACAAAGTTGACCTTCAAATCTCTGAAACGACAAAAACCTATCAACAAAAAACTAACATCGTAATAGCCTCCGTTGTCCCATGCAATTTTTGTTTCAAAAACTTTTTTACTACTATTATACTTTCGGAGTTATTTTAGGTGGCAATAACTGGTGACTCACCCTGTATATGACCATGTATTGTTATATATGGGTGATTCTGCCAATATGATCATTATTCATGTAACCTATTTTTATTACAAAACACTATGTTTACTTGGTGTTTTCTTTTACAATAAATAACTTTATTAATTATTTAGAGAATATCCTAATATACAGATTTAAAATAAAAAAACCTCAATACTTTTTATCATCAAGTTTTCTCACGAAAAATCATTCCTCTGGGTTGTAACTCTCAACCTTATCGTATCTATAGTATAAGAAATAGCTATTATTAACATTAGAACAGTGAAATATATTTGATTTTCTCAAATAATTAGATATTTATAACTCTTCCCCCCGAAAAATAAGACAATAATATTGATGGCTCTCTAATAAAATAAGTCTAAATCTTGTAACCCACTTCGTCAATCATTCCTCTGGTCCGATGTAAATGATTTAATGGTAATGTACTAGATGGCGCGGGTGGTCATAGTGAGCGGTATAGGACTATTTAGATGTCAGTCAATCTAAATTGAGTGATTGTTACTGCCTGATTCTATTGTCCATTCTTATTATATGCATTTTGTGGTAAACTGATAGTGTCACAAGCGACCTAGTCATTCCTCTGGTAAGTATTATCAATATATTTTCAACTCGAAAGTCTCACTGCAATTAATATAATGTAAACTAGTGATTCTCTACTCAAACCCTATATTTGAGGTTAAGAAAACATTTAATCGCTGCATATAGTTTTAAAAATCGCCAAAATTATCATTCCTCTGGCTTTATGCGATCCCGAGGAATGACGAATCTGCCAGAGGAATGGTACGAAGATATTTTTTGACTTCTATTAAGTTATTCTGCTTTTTTATCAGGTTTATTTATATAACTAACAAAAACACGTTATTTAAAAAACTAAATGCTTAAAATTAATAAATATCATGGGCACTTTACTAACTTGTGAAACACTGATAAGAAAACAGCGTAATAACGGGTTACTACGTATTGCCTACAATTAAATATTAGTTATTATTGCCTGCAATACATTATTAGTTAGCAAAATGTGTGCGTCATTCCTCTTCCATCTTGATATCATTCCTCTGGCAGTACCATTTCTTACCAAGGCGATAAATGCAATAAAACTGAAAAATCAGTTTGATCTTTGAATAATTATAATAACTCAGTCATAACCTAAACCAGTTCAATTTTATATGCAAAAATTAAACAACCTTTTTAAAAAAAATTTGTTACTCAGCAAAATGATCATTTTCGGAGAACCACCCATATAATTATATATGGTTATACATGATTAGATCGTTCCAATTTTTGGATCTGATTATATCTCATTAATTATACAGGGTGACATTTTGAAAACTTGCCACCCCAATATCTTAGAAAGTTACAGAGATTTTCTAAAAAAAATACGGTTTCGGCAGTGGAGAGGGGGAACCAAAATGACATAATCGGAGACGTAGCCCCTCCAACCCCCTTAGGGGTAGCCCCCCCAACTTTGTAATCTTAAATAGCAACCCCCCATGTGTGATACAGCGTTGGAAAGCTCTTTAAAAATGCTTTACATCAACACCAAAATTTGCTACCTTTCGATGAGTAGTTTTTGCGCAAATCGAGAAAGAAACTGCTAGAAGTAAGTTGTCAATTTATTTATTAAAGGTCACACAATTACGTTATAATAAATTTTCGAAATGATTTCCATTGATTTTTCGGACTTTTTCAAATGTTCTTGAAATTTTGCGACATTCTTGCATAATTCTCTGTTTCAGTTGATTAATGCTTGCTGGTTGAGTTTGAAAAACAATAGATTTCAGATGTCCGCATAAGAAGAAATCGCAGGGAGTAAGATCAGATAATGGAAATCACTTCGAAAAATTATTGTAACATAATTGACCTTTAATAAATAAATTGACAAAGCTTACTTCTGGCAGTTTCTTTCTCGAAAACTACTCATCGAAAGGTACCAAAATTTGGTGTTGCTGTAAAGCATTTTTAAAGAGCTTTCCAACGCTTATCACACATGGGGAGTTGCTATTTAAGATTACAAAGTTGGGGGGGCTACCCCTAAGGGGGTTGGAGTGGGTGCGTCTCCGATTATGTCATTTTGGTTCCTCCTCTCCACTGCCGAAACCGTATTTTTGTTTTTTAGAAAATCTCTGTCACTTTCTGAGATATTGGGGTGGCAAGTTTTCAAAATGTCACCCTCTGTACATATATAATTATATATGAATTTTCCCGGGCTGTTAAGAGGCCACCAGACTAATTTCAATTGGTAACGTGATAGAATTGTCGAGTAAGCTGATATTAGAACCTAAAAACGCTCTGAATGAAATTTTTATTACGAATAATAATGAAGACTCGATTATTTATAGTTAAGCAATTATAGTAATTCTTATTTAAAAGTTTGATAAGCATATAGCTATAAATTCAATAGAATACCTCCCGTTTGGATATTCGGTTAGGAATTCAGTAGTTAGGCAATTATTACATAATACACTGGGAGCTCTCTTACAATTAGTGCCGGACACTTAAGGTTTTTATTTGATAAAAAAACAATTTAAATGGTTTTTTGAAAATTGTATAACTTTTATATAGAAGTACCTATAGTATATAATACGTGTAAAATTAATGAGTCAAATAAATATTTTAATATTTTTCCGACTTGGAAAGCGACAATAAGCACGCTTAGTTTTTCAGCTTTGAAAATATTGGCACCTAGTACCGCACAAAAAATGCACTGTAATCTGACAAAGTTAAAATTTGTGACATCTGTCACGAATATAATTATCACAAGCCCACAAAAGTATTTTTTTTCTAAATTTCGAATCGGACCAGGTGATTCTTGTAGATTGATGTTAACTAAAAACCCATCTGACTCAAATTTGCGTACCGCGTCAGGATTTCGAGATACTTAAGGTTAAATGTACGAAAACGGGCGATTTTGACCATATTCATGGCTTCATTACAATGAAAGTAAACATTTTTTCTTAATCGCACTTACAGCACTTGAATGTGTTGTTTTTGAACTTTTCAATACGTTACTTGATTGTTTCTAAACGATTTTATGAAGCCAAATTTCAGTACGACAAATCTATTGTTCAGGTTCATCGCGCCACGCATCGTGCATACATGAACTGAAACTTTCTATCAGTGTCCCAAGAACTATGACGTACATCTTCTATAATTTCGATGGAAAGTCACATTCTATAAAGATTAGTATTAAAAAAAGTATGGAAGTAGAGGAAGAAAGTGCAATTAATTGGGCGGTGCCCAATGCCTTTAATTACACGTCTACATGCGCGTAGTAGTATATATATATATTACTATGGCATACACAAAGAAATTTATAACCCTTAATCTCTATAACTTAGCTAAAAAATTGGCTTTTATACACTCAGGTAACAAGCTAGTAAGTGGAGTGTGGCACTCGAAGCAACACTTTCATAATTGCATTTAGGCGCGTAGCGCGGTGGACTTACACGATCGACTTGTCGTACTGAAACTTAGCTTTATGCAATCGTTTAGAAACAATCAAGTAATAGACTGGAAAATTGAAAAACGACACTTTTAAATGCTGTAAGTGCAATTAAGAAAAATTTTTAGTTTCATTGTAATAGAGCCGTGAATATGGCCAAAATCGCCCGTTTTCGTATATTTAACGATTCGTCGTATATTTAACGTCAGATTCGTTTTTAACGCAGATAAATCTATAAGAATCACCTGATCCAGTTCGAGATACAAAATCACTGTGGTCCTTTGTTATCAGCACACCCTAGGATGTCATCGCAGGCATCATATGCCTACTCATAATAGATACGATACTGGATTAAGAGCCTCGACTGAGGCTCACGTCAAGGACCAAGAAAAGCAATGCGCCAGCTACGAGGCTTGAGAGAGGCTATATTTACTCTGCGTATAGTTCGTACCTGTAATGAAGTCCTTATTTCTCAGTAACTAAAGCATTTCGAATTACGAAAGTAATATCATATTATAATCTGGGGCTGGCACTTTCAATCGAACCTACGTAGAATCAAATCAATGAACCTATTCGAGAGATATATCTTCAAAGATGAGCGTTGCTAATCTTTAACCCTCACCGGTGCCAAACTTTTGTGTACCATATCGGTTCCATTTGTATATGCTCGTATACATTGTAAAAAACTGATAAAAATTGTAGATAGAATGAAAATACTTTTTTTTGTTTTGTTTGTTTGCAATCTTTATTGTATAAAAAAACAGATTTGATACAGATCCAGAATATTCTCCCGCGCTCCCCCGCATTCTGTGTCAGGGGCCCCTTTCTCGAGTCACTCGCAAGAGAAACGTATAGCAAATAGACCAGTCCGTAACCCCACTTGATCCTGATTGGTCTATTCGCTAAGATGCATATGCGTGACTTTGCGAGTGGCTCCAGAAAGGGGTCCCAGTCGCTATCGCGTGTAAAGGGCCCCAATACATGACAAGGAATAATAGTACACAGAAAAAACATAGGTTTTCTAGGCTTGTATATGTGCGTATACAATAAGAACCGATTAGGGATTTTCTCCATTGCGGCTATTCTGAGAACTAGCGCCATCTAATGAACATGGTGTTTTGGTTATCTCTGCAAATAAAGCTATTTTTAAAATTTCCATACAAATCGGTTAACTTTTTCCATAGCTTTGGTTAAAGAATGGAATAGATTTGTATACCCGCGTATACAAAGGACCGGTGAGGGTTAAAAATTAATAAACATATAACTACAAATTCAGTATAATATTTCCCTTATAGAAATTTGGCTAAAAATTCAGTAGGGTTTCTATACCGCATGTCTTATGGCCAACCGCGCAGGTGAGCTGCGACCTGAATTCTTGACTTCGGCAGTATTTATGGTACAGTTAGAGTGGGCTTCAGACCAGTGCTCTGCATAAGAACGAAAAGTGTCGACTGCTCTTCTAATAGCTGTCAATTCGGGAGATCGGAGCGTTTCGTGTAACCTCAAAATCGTAAAGTTTTGAATTAGTAGTGAATAATTTGTAGAAGTGATGAGAAATAATCATAAATAATCTTCCGAATTGACACCTTAGGTATCGCTCACGCCACTTCGTAAAACTATTTCCTAGACTCGCGCGGTGCTAGCGCGGAAATAATTTCTGAAACAAATAGGCATGAGGCGTGTAATTCGGTTGGACATCGAAAAAACCCGAATGATTGTTAACTCTCACTTCTGAACATTACTTACCATTTATTCAAAGATTCACGATTTCCAGCTTAGACTTTGATCTCCCGAATTGATAGCCATCGGGAGATCAGACGTTTCACACTTTTCGTAAGAACGCAGCGTAAGAGCGAAAAGCGTCGTCTGATTTCCCAATGGCTGTCAGTTCAGAAGATTATTTATGATTATTTCTCATCACTTCTACAAATTATTCACACTACTAATTCAAACTTTACGATTTTGAGGTTACATGAAACGCTTCGATCTCCCGAATTGACAGCTATTAGAAGAGCAGTCGACACTTTTCGTTCTTATGCAGCGCACTCGTCTGAAGCCCACTCTAACTGTACCATAAATACTGCCGAAGTCAAGAATTCAGGTCGCAGCTCACCTGCGCGGTTGGCCATAGGACATGCGGTATAGAATCTTATAGGGATTAATCTGGAAATGTAACGCTTACATCATAGAATTCCTATCAGGAAAGTTAGAGCCATGTCTGGTCTCATTAGGGATCTTATCTGAAGTCCCCTGCTGTGGAGGTGGCGCTATTAATTCATGAAACATCTGCAAAATCCAGTCAGGGCCTGATAGGAATCTACTTAGGATATCGCTAATAGGAGATTGTAATACTCTCTCTAACATATTTCTATACGAATTATTATAAACTTAATTCGAATTACCGTAAATATATAACTATAAAAAGTCAAGTTCTTCATTGGTAAGCATAACTAAATATTTCTTTCAATGGTACTCATTAAGCTACATTAGAAATTGAAGAACTAAGAAAGTAGTTAATTCGTCAGAGAATAAAAAATAAATATCAAACAAAGTATCTCGTTTGTCTTCATTATTACCTGTTGATAGCGGAACGGTTCATGGGTGACTAGCTCTACTAATACCGTTCTATAATAAATAAGTCTCTCTATATACGGATAGATCGCCAATTTAAAGTGGCCACCGCAGAATTAATTAAATGCCAGCTCTCTCGCTTTTGTCGTTCCATCAACTCGAGAAATAAAAGTAAGAGAATAAAACGACATCGAAAGCAACGGCATTTAAAGTTTAAACGGCTTGATTATGCGGAAAGGATTTTACAATGAGCCAACAAACGGAAGGCGGAGCGAGATTCGAATACTTTACGAAGATGTGTGCTTCAAACTTTGAAATCACTCCATTTAAAAAGGAGGTATTGAATCCCGAAGTATAGGAGAAAGTGAGATGAAATAGAATACTTTTTCGATGGTCCTTGGCGATTACCATTATAATGCCGGCTCGAGGTCGATTCGAGATTTTAATTTCATTTGACTTTTTGCTATTTTCCTCTCCCTTAAATTAGTAGTACGTATACGTGTTAACTTTTGCTTTGTATTTTTTTATTTAACGCTGTTAAATAATGGGTTTCTGTAGTGGCTAATTAGTACCTCTATAGATGAAATTATCCAAACATAAGTACACAGTTGGAAATTTCTTGTCCAAAGCGGGTTTATACCCATTTTTGTATGTTAATAGGTGAACCGATTCCAATAAAAAAATTAGAACTGTGTACCATCAAAGCACATTGATTTTGGATAAACTACTGAAGAGTTTCACCGTCAACAATATTCATATATTTAGCGAACACAGATAGAAATATAAATAATTTTTATTAAAATAAAATTACTTCACATTTAGTATAGTAGCTTAGTATAAAATATTTAGTATGAACACATATCTCTATGTAAAACAAAACAATTGCTTCCGCGAAATCATAAATTGAATGTCATTTTCTTAGTCTGTTCCTAACCTTCTATTTTTAATCGATGTATGCTTGAATAGAAAGTGAAAATTTTTGGATGTAATATATCATATAAAACACTCTAGTGATAGAGTTTCCTTAAAGTTTGCTATGGCTGACGATTCGCCTGACATTGTAGAAGAACACCCTTTCCATCCTACTGATCCACCACAAGGGATGAGGCACTACGATATTGGTAGTCTCAGTAGCAATCAAATGCGAATGTTGAATCGTATGAAAACAATTCAGCGCAAGGAGAATGAAATATATTTAAGTCTACATCCGGAAATCGAAGGTCTGATTTCGATTTTATTGAGGTAACTTAGTTTCACACGCATATGTCATTTTCACGCTTCTTTGGATTAATTATTACGTTATATTTCAATTATTAATTATAGAACCCCTCGCTAAGTGTTATTTTATGGTTTTGCAATTGTCAATCTTAGGATATATTTTATCTTTATTCAAATTTTATACATGTTAAGATTTAGGGCAATGGATACAATAATTGCTAGCCGTCGAACAGTAATCAGCATTCTTCAGTTAAAAGTACTTTAAATGGAGAGAACTGTAGATATGCTAATGAATTGTAAAATTGTATCTACTCTGATGACCAATAATTGCTTAAATAGCACAAAGACGTTTTTCGAATTTCTCAAGGGAGACTTTTTCAGGAAAATAAATAAATAAATAAATAAATAAATATATATAGGTATATATAGGTATATATATAGGTATTTATATATGTATATATATATATACATGAGAACCTTTATACAATTTTATCCGAGTTTTAAGTATTATATTTCTAGGTTAAAATGTGAAATTATAGGAGTTATACTGTAATTACTGATTATTTCTTATGGATATTTATGAACCAAGGGACTTCGGTGAATTCTTATTGCTACATTTTAAGGTGACTACTATGAGCCATCTATAAAGACAACTATTTGGAGTCGTCTTTAAGACAGCGGTTTAAAGACATATATATGTATTTGCAGAATGTCATTCTATTTATGCTATTCGCGGTATAGATACTCGTTTCATCTTCATCTTTTACTTTCTTTGGATCTTCATTACCTGCCCTAACGGACAGTTTTCTCTGCTAAATCTCTACTAGACCTCTGCGAAAAATACTTTGCTGAAAGTCTACCATTTCTCTGCGAATGTTATTAGGTATACAACTTTCCTTCCACCGTTTTCTTATAGATGGCTTACGAGAAATACGGCGAAAGCAAAGTTGTACACCTAATACAATTTTAAAGGTTGGCAGAGACTTCGGCAAAGCTGCAGAGACTTCGACATAGCCGGCAGAAATTTCAGCAAAGTTTGTAGAGACTTTGGAAGAGCTGTCAGAGAATTCAGCAGAGTTGGCAAAAGTTTCGTCAAAGTCCGCAATGTCGGCAAAAGTTTTTAAAAATCTCTACCAATTGTGTGAACTCTGGCGAAATTCTTACGAACTCTATCAAAATATCTGCAAACTCTGCCAAAATCTCTGGCAGAGATTTTCACAGAGGTTTGCCAGAGATTTAGCAAAGAAAAATTTTCGTCAGGGCGACGATGTAAAAATAAGTTAACCAAATCAACATGGTTACGTTTAAAATATTGTTCCTATTTCTTAAAGATAAAATAAGTTTATGCATTTTTAGTTTGGATTTGCCTTAAACTCGAATTCTTTTCTATATCTATTATATTATCGAAGGATGCTTTAGGAAAGTGACTAGATCAAATACATTTGAGCTATTAATTAAATAATATCTCGTGCTTAGCGCAGTGCCAGAGAAATCATAGTTTTAACGGTTTCAAAGTGTATTCACATTTATGCATACTAGGATTTGCCTACCAAGAACTACAGCTCGTAATAGAATCCGATAGAATGAAATTATTCGTTTCGTATGAAATCTACCGCACCGACGGAATAAAATTTCGCGGGAATATATAAAATTGTTGGAGCTCGCATTGAGAGGCTTAATTGAAGTCTGTACGGTCGGTATTTATGGAATAATTTCCCGCATTTTTCTGTAATAAAATTACAGCTTCGCTAAGGTCGATTTTATTTATTTTAATATTTTTATTAAAGCACTCGGCTCTTTTTTGACTAAAATTCGTCATGCGATTTATAATTTATGAAAAATATAAGAAAGAGAATTTCTTCATTTTTTTTGAATAAAACTTTTTTTTTATTTTAGACACATACTAAAAGAAAGTCCTATTTTCAATGTCCACGAAGAAATGGGTTCGTTTTTCGCTAGACCACGATGCGAAATAGCGACAGAATTGCTACGACATATGGTTGACACTGGGTATACTGGAGATTTAATCGATAAACTTAAAGAGAATGTCCAAGAAGACAATATCGATACATCAAGAAAAGAAAATGACGTGATTGAAAATTAACATCCACCTCGAAATAATGGTTAAAATTAGCTCAGCTGACTGAAGCTTCACATGCGTATATGAAAAACTAATTGATACAGAATTAAATATAAGTACGTTAAAATAAAAAATATTAATATAAAGTATTTATGGAATAAAAGAGTTAAGATATATGCAGCTAACATATGGGGAGCAAAAATTCAAAAGGATTTTTGCTCCTCGTATGTATAGCCACATTAAGCTTGAGAAATTATTCCTTCAAACCTAATTAATATATATATATAATAATCAAAAAAATAACAACTATATAGAAATATAAGAACCACTTCTATTGTGTTACATAACGGTAAATACTGTTCATTTGTTTCCTTACTTGTTTAATTTTATTATAAGATAAATTGCAATTTATCGTATTATTAATCTCATTCACAGACAATGTAGCCATAAGTTAGCATTGTACAGAAATCTTCAGCGATATTCGAGTGACCGTTTTTCATGTTTGCTATAAACATCCCTTGTAGCATATCATGAATGCCAGCATCTTGCAAATCCTACGAAAGAAAAGATCATTTATAAAGAAACTGTAACGTCTTGTGCGAGAACCAATTCAATTACGTTTCTAATGAAAATCTAATACAAATCTTACGTTTTTTGTTTTGTAAGACTCATCAGCAACGCCATATGGGTCTGTTTCTCATCTATACCTATGGTTCTTGTAACAGACATTTGTGAAAGTGCCCATATCTATCCTATGCGAATGGTCTAATAGGTATACCTTACAGTAAAAATATACAAGGCTTCTCTCTTGCGATTCGACTCCTAAAATTCAGAAGTACTATTTTTTTAAATAAATGAGCGCAACTGTCAGCTATAGGACCTGTAGTGAATAGTGAAGTACCGAATCGCAAGGTGCCTTGCATAGTTCTGCTGTAAGCGTTGCACACATTTTTAAATGATATACACTCTGTAAGCTGTTTGCAAGGCATGCGCATGAGAGCTTTTGTAAATATCCCGTCGCAAGATCCATAAGCAAATGCAGAAGCAGATCACTATGGTGCTGCTGATAATCCTTGCGTAAGGTTACATGATGCTGTGTAACCTGGAATATAAGCGGTAAACTAAGCGGTCTGTACACTGAGAGAACAGTTTATTAAAATTGGTTTATTAAGCTTTTAAACTTATTGAAGAATAATGAATATTTTATTACCGTAAAAAATTCGTTTACTAAACATTTCACTCCACGTTTAGTTAAACTGCATCTGATAACAAGAAATAAAAAACTAACTCTCTCACAAATAAACTTGTATTACTCGGTCTTAAAATATACAATATATTGCGTACAGGAACAAGGACAATATTTATTACCATTTAATGAATCCTTCTTGTTTTGGCATTTCATTTCGGCAGCAGTTTCGACAATGCCCCAGTGTCATGCTAACCTCGAAAGAATATTCCTTCTGGGTTATCTCCGTGGCATATTTTGAATGCAACCCATATAGGACCGCTTAAAAAATCGGCAAAGTTTCCGATATTGGCCCTAGCATTACGAGAACGTTCCCTGATAAGAGGAAAAAAACAATGCGAATCCGTGGAGAACTTCTTTTACCTATCAGTTAACTTTCCTATACCCGCGCATCGGTCTTTCAGACCGACGATATCACTTCCGAGTTCATCTCTCCATAACCGAAAAAGCTAGCGTAACGAGAATTTTTATGTAGCTTCATAATACGTGTAACTCTCGTTACGCTAGTGATTTCGGTTACGGAGAGATGAGAAGGTTAATATCCTATGATTCCTCTAAAATTTATTATAAGATCTTCAACCCTATCTCAGTTTACTATGAGCATCGTGAGCTCTACAATATATGAAAAAATGTAGCCTGTATTACACAGGAGAACGTAGCAGATCAGGACTCTCTAGGACACCGGCCAATCAACGAAGTTGAACAGCAATCAGCGCGGGGGTCAGTATTTGGATGGGTGACCGGCTTTGTGTGAAAAAACACATATTCGACTCAGAGGGCGCAAACTGATTTTTTTGAATACCAAACAATTTAATACCCCATAATAACTTTGTTTATTAATCAATATTAACTTCAAAGTTATTTACTTTTATTAAATACCCATAACTATATTGATTTTGTACTCAGTAATAAATATTTATTTGTCCCTATACGTAATAAATATTTTATTATCGCGTATTATTATAGATTTCCATTACTCAGTAATAAACTCTTCTCTCCGTGTAGATTTCAAAAAGCTTTAAATAATTAAGTATCTATTTGCCGATTCACTATTCGATAAAAGCCGATGGTTAGGTCCCTTTTTAATATGGTACAGATGATCAAATTTTTGAAATTTCTAAAAATTTTCATTCTAATATAGAATGTTCCTTTTCACTATTTCCCCGTTTTATATCGATCGTTTGAATTCTCTAGCATTTATCCCCTTGTAATCCCGAAGGCCCGACCAACATGGTTCGGGGGGCTTCAAAGAGACAAAACATAATCAATTTTAGTGTTTGAAATTAGTTTACAAATCGAGTTATTAGTACCTGCATAACGACGAGAAATAGTGTGACAGCCATTTTGGATGGGTTGCGCGATCGCAAATGCTGGTAACCGACAAAACTTTCATCAATATTTAAGACATAATTTCAGACCTTTTATATTCCGACTGAACAACGTCACAATATTTTTGATCCTCGTGATTCAGTGACTCAATGACGCCATAGAAGTCAAGGAAGATACGCACTCCCACTGAATTAAGTCGGTAGTGGGTGGAGGATTATGCAAATCATACATTATTAATTACCGGCCAACGATGCTCTTCATCAACAAGCTAGTCCATATAATATGTACCCGACTTAAGTGTGCCAGTGAAATGGACGTTCTTTATCGTCCGGTACTATCTTTAGTCTTTTTGCTCTATTCCGCATCTTAAAAGAATGTGTATACCCCGTTCCATAGTCGTTTCACGTTATGCGTTTCGACGATAATGTTTTACTTCGTTGTGAGATGAAATCGAAGTAGGTACCACATACCGTGGGTGGACCAGTTATTGACACTTTTTGGTTAGGGATTCACTTGAATCTACAATTAAAAATTATTTTCTGAATCAAAATAATTTTTTTCTTTATAAAAATAAACTTTAGGCTCTTCGGCATCTAACAAACAGTCAAAAATATTCAAAAAATCAATTCAAATAATTAATATTACATAAATACATATTTGCCTCAAGTGGATGAGTTTATGACAGGGGCAAAACTGAAGTGGATGTATTTCTGGCATCAAGTGCGCTAGTTTTTGACAATAGGTCGCGCGTGTTGATTTATCATTATAAATTATTATAAATGATTAAATTTACTTATTAAATAATTAAAATAACCTTTGTTTCATATAAAAATACAAATTTGGTTTTTTTTTGGCGTAGCTAATATTTTCATTCTCTCGCATTTAGCTTGTTAATGTCAACGAATAATTGTAATAATCATATTGATCTTATTAATTCAAATTTTCAAAACTCATTTATTATTTGAAGGGTTTCTTTCAAAAACAACATTTGTCAAAAACGCCAATCCCTGTAGTATTGGTAATAATGCCTACTTACTCTTTCGTTGTGTCTAGCCGCACCACTACACAGCTAGATACAACGAAAGAGTAGGCATTATTACCAATACTACATGGATTGGCGTTTTTGATAAATGTTGTTTTTGAAAGAAACCCTTCATTTCTTCTTTAATTTCTTTGGCAATGCTCGGTGACCTCTTTGCTATATTTTTCTAGAATTAATAGAACGTCCTGCTCTCTCTCACTGCTGTAAATGCCGCTTATAACTCGATTTCAGTGTTAGCACTTACCTGTGGTTTTTGTGGTGCATTTTACCCTCGAGAGAAAAAAAAATATATGTATATTATTTTTTCTTAATTAAAACGAAAGAGCATATCGCTTCTCCAGAAGAACAATGACGCAAGTGCAAATTTCAAAATTTGCACTTGCATAATTGTTCTTCTGGAGAAGCGATATACTTTCATATGCAAAATGATTTTAATTGCAAAGTGTTGAATAGATACCTACCTACTTGAGGTTAGAAAATTAAGTGAGGTTAGGAAATTGACGGGTAAACCGGTGTCACAAATAGGAACATAGCAGCTTACAGAGGATGCATTACACAGCTCCGGTATATGTTTGTTTTTGGGGTCGCTTAATCCGAATCCGGTATCCGTTTGTCGCCATCACGTCACGTTCAAGGTCATTTCAAGGTCAAATCCTGGAAAAATAGTCAAATTGATTCAAATTAATAGACACTTTTAGCACGTCCTAAATTTTAAACGTATCCGTATATGCATCTATCTGCGCATGCGCAGAATAGATACGGTGGTCTCGATGCGTTACGTTGCCCGTATCGTTACGGGCCTACCGTCGTATCCCTATCCGAACACGTATCCTGTCGCGTATGCAACTAGACTCGGTAACTTTCGAGAGTTACTAGATTTTATAGCGGTAAGATTCAAATATTAGTTTATCCTCTCTTAATTTCCGCCATTGGTCGCAACGGCGAGGCGGGCGTTATGTTAGGTAGGCGCAATGCGCCTCGATGCCGCTCTTCAATTTCGTGTTAAACGTAATTGTGTGGAGGCTTCTACTACTACCTTACTACCCTAGTAGCAGAGGATATCTGTCAGATATCTACAAGATGTCTATATGTCTAGAAAATGATATCTATATTTGGTATAAATGTGGTCGAAATCTAGATATAGACAGCGCGTATATAGATGTCTGACAGATATCCTAAGTTGACAAGAATCGATATTCTGTGGTAAATATAATGATTGTTTAAAATTAAGAGTTAATACTATTAAACAAACTTAATTATAAAGCTCTATATTAGTATTCTCATTCTTTAATAAAAAACTTTAAAACGAATTAGCAGCTAGAATTTTATTAGAAAACGAGAAGGCTCTCTAGTGCTTTGTAATCCCTTTTTAAAATATTATTAATCTTATATTTTATGAAATTATTATATTTACCGCAGAATATCGATTCTTGTCAACTTAGGATATCTGTCAGACATCTATATACGCGCTGTCTATATCTAGATTTCGACCACATTTATACCAAATATAGATATCATTTTCTAGACATATAGACATCTTGTAGATGTCTGACAGATATCCTCTGCTACTAGGGTAAAACCCTCCTAAGAAATAGATCAATAGGACTGTATATACTTGTTAAGGAAACTCGAGTTACAACAATCGGGTCAGGAATTTGTAGAGCCCTGGCTAGCCTCGGTATATCCCTTCTACTAAACCTAAACATGGCAAAGCTGAGGCTATCGTTATAAAAGGCAAGATCAAAATTTCCATAGAGAGCTGCCCGGTTACTCAGGAGGTCCCCATCGTGTAAAATATGCCCTTAACTAGATCGTCCAAATTGTCGGCATCTTCATCGGCCTTATCAATTAGGATGGGGTGAAGTATATCGTCCATAATTATGTACAATAATTAGGGTAAACCACCCAGTTATTGGTCACCTTGAGAGAACGGAGTTAACGAGAGAGGAGACCTTAAGTGTGGGGGCGTCAAGCAAGAAGGTATCGTGGCTAAGAACGATAGACCAGAGGAAGAAAGAGAAGGAGAAAGAGAAAACGCGCACAAAATACATGATACAGAGGAATGATAACGGTTTACGTAAAGAGAAGTATGCATGGGAAGAATTGTGGAATGCTGGTATGGGAGGAACACTGTAGGGAATATGTTTGTTACTTGCCAAGTCCTTTTCTAGGCCAGTGGGCCGAAATAAACTATCTACCTATCTATTGGACACCTTGCAGTTATTAGACAGTCTAATTTAAATGAATAAAAACAAGATTTTTAGTTCTTACTTAAATAAATATTATCAATAAAAAATAAGAACACTGTCCAATAACTAAGTTCTTTGACAGTTTTTTTGAGGTTATTGCTTTCGATTTCGTATACGTATGGGTAGATCGATGCTTGCTTAAACGGTTATTTTGCGGCCAACGTAAGTCGATAAGTTTACGGATACGGATAAGGATACGGAGAAAATTTTAGGGTTTGCTAAAAGTGTCTAATATTCCTATATATTTTTGAGGTCGCTGAATCCAAATCCGATGTCCCTTTGATCCGACAAGGTCAAATTAAAGGTCATTTCAAGGTCAAATATATTTATTCTGCCAAAAATGAATTTTTGACTGCAGATTCTGAGAGAACGGGAAATTTTACATCTAGATATGTATTCAATTTTTTTGATAACATAACCCCAAGGTCATTTCAAGGTCACTTCGTGTTATTGTATGGAAGGTTCATATGACAATTGCAAAAATAAGAAAATGTGTCTTCACGGGAATAAACTACTACGTCAATATGTTTTCGAGGTCACTGAGTTAGAATCCGAGATTCGTTTGCCTCTAGTATGTCAGGGTCAAGTTCATTTCAAGGTCAAATCCAGCAATAATTATTCAACACAAAAAACCCCAAAGTCATTAAATTCTTAAACTCCATAACCCATAAACCTCATAAACCCTTCTACCCTATAACGCTGTAAGAAGGAGACTTGTATATCATTAAACCTCGATACTTACATTAGTATGTACGAGCCATATGTGTACTTTAACCACTCAAATGATAAATTTCATAACACCATGACCTTCCAACCTCGTGACCTTCCAACCTAATAATTCATTGGCACCGTAGTCGTGTGAGGTAATGATATTTTATGCAACCCCCCCCCCCCCCCCCTACTATCAACCAAACCCGGGAACAATGACGTGGACGTAGTAGGTTTCTGTTCCCTTGGGGTACTTTTTTAACGTGAGAGTTCCCCTTGCCTCTCACTAATAATAAGACCGATAACAACGAATAAAAATAATAAAAATTGAATAAATACGAAAAAGAAAAAGAATAAAAGAAAATTTCATTAGTCCTTACTTCGTTTGTGATACCTAACTTGCTTGTCTTCAAATGATCGACGGAGTGAACGTCGCTTATTACTTTTCTTATCCTTCACAACATTTCGTTTCAAACTCCAGCAATAGTCTGCCATCATATTGACACCCCACGTCCCTTGATATCGTTTTTCCATGTCCTTCGTGTCTTGATGGCACTTTTCTTCATGTTCTTCACTGAAGTCACCTAGTTTTTTTGGAAAAAAATCGATATGTGAATCTAAGGAATGCATTTTAATAGTCATATTGCAACCTAGAACTTGAAATTGTTGTATCATGTCACTCACCAGCTTCTTATAATTTGGACTTTTCTTATTTCCAAGGAAATTCTGGCATACATCGCAAAAACTGATCCATGAAGCTCGCTCCGTTTTCGTCATATGATCTGTAAAAGTGACATCGTTAAATAGTTGCCTAATTTTCGGGTCGTCAAAAATACCTGCCTCTAATTTGGCGTCACTGAGAGAGAGAGAGTGTATGCATTTTCTGCGCAATATATTTAAAACATTCGCCCGACTTATCCAAAGCTTTGACGAACGGAGTCATTAGGCCAAGTTTGAGATGTAAAGGTGGAATTAACATTTTTGATGCATCCACAAGAGGCGATTTCAAAACATTTCGTGATTCGGGTTCTAAAAACTTGCGCTCTGGCTATTCCTTCTTTTTATAGTGATTTGATCGACCTCTGCTGTCAAAGAGACATAAAAAGCAGAGATATTTGATGTTTCCGCTCTGCATCCCGAGAACGATCCCTATAATTTTTAAATCATCACAAAGAGGCCAGCTATCATCAGAGTATTTTATTTTATCAAAAATTATACTCACGTTATTATAAGATTCCTTCAAGGCTGTTGAATGAGCTATAGGTATCGGAGCTAGAATGTTCGTGTTATGGAGTAGTATAGCTTTTAGACTACGGATTTTGAGGAGTCTATGAAAAGACGCCACTCTTCTGGCTTATATACTCCAGTCTCCAAACTATTAATTAGTCCGGTGACATTGTCACAATATACTAAATCTAATTTCTTATGCTGTATAAAGAACTTTCTCAATTCTTTCTCGCGATTTCTATATACAGTTATCTTAGTGCCTTTATCTAAGAGATTTTTCTCTTTCAACCTAGACGCCAAAGGCTCATGTGCCTCCTTTGATAGACCGAGCTCTCTGCCTATATCACTCAATTCGGCTTGGCTAAATTTCTGTGGTGCTTTATTTCTTTTTTTGAATTCCTCATTACTTCAACTTGATTCCAGATCACTTGCACTCACTTCCATGTCACTGTCTTCATCAAACCCTCCTTCACTTACATCAATAGCTGGGTCTTCTAAAAGTTTCTTCCGACGACAACTATTCTGTTGAATAGTAATGGCTGTATTCACTTTGTTTGTGTATACATATTTGATTTGATTTCTGTTTTTGGAATTATATCCCGTTGTAACTGTCATACAGAAGAAACAATCTTCTCTTCTGTCTGGTATGCCCCATACGACTGGTGATGAAAATTTCAAATTAGAAAGGTTCTTCGTACTGTGACATGTCTTTAAAATCCTGTAGCAGTTGGCACAGACAGTGTGAGGGACCCAGTCTTTAACTTGATTCGAAATTTTAGATCCAAAACAATATTCGTATGCATCTTGAACTTTATCGTTGATTTTTTTTTCTTGTTTTAGAAGGGGTAAACAAACCGCAGACATAACAAAAGCTGTCCTGCTTGTTTTTATCATCATGAATGTGTCTTGTAGCTTTATACTCCGTAAAAGCCAAGGAACCTACTTCTACGAAGCTGCGGTCGCATGATGACGACGATTGCGGGCCCGCTTGCTCACCATGATCAATCGCCGATACTGGGGTTCCTTGTGAGAACCCCTGTATCGTAACACATTTCCGTGAGTGCCTGCCATGACGGCTTGGATGCTTTCATCCAGGGATTTTGCCGGAAAAATAAATAATAAAACAAATAAATAATATAAAACAGTTTTTATAGAAAAATTGTTAGATGTGAAACATCGAAATTCTTCTTTGTAGAAAGTATGCGATAGGAAGGATGGACCACGCGTCCGTCGAAAGAACACGTGCGCCAGTGCGCATTTGTATTTATGACTGTGGTACTATTAAACGGTACGAGAGAGAACCGTTGTGTCTTATTCAAAAAGCGCATTTAGTTTACTCTCTCTTAACTCTGTCATCGGTAAGTACTGTTTAATAGTATCAGAGTCATAAATACAAATGCGCACTGGCGCACGTGTTCTTTCGACGGACGCGTGGTCCATCCTACCTATCGCATACTTTCTACAAAGAAGAATTTCGATGTTTCACATCTAACAATTTTTCTATAAAAACTGTTTTATATTATATGTTATTATACACATACGTATTATTTGTATATACTATTATTTATATCTCTATTTTTGGTTTTCTTTCAATTGTATTCACTTCATTTGACAATGATCAATACTTGTTTCTATGCATGGTGGGAGAAGGAAATTCTTCGAAACCACCGAGCTGGAGCATGAAAATTGGCGCCGGGAGAGTACGCAGATTCAGCGCCGTTCGGTTGGTGCTATCCCCGAAGAAGTACACGTGCACCGCAATAGTCGAATTTATTGCGGGTCTGCACTTTGTCCGAGGAGAGCATAAAAGGCAGAAGGTTTCTGTTGCCTCCCTCGAGGCTCCTGAAATCTGAGCACGCGGTCGAGGCCCTTCGCTTGCGACCCGGCGCCTATCACTCTCGCTAGACTGAGTTACTATCTATTTAGCCGGTCAAATAGACTGAAATTTCTCTGGCAGTAAATTTTTATCGTGTATCCACTGCACAATCTAGCTAGATTTATTTTTCTCAACCGAGATTCTAGACTAACTCTCGCTAGATTGTTCTCAATGCTGTGTCTACTTGAGTAAATCTAGCTGAAAACGAAAGAACACGTTCGCCAGTGCGCATTTGTATTTATAATTGTGATACTATTAAACGGTACAAAAACCATTGTGTCTCATTCAAAAAGCGCATTTAGTTTACTCTCTTTTAACTCTGCCATCAGTCGCTGTTCCGTCTCGCGATAAACGGAATTCGACACAACGGTTCGTACCGTTTAATGGTATCACAGTCATAAATACAAATGCGCACTGGCGCACGTATTCTTTCAACGGATGCGTGGTCCATCCTTCCTATCGCATACTTTCTACAAAGAAGAATTTCGATGTTTCACATCTAACAATTTTCCTATACAAACGGTATTTAAATGTTATTTTTAAACGTGCTAACCAATGATCAATCAATCCTCATGCTTTCATTAATGAGGGTAAATACTGCTTCGTACACCGATACAGTGAGCGTGTAGTAGTAAGTGGTTAAGCTAGGGCTCGGCGAACCTTGGGACGCAGTTCAGTGAGGAGACGCAGGGTGACCGTTGCCTCTATATCTATATATAGAATAGATATATATATAGAGGCAATGTTCAACGTTCGCCTGGCCTTAGCGTATTTAGCCACTCCAGCGACGTTTCACGAGCAGCCGGTCTCACCCCCGAAGCGCGGCATAAGATGTTTCACATCAAAAACCGTTGCCCGCCGTCACCGCGTGGAGGTACCCTGGGTGCAGGCACACCACGTATATTCGCTGTATCAAATTTACAACGATGAGCTCCAATTCACTTGAATTGAGAGATTACGTGGCTGGATTTCAAAATTTATTTTGCGGTACGAGAACAGATTTATTCTCGCTCGGAACTGAGTGAGTTGATGCTTGGAAAAAAAACTTGGCAGATCTCCAAAGAGACCTCCGCGTCTTTTAAACGTCAAAGACGTGTACCGCTCAACGGATCATTCGGTCATGGACGCCAATCCGCGGTAATGCATTGAAGACACGAGAGAGCTAGGAAACCGTCACAGGCGACAGCCTTCCGACTGACCGCTCCGCCACGGCCTCTCTTACCACAGATCCGAGCCGGCGCGATCGAAGCTCCACTATCCACTCCACGCGCGACCCGGCGTCCTATGAGTGGAAACACCTCGACCGGCACTCCCATAGAGGGGGTCAGCTTGGATTTTAGATTTGAACATTTTTGCTGGATTTGACCTTGAAATGAACTTGACCCTGACATACTCAGTGATCTCGAAAACATATTGACGTAGTAGTTTATTCCCGTGAAGACATATTTTCTTATTTTTGCAATTGTCATATGAACCTTCCATACAATAACATGTAGTGACCTTGAAATGACCTTGCGGGTTATGTTATTAAAAAAATTGGATACATATCTAGATGTAAAATTTCCCGTTCTTTCAGAATCTGCAGTCAAACATTCATTTTTGGCAGAATAAATACATTTGACCTTGAAATGACCCTGAATTTGACTTTGTCGAATCAAACGGACATCGGATTTGGATTCAGCGACCTCAAAAATATATAGGAATAATAATTTGAATCGATTTGATTATTTTTCCAGGATTTGACCATGAAATAACCTTGAACGTGACGTGATGGAGACAAACGGACACCGGATTTGGATTCAGCGACCCCAAAAACATAGACATACTGGTCTGGTCAGAGTAAGCATTTTTTCGATTTTTTTTTGTGGAGCTATGTTATTGTCACCCCAATTTTTCTATTAAATAAATTTGTATTTAATTTTTTTATCATTTCAATTAATAAATTAACTTACTATTTTTCTACAAGAATAGTTTTTATTTATATTTAATACTTACATTGTCAAAATTAAGAGAAAAAAAGGTGTGACTGCCGTTGTACTCACGGAGGATGTGTAAACATCTTACAATTATCTGCGGTCCGAGTTTAATTGGGGAATATGACGTCGTAGTTTGACATAAAGAAGTTTTATTTTTTCTATAATAAAATATTTATTATTATTATATTAGATTTATAACTTACTAGCACCCCGTCCCGGCTTCGCACGGGTAGATTGTGGATTGATTTTGTCCGTCCACCATTGTTTTAAATACATTTTTAATACAAAACTTTTAGTATTTTTCCCGGGCTACGCAATGGTCATATTGGATTTGACTTTGACCATGACCTTCAAGGTTATATCCAGGTCAAATTAATTTTTTTTCACGTTCAAATGTGTCCTTGACCATTTTTTTCATGTTACTTTTATTGTCAGCGGAGGTAAAATTTAGGTCAAGTATAGTTCGACTTTTTGAACACCCTGTATAAGATTTACTAACTCACAAGGAAACGTTTCGAGGCCGCCGCTTCCGATCTTGATGAAACTTCGTAAATTTAAAGTTTATCGAAAAATAAGAGACCCCTATTTTTTTATAGCGGCCCAATTTTGGTTTAAGGGGGTGAAATGGACCCCTGAATTTTCACCCCCTTCGAGCTATCTCCGAAACGAAGCGAGATAGATGAAAACTTTCAATGTACGTTTTGTTTGGTTTTTTTAGTATAATAAAATCCCCTAAACAGATTTTGAAAAAAAGCATTATTTTTCAAAAAAAAAAATTTTTTATCTAATTTTTCGAAATTTCGGTTTAGTCATGTGGACAAAAACTTAGGAAATTTTATTACAAATTCAACCATGTATGACATGATATATTTCCCTCCTACAGTTTTGCAAATTTCTAACTTTTATGTCTGATAATGAGCGGGCTACCAATGGCAGTGACGGGATAGGTCGGGGGTTATTACTTCTATGTATTTTAATGCCACTTTTCTTTTATTTAATAAAGTTCAACTTCTATGGCTCATAATTATGACAATAATGGTATTCCGTGAAAAAATGTTTCATACAAAGTTGTTTCTTACACCAAGCACACGTAATAACGGCAATATCGCCACATATGTGGCATCGTGGTTCCGAGTCCTGTGCAAAACAAAATTCTACAGGATGTTCAAATTCAGGAGGTCTCCTGAATATATATCCACTCTTGAACCACGAATATTTAATAAAGTTAGTAAACCGTGGTGAAGAAAACTGATTATGAGTAAGAGATTGAAGTTTTAAAATATTATCTCTCGAATGAAGGTTAATATCGTAATTGAAAAGAGTTACAATATCTGAAAACCTCCTTACAAAATTCTTCCACATTCGAAAGCCGTATACGTCTAGCGGAATATTATCAAAATAAAATGGACAAAAATTGTTCAGAAATCTTATTAATAAATCCGACCGTTAATTTATTTATATTATTTTCTGTTTGTGTATAAGTAACTAATAATTCACTCACAGGTTAGATAAAATTGTCTGAATTTTTATAGTTTTTTGTTGGAATCATTTTTTTCTTTACTTTTCTTCTTCGCGTACTGCTTCCTCCAGTACTCCTCACATTCTTGCAGCTCTCGTTCTACTTCGGCCATGGATGGTCCTGTTGTGCGGAATGTCAGATCCAGCGATTTCCCGGGAGACGGCAATGGTATGTGCCCATTTTTAAGAACCCATCACTTGAATGATAGACGCAGCCAATGAAACTGAAGCTCTTTGCTTCTCGGCCCTGTATATATACTCCTCGAAAATGCCGTAAACAACATTCCTGTTATTTGTAGGGTTGCCTTATATGGCCCCGGTGATGCGAAAGAGGGAGTTTAGTTCTTTGGACAAGCTTTATTATTAGTTGGCTCTGTGCCCATGTAAAAATATTTTCGTACGCGCTCTCGAGTTTCGTACGCGGACTCCGAGGATGATGGCCCCTTTTTGGGAAGTCGGACCTCCCACCCTCTCCAGTCTGTTTCGTTCTTGTGAGGCGACTTCATTATATATAAGGAAGCGAAAGAGAAAGCTTTTTAGTCTGAATATTCAGTTTCTATGGTGCACAGCAGTTCATATTATTATTATGGCAATTATAAATCCGATCAATGTGTTAACTTTATTGGTGGCCGTTTTCAGTGTACCAAATGGAAGAGAAACTCCAATGAATAGTGCAGAAGTGCAATTGAAAGATTTATTACAAAATATTATTATACGTAGCATGGAGGATTCATCATTTCGAGTCGAACATGAAAATAAATTGGAATTGGAAGATTCAATCGAGGATAGTGAAATGCACGCTGTTAATACTGACTGGCTGGAATCGGATGTCGAGGATGTTCCTCACGTAAAAACCTCTATACCTCCAGAACCATATCCCTGTACACCCGATGAAGAAGCGGTTAGCTTTGAATATAAACAAAGTGCCATAGATTACTGGAACAGTGGGAAGAAAAGACGTCGAACCGTAGCAGCAGTTCAACATCAGTTTAAAAAAGTGAAATCTGATAGACAATTACGAAGATGGGCTGCGCAAGTAGGACAGGGGGGTACTCAAAATGATAAATTAATACGCATAGCGAAATATACTTTTGATAAATTTGTAGAAGCTAGTAGATCGAAAATAATAGTACATGATGTAGACCTTAAACGATGGGCTTTACAAGCAAAAGAAGTAGAGAATCTTCCAACCTTCAAAGCAAGTCAAACATGGTTGAGGTCATTCAAGAAAGCATATAGAATTGTCTCTCGAAAGATCACAAAGTTTGTAACGAGAAAAAACGTTGAGGGTGAGGAAAGTTTGAAAGTACGAAGCCATGCCTTCGTAGAACAAGTGAAGCCACTCATTACACAATATGGACCACAAAATGTATTTAACTCTGATCAGAGTGGATTTAATTTAGAAATACATTCTGGCCGAACTTTAGCTACATCGGGGCAAAAAAAAATTGAAGCTGTGGTACAATCAATATCTTCTACAACCCACAGCTATACTATACAACCCACCATATCTGCTGATGGAAAACTACTGTCGCCTCTTTATGTGGTATTAAAAGAGGCTAGTGGGCAATTGGGAGAACGAGTGCAACAAACCGTGTTTAGGCCGCCAAATGTATACTTCATGGCTTCCAAATCTGGGAAACTTACAACCGATCTCATGAAAACATGGCTGCAAGAAGTTTACTTCCCTAACACTGGATCTACAAGCGTCTTACTGCTGGACTCTTGGAGTGGACAATGTGAGCGAAGTGTTCGAGAAGCTACACCAGAAGACAAGACAATAATATTAATGACGATTCCACAAGGCACCACCGGACTGATTCAACCGCTAGACGTATACGGATTTCGAATGTGGAAGAATTTTGTAAGGAGGTTTTCAGATATTGTAACTCTTTTCAATTACGATATTAACCTTCATTCGAGAGATAATATTTTAAAACTTCAATCTCTTACTCATAATCAGTTTTCTTCACCACGGTCTACTAACTTTATTAAATATTCGTGGTTCAAGAGTGGATATATATTCAGGAGACCTCCTGAATTTGAACATCCTGTAGAATTTTGTTTTGCACAGGACTCGGAACCACGATGCCACATATGTGGCGATATTGCCGTTATTACGTGTGCTTGGTGTAAGAAACAACTTTGTATAAAACATTTTTTCACGGAATACCATTATTGTCATAATTATGAGCCATAGAAGTTGAACTTTATTAAATAAAAGAAAAGTGGCATTAAAATACATAGAAGTAATAACCCCCGACCTATCCCGTCACTGCCATTGGTAGCCCGCTCATTATCAGACATAAAAGTTAGAAATTTGCAAAACTGTAGGAGGGAAATATATCATGTCATACATGGTTGAATTTGTAATAAAATTTCCTAAGTTTTTGTCCACATGACTAAACCGAAATTTCGAAAAATTAGATAAAAAAATTTTTTTTTTGAAAAATAATGCTTTTTTTCAAAATCTGTTTAGGGGATTTTATTATACTAAAAAAACCAAACAAAACGTACATTGAAAGTTTTCATCTATCTCGCTTCGTTTCGGAGATAGCTCGAAGGGGGTGAAAATTCAGGGGTCCATTTCACCCCCTTAAACCAAAATTGGGCCGCTATAAAAAAATAGGGGTCTCTTATTTTTCGATAAACTTTAAATTTACGAAGTTTCATCAAGATCGGAAGCGGCGGCCTCGAAACGTTTCCTTGTCAGAAACCTTCGCGGGCATGCGTCCAACCATTCCCCAACTTTTCATCGCAATCGGATGAACGGTTTAGGAAGGCATAATAATCATCACTACCGGTACTTTTTGAACACCCTGTATAAGATTTACTAACTCAGAAACCTTCGCGGGCATGCGTCCAACCATTCCCCAAAGTTTCATCGCAATCGGATGAACGGTTTAGGAAGGCATTTGATATTACCTTAAAGGTCACGGTCAAGGTCAAATCCAATACGACCACTGGGTAGCCAAGGGAAAATCCTTAAAGTTTTGTGTTAAACATTTCTCTCTAAAATGTTTTCCCGTTGAGATAATCCAGCTTGCGCGAATAGTATGCGCAGTAGCGCCACACACACACTGACGCAGTCACATCTACATGGCTTACGTCTGACGCTCAATTTACCAGGAAGGTCCTACCGCAGAGCCATAGCATAGATGTTTACACATCAAAAATGCACAGATCTCGCAATCCTTGCAACTATCGGGGACATTGAAAATGATACGAAAAATATATAAATAATATTTTTATTAACTATGTATTACAATGCAAAAAAGATATATAATCATATAATAGCATATTGTATATTTACCGCGATATTACAAAGTAATTTTTTTGTTTTACGAATACAATGAGAACAGGAAATATATAAACTATTACAATACCTACAATACAGGGTGTAACAAAATAAGTGTAAAACATTTCAGGGGGTGATTGCTCATCGAAAAAGGGATAGGGTCTTTCATATAAAGAAACTTCATTTGAGCATCCCTTGCGTTGCGTTTTCCACCCCTTACAACCATGGGGTAAACCAAATAAATTACTGGCTATAAGTGTCTTTTTGATAGTAGAAAATGTCACGTTAATTTCAATTTTGTAACTTTTTTAGTGTTTGTGAAAAAAATTGTAAAACAAATTTTATGTACCCCCTTTAAGGGGCTGTATCTTAACAAGGGATGCTCAAATGAAGTTTCTCTATATGAAAGACCCTATCCCTTTTTCGATGAGGAATCACCCCCTGAAATGTTTTACACTTATTTTGTCACACCCTGTATATACATTAGGGTGGCACGTTAGATTATGTTAGTTTATCATGTTTTAAGAATCGTCTCCAACGATGTGCACAAAAAGTTTTCTAGAGGTCGCTTACGAATTTTGAAAATTCAAAAACAGTGAAAAATCGATTTTTTTTTCATTACATTTTTTTTTCTTTCTACTTCGAATACAACATACATCTCTAACACTAATCGAATCTAAAATTACTCTGTTTCGTAACTCTCATTTTCTATATAATCCTCAAACTCAATATCCTCATCGCTGTCGTAAATCACGTCATCATTTTCAGCTCCGAATTATCATTCTCCCCCTCCTAATCCTCCTCCTCCTCCGGAATTCAAAGAAGCTTTAGTCGTTTTTCTGATTTCACACTAGCAAACTCGAGAAGTAGGTACCTTTATTGGTAATAGAAATCTCTCTGTTAAGTATACATATTAAATAGTTTTTCCTCACTCATACCCATTTCTAGTCCTTTTCCTATTTTTAGACCGTAAGATGGCGATTTTCCTGCGTGACACCGACCGGGAGTCCGCAGGCTGTCAAAAGATTGTTTAGTCTGAAGTGGGTCCTTTTTCCAAACTGATAAACGCAACGTGAAATGAGCCATGTATAGTTCTGTTTATTTTGTTTTGAGAAATGGGAATTCGTGAGGAAAAATAGTATATGTCATTCGGTTGAAATCCTCGGATTTTTAAGATTGTGTTTATTTAGGTCGTAAGAAGAGGCATGGTTGGGGGATGAGGCTCGCCGAAGGCCTCATCCCCGAACCATGCCTCGTGTAACGACCTAATTAAACACAGTCTGAGAACACCTCGGATTTCCGCGTTATGACATAAGATACTATTTCGATATCCGCTGCCTCATTCATTGATATACCCAACATCCGACCAAACAGATCACCTCGCGTACTTTATTATTAATCGTTATTTTTTGTTCGTTATTACAGCTCGGAAAAATTAAAATTTTTTTTTGTTTGATTGGTGCTTCGAATCTGCTAACATCTTGCGAACATTCGGATATAAATATGTCTTGCATTGCCCGTCCATTTTCTTCTATATTTAAAGGAAAATCAATCACGGGTTCCGATGCACGACGACCTGTTTTAATATTAAATAAAAAATGTTCCTTAATTTCCAAGCAATTAAAAGGATTCATATTCTGTTTAAGAGCAGCGATAAATGCAGCTAAATTTTTGGAGTCATCGTAATCGTGTGTTTTTCCAAAACTGATGTTATATCCTACATTTTTATGTCGCGTGCCTCAATGGAAAGATTTTCAAACGTAAATAAAAAAACAGTGAGTGTCATGACACTCGGTGGAAGTGAAATTTATTGGAAACATAATCAGTAGGGGATATAAGCGTGGAAAAACTGTAAAGAAATTATGAAAACAGGAGAGGAACTAAAAGGCCGAATTGAATATACATTGTCTCTCTCTCTCTCTCTCTTACTGGTATATAAAATATGAATTTATTCCTTGAATTTTTTTTAAACGTTTTAATTAAAACTATTGTTCGTCTTGTACATTTTCTACTCTATCGCCAGTCGAGTCTACAGCAATAAACATTGGATTATGGTAACTGAAATATGCGACAAAATGTTTAACTTCGATAGTATCAATGTTTCTCGCCAAAACTGCATCAATCGTAGTGCCTCCTTTCGTAGTGGGATCATTTCTACCATTAACTGATTTTAAAAGCGGCTAGCGGGACAGGGGTATGCTTCGGCTTTTTTCTATGCATGGTGGGATAAGGAAATTCTTCGAAACCACCGAGCTGGAGCATGAGAATTGGCGCCGGGAGAGTACGCAGATTCGGCGCTGTCCGGTTGGTGTTATCCCCGAACAAGTGCACGTGCATCGCGCAAAATAGTCGAATTTATTGCGGGTCTGCACTTTGTCCGAGGAGAGCGAAAGGCAGAGGGTTTCTGTGCCCTCCCGCGAGGCTCCTGAAATCTGAGCACGCGCGCGCGGTCGAGGAGCCTTCGCTTGCGACCCGGCGCCCATCACTACAGTACAAGGAATGCGGTGCGCATGCGCAAACCATTTCCTCCTCCAGTGGGCCCACGGTGCCATACCCCCTCCAGAGGAGCGTGTTAAGCGCTCCGACGTCGCATAGAAGTTTCACTTCAAACAAATTTTCATTCCACAGACAGAATATCATGCATTGTGGTTATACTGAAACTTCAAACATGAGAGTGATATTCTACGAATATTTAACATTCTTAACCCTTTCGATCATCGCGTCCATTTGGATGCACATTTCTAAATAAAACATGTTCAGAAATGTATTTTGAAGTAGTATACCGCATTTGAGATTTTTTTTCCTTTTTAAAGAAATCTGTGACTGAAAGGGTTAATATCATTTTAATAGAAATAAAATACTAAAATGCAAAGAAAAGTGGGGCGCCGACGCTCTTAGCATCGAAATTATCTCCATTATTGTTTTATCTAGCCGTCTGGCGTTTTGCATGTAATCTAATTTTAAATTATAGAATAAGTCGCCCCCCCCATTCTCGGCGAGCGACGCCACCGGCTCGAGGAGACGCGCCAGTAGCCAAGCCGTTCACACCGATCATATGCATTTGTATCGTTCAGTTCTCGCCGACTAGAGTTCTTTTTTCGAGCTCGTTCTTCTTTCTTCGTCACGCGTAGCTACCTCAACACCCGTACCACTACATAGTACCATCCCCCGTACCCGCTCTCAGGCTACTACATACACACGGTCGATAGCGCTAGAGTGGGGGCTTTCCGGTGGCGCACGCATGAGAGCGCTAGAGTGGGGAGCGACATATCCGTCTTAAACTGGCTCGTCGAAAACCTAGAAATGACCCCCCATATACGGGATCATAAACATTTTCAATGTTAAAACTGAGATCGAATTTTCACACCATTATTGTAGATGACCGACACAGGCGAGCTGACACCAGCCCGCGCATCCTTGAAAACTTGATTTAATTATATTGGACTATTGTCAAGCGATGATTTTACGCGAGAAAAGACACAAAATCCTGTAGTATGCGCACAAAATTCTTTTTCTATGATTTTAAAACTAAATTTCGCTGAAATTACTGAAAATGCACCTTACCTGTCAGTAACTAGCGCATTGTCAATAACTAGTCCACCCACGGTATTGTACGAGCCCGGTCCCGCTTCAGTTGGCCCAGTTGCAAAATTTTTCCGGTTATTGGCACCCAATCAAGATAAATCTAAAGTTTATGTTAATATGCACGTTATTTATTTTTCAACCAACACTTTTACAGAGTTTAAGACGTACTAGCAGTTTATTCATGTTACGATAATAAACTGCAAACAAAATGACAAAAATATTGCAAGTCTTGAAAAATTCACCACTGGGTAACATCGCCTTTGTTTTTAATAACGGTCGAAATTCGTAATTAATTAATGAAATAATTAATTCGTATATAATGCTCGAAATGCTCGAAATAGCCGGCGTATAAAATATGATCAAAAGCGTTATTTTCTGCAATTCTGATTTTATTTAAAAATTGTACATTATGAAACATATTGTGCCATGAAGTGTACTACAAAAAAAACATTTCAGCCTAGAAAACATATAAGGCAGCAGTAACTTTACAATTCATTTAATAATTGTTATTTTAGTTGGTGGGCCAACTGAAGCGGGACGGTTCTCTTGCTTTATGGACGTTGGCAAGGCGAACGTAGCTAAATTCGATCTCGCAAGTTTTGATGTTCTTAAGATGATGTTTGATTCCTCCAATAAATAACAAATGCCTTTGGCTACTTAGAAATGTTGTACCCTAAGTATAAATATTCTCAAATCACATTTGCGTGGTGGAGGAATCGTCTCGAGGGCGAGCGGACAGACTCGCGGAAAATCTCTCGAGAGAACGTACTGTCCGGGGTGTGAGCTTGTAAGAAACTGAAGATTTTTAGAAAGCTGAGGGGTGTTTCGAGTATGGAACTATGGAGCGGGGGAAGAAGAAATTTAGTGGAAAAAACTCAGAGTTAATGGTAGGCGGAAATGAAAGTTACGGGTTAGAAAGTTTTTGGGTAAAAATAGTCCAGTAAAAATAGCTCTGAACCTAACATTTTGAGTCTCCTGGCTGAATTTGAGATTAAAGTTACATGAAGGTGTTTCAAAACTACCCCCAAAATCCCAAGATTCACAACCCCTCGGAAGCCGAGAAAAACAATAAAAACCACCCCCGGACACCATTGTTTAAAAATATTTCGCGAAGACTAAAGAAAATGAAAACATTGTTTAAATAAAAGTTGTAGAGTAGGTGAAAATACGTAAAAAAGTTCTATGACTTTTTCATTTTTATGCAATATCCTAAACGCTATGAGGGGATGAAGATGCTGGAATAATTCGAAAACTTTAAAAAATCGTAAGAAATTGAAAAATGCATATTTGTTACTTTTTTTTATATCAATTTACGTGGAAAGGTTGAATCTACATTCTGAGAAATTTTTTTTTTATTTTAAGCATTTTGTATTAACAGTATCGTTCTTCAAAATATTTAAATTTCAAAATTTATACAAGAACATTATTTTACAAAATTTTAAAAATCACCATTCGATTCCTCGTAAAATCACCGTCAGAAAAGTTCTCGGTGACTTTTTCGAACAGGCTATATTTTTCGAGATACGTTTAATTAAAGTTTCGGGGAGAGAGAGAGAGAGAAGAGAGAGAGTTCTTATTTGACAACCACGGGTTGAAAGGACAGAAATATATGTCCGCTCCGTTCCCACCGGTCCGGTAGAGCGCGCATGCGTCAGCACCTAATCTGAATGAATGGAAGTGAGAAGAAAAATATAGTGTCGCACCGCTCTCACTCCCGTCGCCCTTACGAGTATTTGATCCTAAAAGCTGGCCATAAATCATTTTTGTGAAATTATGGATATTAAAAAACAAAATGCTCATTTATATAGCTAAATGTACCGCGCATCATTTAGCAGCCACTATTTTTTATTCGACTCCCGCGCTGCCCTCTAGCGTCAGTCGGAAGTTACATTTCGCTTGAGGTGACGTTTGAATTGTTGATGTTTCTTTCTATGTATTCTCACAATACTTATTATTATTGAGTGTTTTGACATTGTACATAAAGTATTTGAGATGGATCCGTCAAAACCTGGTATGTACTTGCATGTTAAAATAAAATAACCTAAAAAGTTTCTGACATTAAGTGTTTCGAACACAATCTTTAACTTCTAAGCATTACTATACTACGAATTATATATAGAATTGAAGTAGGCAGGTTGAAAAAGACACTTAATGAAAAAGTTGCTGCGGAATAGCGCGGATGTATTTTTAATTATTTTTTTAATAGGGTAAGTGAATACAATATGCCCACCCTAAGCGATTTTTGTTTGTTAATAAGGTAATGTTAAATAATAAGTAATAGCAATTATTTCATGACAAAGTTCAACATGTTTATAACCTAAAAAAAATAGTTGCCGTGGAAAATAAAGTTGAAATATTTTTTATCCAATTAAAAAAAAAGTGTAAATGGCCATATTACCAACACAGTGTTGGCAATATGACCATGTATGAAAAAGTCGAAAATTATTTTTAAAAAATTACTTATTACTAATGAAATACTTATCTATATATTAAAATCAATATTTGTCTGTCTGTCTGTATGTCTCTTATGCCTTCCTAATCCGTTCATCCGATTGTGATGAAACTTTGGGGAAGGGTTGGACGCATGCCCGCGAAGGTTTCTGAGTTAGTAAATCTTATACAGGGTGTTCAAAAAGTCCGCTTGCCATTTTTCACAAAAAAACCAATCTACGGCCTATGCGCATATTGCAAACATGCGCATATTGTATTCACCTACCTTATATAGTGTATGTTAATAAAAAAATGCAAATAAAAATCCTTGATGGTTTTGTCTTTTAGGTCCGTCTGGTGTAAAATTCTTATCCCGGAAAGACATTTATAATATAGTAAACGGTTCACAGGAACCAAGCTTTGATAAAATTAATTTTTTAAACAATTTTTTTTATAAAAAAAAATCGCACAAAAATAAAATCGCATAAAAAAGGACTGCATAAAAACAGACTTTACTGTATTGAATAGGTAACTGAAATAACCACATTATGAAGTAATTTTAATTTTGGGTAATTTATATTAGGTGTCATTTATAAATTTGAAAACAAGTTAACATATTTACCTATATTTGTCATTATACTAAAGAAATAATTGCAATAAAATTAAATACCATAACATATTCAAATTATTATTAATTATATTCAATAATTAAATTGGTTTCAGGAGGTATTTCTTTGCAAATAAATCCCAAATAGCCTCTAGTAATCATTTTTTATCATTTTATATCGCGTTCATGTTGAAAAAGTTGAAAAATAATTTTGGCCAGGTTTTCGGGGCAAATACCCCACTGTGTAACGTTTGTGTGCGCGCGCTGCTGCAGTTGCTGCGAGTGTCAGTGAGACTGAGGGTTGCTCTCGGCGTTCCAGAGTAAGTTCCGTTGCAGGGGTTTCGTAGCATCGCGACCATGAATACCTCGCCAACCTAGTAGCCCAGGCAGTACCTATATATTATCTTATTTCCATTAGCGTATTTCCAGCGCCTCCTAGGTAAACGGTTCTACTTTTAGTTGATCAACGAAATTTATTCAATTTCATTGAACAGTGCTTGGAGAGAAACTAATTTTTGAAAATCGCGCCGCGTGCGCGTTCTAAGTGTCTGGAATTGGCGTACATTATAGGTTTGTTCGCACAGCGCAGTTTGTGACTGGTTGGAAATTTTTTTCTGCGCATGTGCGGTTGAAAACCGATTTCCAACTGAATTCTGATTTTGTGCTCTGCGAACGGCGATTTTCAACGATTTATCTGCCACCTGGCGTGAACTTGTTGACTTTATACTTTACATATCATGACATAACCTCCATCGACACCACGGAAGAAGGCAAGCGTCTGCGAGCTGTCAGTTCGATTCGCGTGTGATTCGTTCGTCAGCGTTTAACGTTAACGCGTGTTATTAATTAAAACATTCGGGGCAAGATCTTTGGAATAAGGACTTACAAGCGGAAAATAAGGATTATCCAGCTTCCTGCATAAAAGGGTAAGTATTAATAATTAATGTAATGAAATTATTTGCAGGAGGGGGGCAGATAGATGAATGAGTTTCTTTATCGTCTCATGTGCTCGTCTTTCATCATGTTGCAGATTAGCTTCATCGATGCAGCCAAAATGAAAGAATTGACTGGAGGATGTACGCGAGCTTCAGGAAGGCCAGATATTCCATCGCCTCGGAGGCGAAGCAACATGGAAAGGAGACTGGAGGCATTGGTCGGCGCGACGGCTGGGCTATCGAGTGAGTAATATCCCTGAGTTCAAAAGTAGTTAGCGAAAAAAAAATTAATATTTTATGAGGAGTATTATATCGAATTTGTATTTTAGTTCAGAGAAAGGAGTATAAAAGCACGGGCTACATCGCAGGACCGACCATGCAGAGCAATCCAGTCGTCATTGAAGATTTGGCTCCACATCTCCTGAAGACTCTTCGACAACGATATCTACATTTGAAAGCAGTGTGCAAGTTTTCTCCAGTGCATTGGCCATGCAATTTCTACGATAACGTTCTGCACGATATTGTTCCTTTTATATTCTTTTACATATGAGCCGTTGAAAACCAGAATAGTGTAAGTCACATTTCATGTAAGCTGAGATTATTTGACTGCAAAGTTAAGTACAATTTGAAAAATCTGTCTAGATGATATAAAACAGATATGTACGATTTAAAATATTTGTTTGTATCATCTAGACAGATTTTTCAAATTGTGCTTAACTTTGCACTCAAATAATCTTAGCTTACATGAAATGTGACTTACACCATTCTGGTTTTCAACGGCTCATATCGCGTTTTTCTGTCATCTATATTCTGGCGATATTTATACATACTTTAATCTCTTTGTCTACTTATATTGTTTACTTACGATGTGCCTTTTAGCCTATAACATTATGTTTGTTCTTTTCTGCATCTCTCTCTTTGTGTGTATATTACCTTTTTTTAATCTAGCTGATAAATTAATTGTTCCATAGTAAATAAAAATTGTACTAATAAATATATTGTACTAATAAATTTATCAAAAACAGATGTTAACGTAAAATTTGTCTAACAGAAAAAATTATAACAGAATATTAAGAAAGGTCTGACAAAATGTGTTAAATCACGTGTTACATAGAGTGTTAAATAGCATGTGAAAGTTGATTGATTTTTACATGGGATTTACCATACAATTTAACATGTAATTTATCATGTGATTTAACATGTAATTTAACATATAATTTGACATAATATTTATCGCGAAATTTAACATACGATTAATCATATAATTTTACACATGAAATTTTTCAGTAGGGTAAATACTTATTACTCTAATATATTTTATTACTACTATGTAAGTATCTCTATTAAGGTCAAACAGGGACTGTGAATGCACTCACAGTCCTGTATCTTTCCTGGAAGGCTAATTGCGGGACGGTTCCTAATTAATCACGCATCATCGAAATCACTTTGCTAATCACCACCAACCATCGGTTATTTAATTCGTTTATAAGGAGAAGTAGCGACGCGTTCCGACTTAAGCATTTAACAACATTTGAGACCGTGTTAAGAAGATATTTTTCTACCTAGAGAAATATGAGTAGTGGCTTGTTTTAATTGAAAATATATTGGCTTTACATTCTAGTAACTTACAATTTTAAGTTTGAAAGAATATAATTTTCAACAATAAAAAACTGGGATAAAGGCAAAAACTTAGTTATTGGACAGTCAAGAATTAATAAGCCAGGTACGGTTTTGATAATATTTATTTAAGTAAAAACTAGAAATCTTGTTTTTTTTTTATTTAAATCAGACTGTCCAATAAGTGCAAAGTATCCAATAACTGGATGGTTTACCCCGTTTACCCTAATCATGCAATTTTACACGTGAAATTTTTCACATAACCTAAACTGTTACTATCATAAAACTGTCAACCGATGCGACCGATGCACAGCATAGATCAGTGAAGAAAATGCATAAAGTTGAGGTTAGACGCAAACAGAAACAAGGAGCAAGCACTGCGCAGACTCCAAACCAAAAATTTGGTGAGAGTCAGCGGATTTTTCTGACGGTTGGAAATCGGGTCCTGACTCCTGATTTTTTCTGTACGAACACCTAACTTGAACACCTAACACCACACTCGAACACCTACTACCTTTGATGTTTACCGACAACTCGTGGAAAACCAGTCGACATGTCGATCGACAAAATATGTCGATCGACCAAGTCGACTGCCGCGTCCTGACTGAGTCGACAGTGTCGGTCGACAATGTCGACTCAGTGAGGACGCGGTTTTCGATGTTCTGGTCGACAGTGTCGATCGACAGTGTCGATCGACACTGTCGACTCAGTCAGGACGCGCCTTAACAGGACACCGACGCTACCTGAGAACGCACGGTGACCGGCTGGAAATAAGGGACGAGCCGGGCGGAAGGACGGCTCGGGTAGCTCGAGCGAAGCATTCTCTCTTTCGATCATCGCACTTAGGGCCGGTTTATCAATCGCCAGTTAAATGTTCCTGTTACCTAGCAAAATGTATAGGTATTAACTATACGTTTATTTAACGATACTTTACAACTCGTGTTTGTTATCCATATTTTATACGCGCGGTAATAATTAACGTAAAAAATGTAAGTATAAAAACGGTTCTCCGATAACTAAAATGAAGACGTTTTTGGATACGTATATTATACTTATTCGATATACGTACAATATATGTTTTTCGTTAAAGTTTTTCAAACTGATCACATGAACCCGCAAGAAAAATCCCGGAAAGTGCCGCTTGCACTACGATTACAGTGTGAAGCACAGTAATTTTTCCCGATTTTTTCTTTCCGTGTACATTTGTACCGATGCGCGTAAAATGTGTACGTATTAACTATACAGACTGTCCCTTTCAACACACGCCAGCGTGGCGGGTTGCATATCGGTTATCCGCCTTGCGCCAGACACAGGCGCATGGCCCCTGCAGCGGATCAGAGGCGTCAACCGATATGCAACCCGCCACGCTGGCGTGTATAGCGGGGGACAGTTTGTATACGTACCTATATGTAACGATACATTATAACCTCTGTATCACACATATCCGAATTTTATACGCGTGATAATAAGGAACGTAAAATCCACGCATAAAAACTGTTGTCTGCTAACTAAAATGAAGAAGTTTTTGACTACATGTTAATACACGAATATCATAAGAATACTCATAACTCCATATAGCGACAACGGTCGCGAAAGTCTGAAAGCCTTAAATTAATCGGTTTGCGGCATACGTATGAACGTACGTAACACCATATTACGTATTCTACCTTACGACGGAGCTCATTGGCCATATCGCACGTTTGCTGCAATAGTGTCATAACTCAAAATTAGAATTGTCCCTAGCAACGACTGTAAAAGTTGAGTTATTATATTATACGAGCGTTGACCATTTGCTGCCAGATTATGATAATTATCATAGAATTTTCATGATAATTATCACAATTTGGCAGCAAATGGTCAACGCTCGTATAATTTAATAATTCAACTTTGAAAGTCGTCGCTTAGGACAATTCTAATTTTGAGTTATGACACTATTGCAGCAAATGTGCGATATGCTTACTGCCCCCTACTGAACATGTAAGTGACTACTACATATATTACAAATGGCCGGAACTTCCGACCGTAAGTCGTACGACAACCACGTGCTTACAATGTTCCGAGTATCAAAACTGGATTTGAGGGAGACGGGAAACAGCAACAAGCCGTAAGTTCTTTGCTGTTTTCGTAATGCTTAGCTGTGAACAATTGTGATAACTGTCATGTGTAATAACTGTGCATGAAATATAGGTTTTTCGCGATTTGTCTCACGTGACGGAATTCCATTTCATGGAATATTCTAAATTAACTGCCGGTGAACGAAATAGTGTATCCTTGCCCAATTCATATGAATAAAAATCCTAGAATACAGTAATTTCGAAACATACATACGGCCTTAAATGAAAGTCTCGGTCATTACAAAATACGGTAAATATGAATAATGTAGCCGGATTAATAGTTCCGTAAAAGATTATCAACGCGCGTGTAATCGATATATATGCCACGTGTGCGGGAGAATATTCGTAATAGTGCATCTAGTTTAATTCGGGAGCTCGGATATTTTTTACCATCCACTTTCTTTTACTAGCTGTGCGGATTCAATCGTGTCCTCCTCATGTGCCTAAAATGTTCATAGTCCGAGCTTCATCGGGGTGTCTTCCTGTATTATTTTAACCAATTTATTAATCGTGGAAGGGGCGAGTTCACACCACAAATTCACTTACTGATTTTTTTCTTCAATAATTCGACGTATCCTAAAAGAAAGTACGTAACTCGGTGTAATGGATAAAAGAAACGTAACTCAAAATCACTAAAAGAATCAAAGTATTTCATCGCTGCTGTTTGAAAGGATCTAACTCATGATGTCAAGTGAAAAAAAGTCATAGCTCAAGACGACGAAAGACTAATGAGTTCACTTAAGGTATTTCCATGGTTTTGCGTTTTTCTTACGAATCTCATGAAATTTTGCCAATCAAAAGACTGAAATATTACCCATTGATTCCCAAAATTTCAAAAGGCTGAGCCATGTAGTTTAAAAGAAAATATTAATTCAAAGTAGCATTTTCTACACTGACTTTCAATGGCTAACATGTAGAAAGACGGTACCTCAGTGACGTTTTGAGCTATAACTACAGAACCAATCTTACAATGTTAAAGAAAAACTAACGGCGAATAAAATGATATTGTAGGATTATGTTCACAAAAACTGGAAGTGCTGAGCCATATAGTTTCAGAGAAATTATAACTTAAAAACTGAGATTTTTCTTGAAACTGCAAAGTGGTGGGGACGAGTAACGATGATGTGGCAACAGTGCGCACATCTGATTTAGCCCTCTCCTGTGACTATGGGACTCAGTAGTACTTTTGTTATACCGGAGAGGGGATCGCCAGTGGCATGGCACGGCAGCCCTCACTACGGCACGTAGTGGCAGGCACATAGCGGTATTCTAAGGAGAGAGAAGCACTGTTGCCACGATTAACGGGCCAGGCAGTGTATATGTGTGAGGTACATTTGTACACAGGAGGTCTCTGTGTAGCAAGGAGCTCAGAGTACAGAGTTACTCAAAAGTTTCGTTCGTGCGTAATACAGTTTGTGATCAGTTGTACTAAGTCCTAAAGCAAAAAATTTGAATACAACTGTCACCATTGAAATACCTTAATATCATGAATTACGTCTTTTCAAACTGCAGTGTTAAGATACATCGATTATTTTAATGATTTTGAGTTACGGGTATTTTAAAGGTTTTATGCCGAGTGACGCGCTTTCTTTTAGGACACATCGAATTGATTTTGTTTACCTCTCTTGATAATTTTTATTATACGTATGTATGTTCGATTAATAAAACCTACCTGGCCACTGGTACATTTACCTTATATCTGAATTATTTCAGACTTCTATTTCTTCACTGCTCGTTAAAACTTAACAGTAACTGAATTCATGGGTATTTCTGATAAAATTATCATAAATATAAAATTGCTATACAGGGTGTCCTAGAAATCGCGCACAAACGCTTAAGGATAATGTTCCGTCGTATCGAGCGACGGAATATAGAGGGTCGATTCATGGCGTCAATCAAAATTAACTCGCCCACTATAATCAACACGTCTTCGGCGAATAGACATCTCGGTAAGGAAAGATCGAAAATACCGTTCCCCGTTGTGCCTGTTCCAACAGACACCATCAAAAAGCAATCCGAGCCGGTCTAAGGAGAGGAGTGTCGGGTGCAGTCGGTGACAATCGGGGAAATTTAATGCCTGGTCTATCCAGGAAAACAATTCACTGTTTTTGGGTAGCATGACACACCCTCACGGCCTAGAACGAGCGTCCGGCTGGCTCGACCGTTAAGCGCATCACTCAATTGGACTTATGGAGAGCGCCCACCAAAGTGGCGTGGCATAAGACGTGGCAGCGACGTGGCAAAAACCATTGTTTCGACATGCATCTAGCATGCCACTACGAGTTCAAACAATGACTTTTGCCACGTCGCTGCCACGTCTTATGCCACGCCACTTTGGTGGGCGCTCTCCCTTAGACCTCAGAAAGGCCCAGCGTCATCTTCTGCCCCACCGAAATTCCTCCCCCATACCAGTTAAGCAGGGTGCGTAGCAACAACCGACGCTACCTCCCACCATCTCACTACACCTCCGTGCCGATAGATTGAGAGGTATGTAACCCGAGACGAACCGCGTCGTCTTCAATGTGCTACGAATCATCGTCGTGTAGTGTCTCGCAATTCAATTGGCAAGCAGCAGAACACGCAAGCAAAATTCGAGTGTCACAACCAGCGCATTCAGGTGTCAATCCTTCAATTGAAGATCAAGTCTTAACCGCTCAACACGCGAAGTTCGATGGATAAGGTACCGTGTTCATTACGTTTAACAAATCCATAACGCACTAGAAAATTTAACTCACAAGGAGACCCCGGCAGATGTCAAATCGGTTTTGCCTTGACAAGTTTTTTGGTGAAAGTATATCGAAAAATATTTGACACGTGTTTCGGCTTTCTCTTTTGTGGGCCTTTGTTTCGAAGAAAACAAATTTTGAAAATCGCGTCGCGCGCGCGTTCCAAGTGTCTCCGGGATTGACGCACGTCATGTCACCAATGCTTCGATAAGAATAAAAAAGTACATATTTGAAATTATTAAATTTTATGAAACTAATACGATTTGATAGTTTGTAGATGGATAGCGTACACGGAGAGAAAAAAAAGAGAACTTCTAACCTAGAAGAAGAGGAAAAAGTGTCATTTTTCTGACTAACTGTGCATAAATCATAAATTTATTTATTTCTCAATAAAAAGAATATTAATTGGTCAGGGGGGCTATTCTTGACACGTTAGAAATGTTTTTCGTCGACGGAAAGTAATGTGTTATCGGATGTAAAGTTTCGTCAATCACTTTCGTTAACGATTCGAAAATCCATTCCAAGATAGATCTCGTCGACGAAATGAATGTTCTCACACGAAAAATAATTTCCCATACTCCCCCCTCTCCCCGTATTTACATCTCTTAGCAACGTCTTCTTCTTGGTATCTTGTTTAATCCCTTAGCGACAAATCTTTTTTAAGATTCCGTTGTAATGGGGTTACGGACAACGGAATACTTGATCCTGATTGGTCTATAAGACCTGATGTAACATTAGCACTTGACGGTGAAGATTTTCCCCAGTAAGAAGGGAAAAAATCTAGTGCAGAAGAATATATCGCTTACTGAATGCAATAGTGGCACAAGTCAAAAAAAAATTAATTCCGGTATTTTGTCAACAATGAACTCTAGTAATCATAACATCATAAATGTTGACAAAATATCAGAATTAATTTTTTTTTGACTTGTGCCACTATTGCATTCAGCAAGCGATATGTTCACCATAAACAGTAGAGCTACTATTATACTGCTGCGTAGTGTTTACTTTGCTGGGAATTTGAAAATTCACCGAAAATTCCCCTTTTTCAGAAGAATAATTTTCCAGCCCTTTAATAATTTCTTACCTATCTATCTTAAACAACAATTTTAATCAGTTTTATATACGTATGTACATAAGTATGTATGGTAGATGGAAAAAAGTAGTTTAACCCATAGGTATAAAAGTCAATAAACAGTGTAGGATTGGTGCATATTCTATTCCAATAGACATGATTACGTATAATGGACGTATTATATAAAAATGGTTGAAACGGGTGGTTTAAAAAATGTTGATAACTGATATAGGATTAACATATATTCTTTGGGTAAAAGTCTGCCCCATCGACTAATATTTCAACGTTTAAATTATTCCATTTAAAAAACGTATACAGAGAAAACGGATAAAATACGTTACGTAAAACAAGTATACATCATACCAATTTTAAACCGTTTTATATACGTATAATTTAGACGTTAATAAATTAGTTGTTTGGGACGGATATTTGCCTGTAGAATATACGATAATCGTATACCGCTTATTGACGTATTTTATACCATTCGATTAAACTGTACGTCTAATATACATATTTTTATACGTTTATAAAACGATTTAGAAACGTATAAAATACGTATAATATATAGACGTACAGTTTAATCGACTGGTATAAAATACGTCAATAAGCGGTATAGGATTAACGTATATTCTATAGGCAAATGTCCGCCCCGTAAACTAATTTATTAACGTCTAAACTATACGTATATAAAACGGTTTTAAATTGGTATGACGTATACTTGTTTTACGTAACGTATTTTATCCGTTTTCTGTATACGTTTTTTAAATGGAATAATTTAAACGTTGAAAAATTAGTTGATGGGGCGGACATTTGCCCAAATAATATATGTCAATCCTATACCAGTTATTAACGTTTTTTAAACCACTCGTTTCAACCATTTTTATACGTTTATTATACGTAACCATGTTTATTGGGGGGGGGGGGGGGGGGGGGGGTTCGCAACGAAGGGTACAGTACCTAGAACTAGTAGATGTTTACAGTTACACAACAATGATATCATGAATGCGAAGAAAATCCGATATTGTTATTCTCATGTTTATCCCTACCCCCCTACAACCTATAATATCTTTTCTAATGAGATGGAGGAAAAGAAACTGTCGATTAGTGTATAGCGACGTGTCCTAAAAGAAATCACGTAATTCGCCATTGCAGTTTAAAAAACGTATCTCGGTGCGAGTAAAAAAAATGTACGTATTTCTCAACTGTTATACTTGAGATAGAGTTGATACGATTTTTGTTGAGCCAGAATTTCTAGAAGACTGCTGCGTCACTTTCTTGGAATTATCCCATTCGGCACCCTAGTTGGAGACATTGGCAGTGCAGCGTTTACCGTAGCAGATTGCAGTTAGTATTATTTGCATACCGTGCTTTGCAGTCGATTTATACGTAGCGTGTTTCTTTGTGAGTGTATCGTTCTGTGAATGTTCAGTTTCAATTTTTATTAAAAGAAATCAATGGAGGCGAAAAAGAAATGGAAGGAATTTAATTCCCGAACATTTGAAGGTACGCCACTGTTTGCAAAAGTCAGAGCGTTGCGTTCCCAGAACACCGTCTTATGGGAAAACCGTTTCTGGGAATTTTGACTCAACAAATATCGTACGGACTGTACATGTTTGTTAAACGCAACGCCGAGGTACGTGTTTTCCTTTAAGGCTCGTCGATATTTACATAATTGTATATTTTAACGTTAATTGGTGCATAATGATAATAGCAATAATGAATAGTGTATGATGGGATTAGATAATATCCTTTCGCGAGTTCCAATATTTTGATTAGATATGAGAACTAGAAGAAGAATGTTTAAAGATGTATTTTGATATTAGGTGACGAATGACGAGGACAACAGAAATATACAATATACTGTCCGCGACTGCATTTTAAGTCTAGCGCTTTTCATCAGTGTCTCTAATTAGAAGAATATTCCGAAATTTAATTGCGTAATACGCATAAAAACAGGTGTCCCAACTACCGTGGTCAGTAGCATATATCTCCCAAACGAGCATGATTTCAGAAAAACTTCTTTAACAAAAATTGTACCGTTTGACTTGGCGCACAAAACGTATGCAACAATTTGTTAATATCCACTTCCGATTTCAAGAACCGGCATGCATCGTTCAATTTTGACTTATAACAGTTATTTATTATAATACAAATGTAATATAATTATTAACTCGAATACAACAAATCATTAAAAATTCGATTTGCATAACCAGAAGTCCGGGATATCTAGAGTTGAATTTTCGCCCGTTTGCCCCTGTTGCATACAATCCGACGTACAAATAAAGAGTAGGCCAAGCATCGCCTTTCCCAAGAACATCCTCTTCTGGAGCGTATCAAATGTTTGAAGTCAAAATTGAACGTTTTGTGTATGTACACGGTGATCACCAATTTCACGAAAACCATTTTTCCACCTCACAGTTTCCGGTGTTCAGGTCTTCCGCTCCATAGTTTTCGATATCAAAGTCTTCTGCTCCATAGTTTTCAGTGAGGAGGTCTTCCGCCTCATAGTTTTGATGTCCAGGTCTCCTGCTACGAGACAAAATACCTGGATACCTGAAATTATGGAGTGAAAGACCTGGAGAACGAAAACTATGCAGTGGACGATCTGGACGACGAAAACTATGGAGCGGAAAACCTGGACATTAAAAACTATGGGGCTTATAACCTAGGTACCGAAAAAAATGGATCGGAAGTCCTCGACACCAAAAACTATGGAGCGGGAGACCTGAAAACAGAAAACTATGGAGCGGAAGATCGTGACATCAAAAACTATGGAACAAAGATCAAGGGCTGAAGATTTCAGGGCGGAAGACGATGGGGATAATAAATCAGCGCTTAAATTCCAGGGAATTTAATTCCAAAAATTTAAACGTTGGATTCGATCATACGATTATAAACGTTTAATAAAAATGGTTCTCATGAAACTAGTGATTACCGTGTACATACACAGAATTGAATTTTAATGTGAAACATTTGACGCTCCAGACGAGAATGTTTTCAGACCATGAAACGCTTGGGTTACTCTTCATTTGTACGTCAGATTGCATACAACAGGCTCAAGCGGGCTGAAATTCAACTCTGGATATCTCAGATATCCGGTTATGCAAATCCAACTTTCAGTCGCTTGTTGTATTCGTGTTGATAATTACATTACTTTTGTGTTAAAATAAATAACTATTATAAGTCAAAACTGAAAGATGCACGCCGATTCTTGAAATCGGAAAGGGTTCTTAACAAATTATTAGGTACGTTTTGTGCGTTAAGTTAAACGGTATAACTTCTGTTAAAGAAGTTTTTCATAAATCACGCTCATTTGGGAGATACAACTCCAAGAACACCTTCGGTGTAAAAAATGACTCCGCCAAATACTATTTCATTCATACCCTATCACTCTTTACAAAAAAAAAGGGAATTCGTATCTATAAAATAGAAAGATTCACGAGATCAGTTATTTGTACTAACATTAGAACTACCGCACCCCCCCCCCCTTCCTATTCAGAGTTCCATTCAACCTCGATTATTTCGTAACTCGTGAGGTTTTTGTCAAAATTGGTACAATACTTTTTTGTAGAGCATATTTCGGCCTACAAAAAAGTTCTATAGCAGTGTGGACGAAAACTTCACAGATAACGAGATAATCACCAGCCAAAACGACCGTCTTATAAAGCGCGACCATTCGGTAGTTCTAGTGCTAAATACAAACATCACAAAAAATTAGAATTTTAAATAAACTAATAATTTCGAATCTAAATAATTTGAAAGTTTAGTATAAATAAAAAATTAAACAAGAAAATATTTGGCAAGTCCCGATACGAGGGCAGAGTGAAGAGTCCGATACTTTTCTAATAGATGGTGGTGCGCCCCAAAGTCTGTCGCATAGTCTATATTCGTGTGAACTCAGAGTGGTTGCATTTCTCTCGTTGGGGCGCCACAGTGCATTAGTATCCACCAATCAGAGTCAAATACAAATACCCAGAAGTGTTAGACAGTTCACCATCTTGCGTATATATCACTGATGCACATGCGGTACGAAGATTCGTAGACGATGACCACGGACTGGTGATGAAACTGAGCGACTGTCATTTCTGAAAAGTTTAAACATGCACAGCGCCGTCGCAATAGTACTGAATCGGTTGAAATAATTACGGTGGATACAAGCACCAGTGTACTTTCATGAGTGTATAAATAATTTAATGAATAACTTCTTAGAACGAAGATATTAATGTTTCATTATTTGCTGTAGTGAATTTTTCTGTAAATATACACGGTTGAGAACTTCGCGCTACGCAAAAGTATTTGACATTAAACTCTACCGAGTTTCTTGATATATGCTAGGCAAGTAGCTCTAGTGGCGCCACGAGGTGGTCGGATAGTCCAAGAGCTGGCGTCCAAAATGTGCAAGAGTTTTCTCAAATCTAATTTTTTGAGATCAGGTTACTTTTTAGTGATGGAAAGTAACTGTAGAGTCAGCACTTCCGGTACCGAGACGCCTGGCGCTGGGACGCTCGTAAAGGTGTCATATTAATTAACATCTCTAAACTGTTTTCTCAAAGCTCAAAATTTATAGAAAGCGAGCAAATATAATATAAAACAAGAATCCAACAGTCAGACAGCAAAGTATGGAGACACGTGGAGTCAGCGCTACTTCATACCTGTCAAAAAAATAACGTATGTCAAAGTGTTTTCTAAAGGCTAAAATTCTCCGAAACATTAATTAAAACTATAAAGTTAATAAAGGAGACAGTCAGACTCATTTATGATAGAACCACGCCAGTCAGCAGTCGATAGATGTGAGAACGGTAACTGCGCGCATTAGTACGCCTTTTCTCAATACATATCATTTATATTAATTAACGTCTCTAAACTATTTTCTCAAAGCTCAAAATTTATAGAAAACGAGCAAATATAATATAAAACAAGAATCCAACAGTCAGACAGCAAAATATAGGGGACACGTGGCGTCAGCGCTCCTTCATATCTGCCTGTCAAAAAAATGACGTGTGTCGAAGTGATTTCTTAAGGATGAAATTCTCCAAAACATTAATTAAAACTATAAAGTTAATAAAGGAGACAGTCAGACTCATTTATGATAGAACCACGTCACTCAGCAGTCGATAGATGTGAGAACGGTAACTGCGCGCATTAGTACGCCTTTTCTCAATACATATCATTTATATTAATTAACGTCTCTAAACTGTTTTCTCAAAGCTCAAAATTTATAGAAAACGAGCAAATATAATATAAAACAAGAATCCAACAGTCAGACAGCAAAATATAGGGGACACGTGGCGTCAGCGCTCCTTCATATCTGCCTGTCAAAAAAATGACGTGTGTCGAAGTGATTTCTCAAGGTTGAAATTCTCCAAAACATTAATTAAAACTATAAAGTTAATAAAGGAGACAGTCAGACTCATTTATGATAGAACCACGTCACTCAGCAGTCGATAGATGTGAGAACGGTAACAGTGCGCATTAGTACGCCTTTTCTCAATACATATCATGTATTTTATATAAAAAAATAATTTTAATTGTTTCTTGATAATTGTAATTGATTATAATGAAAAATTATTTTAAAAATTCTATATATGTTGATGTTTTTAATTAACTCTTGAAGCAGGTTGTATTATGAAGTTATGAATTTTTTATTCTTTATTATAAATATCAGTTATTTTATACAAAAAATAATAATTTCTGTTATAAAATAATTAAAATTATTATTTTTTGTATAAAATAACTGATATTTATAATAAAGAATAAAAAATTCTTAACTTCATAGTACAACCTGCTTCAAGAGTTAATTAAAAACATCAACATATATAGAATTTTAAAAATATTTTTTCATTCTAGTCAATTACAATTATCAAGAAACAATTAAAATTATTTTTTTATATAAAATACATGATATGTATTGAGAAAAGGCGTACTAATGCGCACTGTTACCGTTCTCATATCTATCGACTGCTGAGTGACGTGGTTCTGTCATAAATGAGTCTGACTGTCTCCTTTATTAACTTTATAGTTTTAATTAATGTTTTGGAGAATTTCATCCTTAAGAAATCACTTCGACATACGTCATTTTTTTGACAGGCAGATATGAAGGAGCGCTGACGCCACGTGTCCCCTATATTTTGCTGTCTGACTGTTGGATTCTTGTTTTATATTATATTTGCTCGTTTTCTATAAATTTTGAGCTTTGAGAAAACAGTTTAGAGACGTTAATTAATATAAATGATATGTATGTATCAGTTATTTTATACAAAAAATAATAATTTTTGTTATAAAATAATTAAAATTATTATTTTTTGTATAAAATAACTGATATTTATAATAAAGAATAAAAAATTCTTAACTTCATAGTACAACCTGCTTCAAGAGTTAATTAAAAACATCAACATATATAGAATTTTAAAAATATTTTTTCATTCTAATCAATTACAATTATCAAGAAACAATTAAAATTATTTTTTTATATAAAATACATGATATGTATTGAGAAAAGGCGTACTAATGCGCACTGTTACCGTTCTCATATCTATCGACTGCTGAGTGACGTGGTTCTGTCATAAATGAGTCTGACTGTCTCCTTTATTAACTTTATAGTTTTAATTAATGTTTTGGAGAATTTCATCCTTAAGAAATCACTTCGACACACGTCATTTTTTTGACAGGCAGATATGAAGGAGCGCTGACGCCACGTGTCCCCTATATTTTGCTGTCTGACTGTTGGATTCTTGTTTTATATTATATTTGCTCGTTTTCTATAAATTTTGAGCTTTGAGAAAACAGTTTAGAGATGTTAATTAATATAAATGATATGTATTGAGAAAAGGCGTACTAATGCGCGCAGTTACCGTTTTCACATCTATCGACTGCTGAGTGACGTGGTTCTATCATAAATGAGTCTGGCTGTCTCCTTTATTAACTTTATAGGTTTAATTAATGTTTTGGAGAATTTCATCCTTAAGAAATCACTTCGACACACGTCATTTTTTTGACAGGCAGATATGAAGGAGCGCTGACGCCACGTGTCCCCTATATTTTGCTGTCTGACTGTTGGATTCTTGTTTTATATTATATTTGCTCGTTTTCTATAAATTTTGAGCTTTGAGAAAACAGTTTAGAGACGTTAATTAATATAAATGATATGTATTGAGAAAAGGCGTACTAATGCGCGCAGTTACCGTTCTCACATCTATCGACTGCTGACTGGCGTGGTTCTATCATAAATGAGTCTGACTGTCTCCTTTATTAACTTTATAGTTTTAATTAATGTTTCGGAGAATTTTAGCCTTTAGAAAACACTTTGACATACGTTATTTTTTTGACAGGTATGAAGTAGCGCTGACTCCACGTGTCCCCATACTTTGCTGTGTGACTGTTGAATTCTTGTTTTACGTTATATTTGCTCGCTTTCTATAAATTTTGAGCTTTGAGAAAACAGTTTAGAGATGTTAATTAATATGACACCTTTACGAGCGTCCCAGCGCCAGGCGTCCCAGTACCGGAAGTACTGACTCTATAGGTTCGTTCCAACTAACATGAGAACTGGTTCTGAACTCGGCGAAGTGTGCGCAGTCTGACTTAGCCGTTCCAACAAACACAGAACTGGTTCTGGAACGATTCCAAAGAGCGTTCCAACTAAACTGCGAACTGTAACAGAACGGTTCTAGAACGGTAATTACAGTCCCTAGTTCTGAGTTGGGACGATTTTCTAGCCCACGCGTAGTAAGGCGCGAGACGCGCTCTATTTGAATCGGTGAGTCCAAGAACAGTACAAATGCATAAAGATAGTTTCGAGAAAAAATGAAAAAACATAATAACTTCACAATGAGTTAATGGCCATGATATAAAAGTTGTGATAACTTTTTAGGTAAATGATAATTGAAAATAAAAAATCCGAAAAAATCACTCCCCTCCAAGTTATAGAAGGAAAAAATGTATGCACTTGTACTCTTTTTGGACTCATCTTTCTTTTTCTGCTTTTTTGAATGTTTGTGCATGATAAGCTCTTGAAAACTGTAATGTTTTTTACATTTCAACAATTAGTTGAACTCACACATTCGCTTAGGATAACCCGTGATTTTCCGCAAAATGTATACAAAAGGTGGACAAGCCTCCCTGTGCTGTGTGCGATCCTGTGTTCCAACACATCCCATGAATTCAGTTCTAGAACGCATCTGACTGGCGCATGCGCATTAAATAATTCTTAACTAGTTCCAGGACGGTTCTAGAACTGTCCTAAAATGCTTGTTGGAACGAACCTTATATTTACGTTAGATCACTAAAAAGTAACCTGATCTCAAAAAATTAGCTTTGAGAAAACTCTTGCACATTTTGGACGCCAGCTTCCCGACTAGTTTTTAACTCTAGTGGGAACGTTACTCCAATTCGTGTATAATGAAGCCTGCGAAACAGTCAGTAAAAACTACGACAAAACGATCGAATCGTAATTGTTGTGTGGTGAACTGCCCTAATAATGAAAAAAAAATCCACAGTACCTAAACTTTCATACATTCCCAAATCGTCCGTCGGAAAAAAAACGAAGAACATAATGGATAAAATCTGTGCATCTCGCAAAATGTAAGTACGTTTTGTTTTTAACCAAACCATGAACTAAACACCAGTCTAAAAATAAAAATGAAGATTAATTACATAAAAAAACACAATATATTGATCCTCGAGAGTTTTTTAGGTCTGACAGTAAACCATGGAATCCTACTTTGCACGAGAACCCTCTCCGGAGACGCAATGAAGGATTCGTTCGAAGAGGGACCGAAACGTCAGATGTGCAGTGATTTTTGTTGTTTTTTGGCCTGATTATTACCTAATAAAAGTTAAGTTAAATTAACCTCATAGATTATTAGATAATCGAAATTGAATAGCTATACCTTTCTTGTACAGCGAAATGTAATGTACGGAAAAGTATTCTACCAATTTAGTCTAAAATCTCATAGATTCTTAAGATAATATTACTTCTGTTGCCTGTAGTTTAATATTAATTTAACTTAACTTTTATTAGGTAATAATCAGGCCAAAAAACAACAAAAATCACTACACGTCTGACGTTTCGGTTCCTCTTCGGAGACGCAATGGAGGATTCGTTCGAAGAGGAACCGAAACGTCAGACGTGCAGTGATTTTTGTTGTTTTTTGGCCTGATTATTACCTAATAAAGTTAAGTTAAATTAACCTCATAGATTATTAGATAATCGAAATTGAATGTCACCCGTCAAATGGTTTCTTGTACAGCGAAATGTAATGTAAGGAACAGTATTCCACAAATTTAGTCTAAAATCTCATAGATTCTGAAGATAATATTACTTCTGTGGCCTGTAGTTTAATATTAATTTAACTTAACACTTTTATTAGGTAATAATCAGGCAAAAAAGCAACAAAAATCACTGCACGTCTGACGTTTCGGTTCCTCTTCAGAGACGCAATGGAGGATTCGTTCGAAGAGCAACCGAAACGTCAGACGTGCAGTGATTTTTGTTGTTTTTTGGCCTGATTATTACCTAATAAAAGTTAAGTTAAATTAATCTCATAGATTATTAGATAATCGAAATTGAATAAGTCTTACTGTACTTAGCATTTACCGGGCACTCAGTCCTTTTTGGACCATTGTACCCGAGCCACACTTGGGGCAACTCAGACAGAGAGGCCCCCCCCCCCTCCGCCCACGACTCCCGGTGAGCCCAGGGCCTCCATGCAGACGGCCATGCAGGAGTTTCTGAGCCCTCCCAGGTGTCCCAACCAGAGGGGGGGCCCCTCCCTATCCTCACTCATTGGGGAATGGGGTCCTCCATGCAGAAGCCCCCCCTCCCCACCCCGAGTACAGCCGATCTTAGCTCGATCCCCGGATCCCGGAAAAATTATTTTTCCCCACAAGCCGGGATTCGAACCCTAGACCTATCGCCCGAACAGTCTTTGAGAGGCCAGCATTTAGACCACTCGGCTACTGCCGGCGACTAATTGAATAAGTCACCCGTCAAATTCATGGGGTTCCATAAACCTAGTGATAATCAAGTAGTAACAAAAAAATTTTACTTGTCTTAGTATTATACATTATTTTTCTAAATTTGTAATGCTATTACTATGTATTGTAACACAATTTCAATTATTAATCAAATATGAAAATTTAATTCTAACCTCAAATGTTCTTCATTACCGACAACGCAACCTTGTCCCAAACGCCATAGTCTACCTTGAAACAAGCTTGCACAGCCTACTGTCACAACATTGAGACGCGTAACCGATTTGCCTTGCATCAGCCTTGTTTTGCAACCTTGCCGCAAAGTTCTATCTTGCAAGCCAACCTTGTAACAAGCTTAATTCTGAGTACGATTTCTACCTGGGCTTTACAGGTGCAAAATGCATCACAGTACGTCCATTTTCGTAATCTGTGAAAAAAAAACAAAAAAATTATTTTTGATTGCATGTGTCATAAAGTCTCCATCACCAGAGTTGGATTAGTTGATAAAAAAAAAAGATTAAAAAACGAATGCAGTAATTACCTCTACTATTGGTATAAATAAATATTTTCTTTTTTCCGTGTGCTTTGAGCACCAAGAGTTTCTCTCAGCTCTGATTCACGAATCTCTCGATGTTGTCCATCAATTATTTCTCTCACGTTACTCACGTGGAATGTCTTCAATAGTTTTTCACCTTTACTTAAACTTTTTGGACGAAAACGAATTAAATCGATTGCTTGAAACCTGTTAGTAACTATGAGACTCATAATTAATTTGTATTAATTTAAAACTCTCAAAACTGTAAGCTGGTTCACCTGTCAATAGACCGGTGACCGTACAAATATCTGCTTACTTATCCCCCTAGAGTTACGTGGAATATCCACGAGGTCGCGTGCGCGTCAGTGATTTGAGGTACTTGCCTACCGTATTGGGATCTGACCGATGGGCGGAGCCTAAATCAATGTGGCGGCTTTAAGGTAACATTTGACATGTAACAGAATGGGGAAAAACTTGTTTCATTATTAAAAAATGATTAATATAAATGAAATTTGTACCTGGAGTGAGACAAAACTCGGCAATCGTAATTTTCTCAAGGAAGAATATGTGTTAAGGGCGAATCACATTCTTAAATGTGGGGAAAATACAGATTCAAGTGAAGGAATAGTGAGCATCACTACTTACTGCCTCCAAACTTCTCGTTTAACCCTTTCGACCCGGAGAAAATCGGAGCTCAGTGCGCCACATTGCCGGGAACAGTTATTTTTCCACCACGTGATTATTACAATGAAATAACTTTTCTGTCAAAGTAAGAGTCGACAACTGGGCAATATTGGCGGCTGTCACTTGTTTGATCACTGGGGAGCGATTGAGATGAGAAATTCATGGATTTATGCGTTTGGAGACGTAACTTGGCGTTATTTTCTGTTCCTAGATGTTTTTCAGTAGCTGGAACATATGCTGTCTTAGCCGTAAACTCAGAAATTTTCCCGCCTGGGACAGCATATGTTCCACCCGGGTCGAAAGGGTTAAGAGAGACCAGAGAAACCACATCAGATTGATGGTATTTTCACTGACAGTGGGAAAATTAAAAGTATTGTGTGTTCTTGTAAGGCCGGTCAAAGGGACGCCTTTGAGGTAAAAGTAATAAAATGACATACACGAGGTATTTACCTGGAAAAATGTAAACATCCATTCTAAAATGTAGTGCACATACTTTGGAACTTGGAGGTATCTCCTTTAATTTTAATGTTCTCTTCCACGCTTTAAATTGATTGATTTTTTCTTTATTACCGAAAATATTTGAGATATAAACAACACGACTGTCAGGCTTGGGAAAATAGTGAAATGCGATATTATCTCTATCGAAACGACTTCGACAACCGGGAACGCAGCAAGCAAGTCTACTCTTTGACTTTGTTTGCGACTTGACAACGGGAGACGTCATTCCTCCAACAAAAAATAATTTTTAAGTGCACGCACATTGATGTACCTGAGTAGAAATGCGATCGGGCTTGCCCGATGTTGCATCGGGGTCCGACCGGGCGCTTCTAAAGCCACGTATACACCTAGCGAATCTGTTCGGCCGAACACCAGCAAACGCGTGCATTCGCCAAGTGTGTACGCTACAGCGAACGTGCATGAACGAATTTGTGCGTGTTCGCCGCGTACACACCTAGCGAATCTGTTCGGCCAAACACCAGCGAACGTGTGCATTCGCCAAGTGTGTACGTTTCAGCGAACGCTCGCAAACGTTCGGGAATGCATTCGTTCGCGATCGCCAATGTTCGCCGGTCTAGCGTTAAACCAACGAACATCAAAGGATATTTGCTCGAAATTTAAGGTCTAGAGGACCCTGAAAGGTACTAACTGCCGCCCATTAGCGACGGCCACGGAAAGTTATGTGCTCTATAGTACGCATTATTTTGCATGTGAGGCATTACTTTACCATTCTAAAGGACTCTATTTTTGCGACGTCTTAATAATAATGTTGGTGTGTTTGTTGATATATTGATTTCCGTTCTGACAAACGCGTGCTGCAAATGCGCTCGCGACCACGGAACTTTTCAGCAAGGGTAACGCACCTTTCTCGGAAGACTATTTACCGGATTGGGTCAAATCCTTTCCTTCTATTATCCTTCTATTATATAAAATAGTTTTTGAATAAATGCGTGGACAAAACCGTGTGGCCAAAGACCCCGGCGACCTTGGCACCCGATGCACGGAGCCAGGTACTTACCCTCCGGGGGTTGGGAAGCAGAGCTAGTAGGGGAAAGCCGGGTAAGATGGCGATGTTAAGCTTTGATGATTTTTCCTGACCTTAATATTTATTGAATCGATGCCAGAATATCTCCATCATATTCTTCAAACTCTCTAGTTTGAAGCTATATAGTTGAAAAATTGAATGTCATAACTCTAGTATGTAAAAAATGCAATTTAGAAATAAAAGTGATCTTCGTCATCTTACCCCCTTGTGCAGGTAAGATGACGAATCGGGTAGGGTGAGATAACGAACTACGACAATACATGCTTTCAACACAACAAATGTACTTATTTTTCTCATTAAAACACTATCACAACACAGTCTCATATCATCATATTTAAGTACATAATTACGTTGCCAAAGAACTCAGCTACGCCAAGTTTTGATGACTTACAAAAACTTTTGACATAAAATGACTTAGAATAACAGCACAAAACGTAAAGCCACATAGAAATAGCTGGAAACCTATCAACTTCGAAGTACTTAAATAAAAGATTCAAGTAAAGAACGCGAAATGAAATATTTAGGAACCCGGTATCTATCTACGTAAGTTCGTCATCTTACCCGACATCGCTATTTTGAGTTCAATAAAATATTTCTAAACTTCAACTAACCAGAAAACATTGAAATTATACATCAATAGACGTGTTTTAAGCAGTACTTTAAGGATATCACAAGTAGAAATTGAAAATACTTACTCAGTAAGCGTAATTCCTTACGGAACACCTTCAAAAACTTATAACGACGGAGTTTCAGTGGACGACATGTGCAGTAAGATGGGAATTTTGGGATTGTCGTGGGTGGCGCGGCACTAGCGCTTTCTAATGGTGTAGTAACCGGCCCTTAATCTAGCGTCAATATTGTTAAATATCGAATTCGTCATCTTACACGCCTCGTCATCTTACTCGACTTTCCCCTACATACAACGCCGTGGTCTTCTTCTTTTTCATTGATTTTCTTCTTCATCAATTAGCACACATGCTGCACTCGCAATAATTACTAACTCGTCATCACCAGACATATTCTTCAACTTACTTGCCGGTGGAAAAGAAATAGATTTCGAGCGAACCTCGTTGAACAAATGACGAACACCGAATGCATTCCGAACGTATTCGCTGGTATTCGACCGAACGTATTCCGCGTTCGCTGGTGTTCGGCCGAATGCATTCGCTGGTGTTCGGCCGAACGCATTCGCTAGCGTTCGGCCGAACGCATTCGCTAGGTGTGTACGCGGCTTAAGGCATGCCCTGCAGGGCGTACCTGATTGGGGCCCGACCGGGCCTTCCTAAGGCATGCCCTGAAAGGGCATATCTGATCGGGGCCTGACCGGGCGTTTCTAAGGCATGCCCTGAAAGGGCATATCTGATCGGGCCCTGACCGGGCGTTTCTAAGGCATGCCCTAAAAGGGTATACCTGATCAGGGCCGTGTAAGGCATCAATGAAGTATGCCCTGTCAAATTATTTGTTGTATATAAATGATACAATCATGCATTTTAACATGGAAGTAATTCTGAAATATTTATAAATTATATTGAAATATATTGCAACGGTTCGGCCGTTATAAGACCCTAATAAATAATTATAGATTGTATGATAAATTTTAACTAGTACTATTCTAATTTAGCAACTTTCGCCGGTCTTGTAAAATTAAAATACGGATTGACCCAATAACTCTGATAAAACTATTTAAATAAAACGTTTTTTTAATTACATTTTTAACCCTTTCAAGACGGTTTTCTTATAAGCAAATTTTTAATATTTTTTTCAATGTATCATGTATGAAAATAATATGAAAATTTATGAAAATAATTTTTGGCTTAGGGGTGGGGATGTGGTACATCAGTGTACCATCAGTCCTATAGTATGGTCCCTATATGTACCATCAGTCCTGTGGTATGGTCCCCATATGTACCACCAGTCCTAATGTGTTGGTGTTCGTATACTCACTTACATTTGTCAAAGAGCGTTTAGAGGTAATACAATATATCATAAAAGCTTTTTATTGAGAAAAAATAAAACAACTACATGTGGTAATCCGCAAAGCAGTTTTTACAAAGTGGTATATCATATTCTTGGCATATAGTTTGGTCCCTTCTGAAATTAATTCTTCGGCTAGTTCAACTAGGCATCCTTTGAAGGGTGTTTTCTTCTTCTTCAATTGATTGCTAATGATCCACGCATTCACCGCAGACATCATCATCAATCTATAAAAAACCTTGAGGAGTCAGTCTTTTTCGGAACACTGGTGGTACATATAAGTACCAATCGTCTCGAAAGAATTAAAATATACGAGGGTGGTCCGATAAGTTTCTGGCCTCAACATGAAGATGGCAAAACTAGTCAACGACAGCCGGGGAGTGTGTTCGTGCATCTTTTGACATGTACTCAACAAAATTTCAGCCATGTTGGACGCGCAGTTGTTGTTTGATAATCGTTTGAGTCAGTCGATGTGAGTGCTTTGGTGGAAATGGAAAAAATCGAGTATCGAGCTGTGATTTTTCCATTTTCACCAAAGCACTCACATCGACTGACTCAAACGATTATCAAACAACAACTGCGCCTCCAAAAGCGTCCAAAATGGCTGAAATTTTGATGAGTACATGTCAAAAGTTCGATACTCGATTTTTTCCATTTTCACCAAAGCACTCACATCGACTGACTCGAACGATTGTCAAACAACAACTGCGCGTCCAAAATGGCTGAAATTTTGGTGAGTACATGTCAAAAGATGCACGAACACATTCCCCAGCTGTCGTTGACGAGTTTTGCCATCTTCATGTTGAGGCCAGAAACTTATCGGACCACCCTCGTATACTGGAGTAAGTAATAAATAATTGTCAAAGTGTACGTTACAGTTGAAGCTAATGAATGATCGATATTACAGAAGAGATATAGATATTTATTTTCACAAACAATGAAATGAATTCATTCGGATCAACTGTATACTACCGGTCGCCGGAATTTGAAGTACGCGGCGTGCTATACACCCAAAAGCCGCCATGTTTCCGCAGCGCCGCGAACGCCGCCATCGGTAAATAGCGGTCCCAATAGTGATGAATGTGACAAACGCTCCGTATCGATTGATAATCGTTTGCATCTTTTTAAGTAACTAGGTAAAGTCCCGCGATACCGGTGTGAAGAGGACCGATTATACGCTCCGCGCTCTTTTTCGCATAACTTCTCACAAACTCACTGCACAAATGCACGCGGTAGTGATTCAGGCTGTGCCGAATTCGTATAGGCAAGTTTTGGCACACACTTCTCAAAAATTCCTTTTTTATAAGGTATTAGCTCTGCAATGAATATAAAACTATATTGGGCGGTAGCGGGCGATAAAATATTTTTAATGATTTCTACCAAAAAGTTATTTTAAAAAATGCTGTAAATCGCAGTTTTTAATCGTTTTGTTTAATGAGAAAAGGTCATTATTTTAAAATGTCAAAATATATGCAAACATACTACTTACCTTCAGGAACACCTTCCATTGAGCCAAATTAATGTCACACACACGTCACATATGCGCAGGATTGACAGCTACCTATCTTACCTTTTGATAAAGCATGTATTGAGGCTCTCTCTTTGAGAAATAAGCAAAAACTCCATCATAGCTCGACATCAGTTTTTTTTATTTTTCTCCAAATTTTTCGAGATTTAGCCCACGCCATTTTGTTTTTTAAAAAATGCGGAAACGGATTCGTCATCAGGGACGTAAATAATAATTGTCTGCAAAATTTTTAATGTAAAGAATGATCCATTATATTTTGTCCACATTTTTCCAGATCTAGCCCACTGTGCGACGCGATTGTGGCGATTTATCCACGGAGGACATCGGCCACAAATTGGTGACCCCGACGTGATTGTAATATGCAACCTTGCAAATTCGATCGGTAGTGAAAACGTGAAAAAATATATACATACATAAGAAGCGTCATAGCGCCCACGCCGCAGTGAGACGCGGGAAACCCACGCCTAAGCGCGGTCTCTCACGGGTCGGTATGTTTCGAGCAAAAACCGCGCTCGCGGTATGCGTGCAGCATACCGACTGGTTGTTGCTCTATACATTTTGTATCGATGCTCGCACACGGGTCGGTGTGACATCGGCGCTGAGCGGTTTGTACTCGGTATGTTGCGTGCAACATCACCAGTCAGTCGCGTCTCGACATTTGCAGGCTGTAAGAATCTAGGCAGTCGGGCTTTCCCGGTCGAACCTCCCGTTGGAGTGTATCAAGGACGGTCTACACTCCCTCATGTTTGTATTTTGTCTGCTTATCAATGGCTTAACGAGTCTAACTAGTTTCAGAAAAGAATTTTTTAACATTCTATGCATTGTCTTAAACTTATCATTTTCACTCAATTCTCTTGCTGCTATAAATAGTCTGCTACCATAGTTGCGTTCAATATATGGATGGACCCAAAATCTCTTTTCTTCAATTTCTTAAGTAATTATAAATTATAATAATATCTTCATCGCTCAAATCACTAGACATAGACGTGTTTCCTACTACTCTCCGCCGCGGAAATGAAATGCGTCGGCGTTGCGCCGCCAGCATACCGAGGCTGTAAGCGAGGCTGGCTAGTAAAGAATCGGTACGACATTTACCGTATACTTACTGCGCCGAAACCACACCGACCCGTGAGAGACCGCGCTGACTTTCCCACCTTCCCCAACAGGCAAGCGGCGTCGTATTTCAGGCAACCGCGCATTCAAGGCACCCATCTCGGCCCTACCGTATAACGTTCGCGGAATCGGTGCCCCGACAGCAGGTACACCCTCGGACCCTCGAACAATGTTGGAAGAGGACTCACTCGCCGCGCACAGCGAAACGGCCCGAGTCGAAGATTTTCACCTGTTCCATTCTGAATAGACCTGTTGTAAGGTCTGTTTAGACCTGGGTAGATCTGGTAGAGTCTTAGAATACCTGTAAAGGGATTTTCCTCTAAAACACACGCACACCTGAGTTGTCCTGATATGTAAATATGGCCTTCACTGTCCTTAATAAGTCGGATATATTCTTTCAAGCTAGTCGATGTCCTAACACATGCTGTTTAGCTCTTTTTCGTATAATTTAAAATTCATAGATAATCAATTAAACATTCTGAACGGAAAATTATTTATAGGTAGCCTTGAATTGAAAGGAAAGGGGTGGGCAATGTATTAGCAATTTTATTAATTCCTCTCTCTATAATGTTGATAAATAAATAAATAAATAAATAAAAATATACACTTTTTTGTGAATGAATAAAATGTAGATAAATAAAATTAAAATTTAATTTTCTTCAATGAAAGAGGAATTATTATAGCGGGAAAGGGAAGGAGTGAGGAATATGATGTTCCTATTTTCTCAACTCATTTCCCTCTTTCAACGAAAAGAATATAATAAAAATCTGACTTAAAATTTACTATCATTTTCATAAATTAAGTTATTTAATACATTTAGTGGTTTTCAAATAATGATTAATTAATAGGGAACTTGCCTGTGTCAGATTTTAAAATACTTTTGGTATTTATCTACTCTTTAAACCTTAACAATAGGTATTTGTAAAAGAGAAAATGATTAGTTATCTTGTTTAAATATTTTGTGATAGTTTGTGTTTAATTAAAGTTTGACATGTGGCGACCCGCCATGCTTTGGCGGCCTGACGCCAGATAGCGCCGACCCTCTCGGCCCTCGGCTCGCGGCTCCTGGCCCCCGGTTGTGGGCTCTCTTGGTAGTAAAACGGCGGTAAATTACTATATATAAGAGGACCACAGGGCGTCTAAGGCAGGAGTCGGCCTAGCCGTACTGTCGAGTCCATAGGCCGACTCCGGGTCGAAATGGCGAACTTACTTTTCGTTTGCCACAGACAATTTTTGTACACGATTTTTCAACTCGTGACGTTCATGACACACTAAATGTGTTAAATACAAATTAAATAACTGCATATTCATTTGCCGTATGTCCCATAAGAAACGCAACAACCGACATTTACCTTCGGCAGTATTTGCTGACGGTGCACATGTAAAAGACTCAAGCACCGTCGGTAAATACTGCCGAAGGTAATGTCGCTTGTTGCGTTTCTTATGGGACATACGGTAGATGTGGAAGGAAGGGGAAAAGGGCGGGCGAACAAAATTCAAAAGGTCTTCTACCTGGTTAGTACCTGCGATAGGATAACGGCTTTCCCAGGTCTACTGTGAAAAGCCCGTGTTAGGCCTGTTTGCATCTGATATTCACCGTAACTAGGCTATGAAAGGACAAGCAAGGTTTACTTTCTACATTTCCCTAAGACCTGGTTCATTCCTTTTAGACCTGTAAACGTTCATTCTTAGCAGGGCTTACCAGGTCAAAATATTCGACCCGGGGGGCCACATGGAGGGTCCATAATCAGAGCTCCATTCGGCAAGGATCGCCAAACTGCCCCCTGTCTGGAAAGACGAACCGAATATTTAGGTGACGCAGGTAGAATCCGCATTCCAGGTAGCACGGATCACCCGAGACGAAATCAAATCCAACTACCTGATCGCCAACCTGGACTCTAGCATCCTCCCACACGTCACCGACATCTTACGAGGCCCGCTGACACCAGACTGGTATGAGGCGTTAAAAACCAGGATCCTGACCACCTTTGCAGAGACCGCAGAGACGAGACTGCGAAGAACATTGCGGGCCCAGATGATGGGTGACCAAAAGCCGTCGGACTTTTTACAATGCCTCAGGAACCATGCGGCAAACCAGTGCAACGACGCGGTGCTAAGGACATTATTCTTGGAGCAAATGCCGGATCAGGTTAAAGGAATCCTGGCCACCAGCGAGGAACAGGCGCTGGACAAGTTAGCAAAATTAGCGGACAGGATCGTCGAACTCGAGCAACCCGCACAGGTAGTAGAGGTAAACCGCGTCGCAACAGGACCGACAGGGCAAGCAGAAGTAGCCAAGCTGCGACAGCAGATCGACGCATTAACGGCACGTCTCGATCGCAAACTAAACAGGAACGCGTGGTCACGCCGACCACGTGTGCGAGGCAGAACAACCCGCCGAGACCGGAGCCCGTCATGAGCTAGAGAGAACTCGCGAGGTCGGGACAACCCCGGCTACTGCTTCTCTCACAACAGGTTCGACGCCGGCGCGCGGAGATGCGTCAGCCCGTGCTCGTGGGCAAATGCACCGAGAAGACAGTCGGAAAACTAGAGCCGTCGTCGCAAATCGAGGCGACAAGTCACGACGCACTCTAACGACAGAACCGCCTCACCGTAGCCCATGGGCCAGCCCACTGCACATGCAGCCCAAGAAAAACGGCGAATGGAGACCATGCGGGGACTACCGTCGATTGAACGCTGTGACAATACCTGAGAGATACCCGGTACCGCACCTCTACGACTTCGCGTACAGGCTCAGGGGCAGCACGGTATTTTCCACCCTGGATTTGATGAAGGCCTACCATCAAATACCGTTGGCACAGGAGGACCGGCAGAAAACCGCCATGATAACACCCTTTGGGCTATTTGAGTTCAATGTAATGACGTTCGGGCTATGCAACGCGGCGCAAATCTTCCAACGTACATAGACACCGCGTTGAGAGGACTCCAGTTTTGCCACTGTTACATCGACGACGTCGTCATAGCATCTAAGGACCGGGAGCAACACGAGCAGCATCTCAAGCAGGTTTTTGAAAGACTACAGCAAATTGGCCTTGCCATCAACGTGTCAAAATGCCAGTTTGAGAAGACGGAGGTAGAATACCTGGGGTACCTCATCACCAAGGAGGGAACCCAACCACTGTCCACCAGAGTGGCGGCTATACAGGAGTACAGCAAACCAACGAATTTCATGGAACTACGGCGTTTCCTGGGCATTATAAATTTCTACAGGCGTTTTATAAAGGGAGCAGCAGAAATACAGGCGCCGCTGCACGCTATGCTACACGACGCTAACACGAAGGACAGACGACCAGTTCCGTGTAATGACGAAACGAATGATGCATTCGATAGATGCAAACGGTAACTCGCCGAGGCAACGCTGTTGGCTCATCCAGTAGCAGAGGATGCAACTCTGGCGCTGTACACCGACGCGTCCGACACTGCAATTGGAGTAGTGCTGGAGCAGGCCACGAGCGGAAAATGGGAGCCGATCGGATTCTTTTCAAACAAATTAAACGAGACCCAGCAGAGATATAGCACATACGACCGGGAGCTGCTGGCCATTTACGAGAGCCTAAAATATTTCCGATACATGGTCGAGGGCAGGAACCTCGTAATTAAAACCGATCATAAACCGATCACTTTCGCTTTCAGGCAAAAGGCAGAGAAAGCCTCACCGAGGCAACTTCGACACCTGGACTTCATCGGTCAATTTTTAACTCGAATAATATACCTACCAGGGGAAAAGAACGTCGTAGTAGATGCGCTCTCGCGCATAGAGGAGATTAACCTGCCTGTTATCATAGGAACCGCAGACATCGCAGAGGCGCAGAAAACCGACGAAGAGCTTCAAGAATTCCTGCAACCAGGGTCATCGCTCGAGCTGAAGAAGCTGCGAGTCGATGACTCTGAAGACTTTATGTACTGCGATATCTCCACAAAAGAAGTTTGGCCCTACGTTCCATGCCCACTTCGAAGACATATCTTTAACGGAGCATACAATATGTCGTATCCAAGCGCTCGGGCAACAGGAAAGCTAATACGGCGGGGGTTCGTATGGCCTGGAATGAATAAAGACACAACTGAATGGGTCCGCACCTGTATAGCCTGTCAGCTTTCCCGGACGCAAGGTTTTGTCAAGTGCACATCGACATAGTAGGGCCATTGCCCATAGTCCAAGGGTTTCAATACTGTCTCACCATGATAGACAGGTCTACGAGATGGCCAGAAGCAGTTCCCATCGCAGATATCACAGCAGACACCGTAGTCACCGCCTTCTACGCAACCTGGGTGGCCCGATTTGGTGCGCCGGCAACATTAACCACCGACAGGGGGACACAATTTGAGTCTCAACTGTTTCAGGCTCTAACTAACCTAATTGGCAGCCGACGGATACGGACAACGGCGTACCATCCGGCTTCCAATGGTATGATCGAACGATGGCATAGGACACTTAAGACCGCGCTCATATGCCACGGATTCAAAGAATGGGTCGCAGCGCTGCCAACGGTTCTCCTAGGACTGCGTACTTGCTACAAGGAAGATGTCAGAGCAACGGCAGCAGAACTCGTTTATGAAACGACTCTTCGCCTGCCTGGGGAGTTCTTCATGGAAGAAGAACAGCAGCAGGATCCTCAGACCTTCGTAGAGAAGTTCACAAAGTAGATGAGGGCGATACGAGCGGCGTCGACAGCGCACCATGGTAAACGTACACTGTTCGTCTACAGAGAACTGCACACATGCTCCCATGTTTACATCCGGGTTGAAGCGGTTAGAAGACCGCTGCAGGCACCGTACGATAGACCATTTGAAGTGATGGAGAGGATTTCGGACAGAGTTTTCCGAATCAACATAAATGGAACCGCTACTACAGTCGCAATAGAGAGACTAAAGCCGGCATTCCTGGAAAGGGAGCCCGGACAGCAACAGCAGCAACAACAACAACAAACGACGAACGCAGGGCCAAGCACCCTCAAAACATATCCAGGACAACGAACCAAGAAAGTTCATTTCGCGACTGGCTAAGTTACTGGAAGGGGAGTGCTTGTAGCGGACTACGCTATAGGGCGCGTTCGTATAGGCACGCCCGGCAGTAGCGAGGTAGCAGACTACGCCGCCGCGAGGCGCGTCGCATAGATGCGCACACCGGAAGCGGCGACCCTCGGAGACGCGGCCGCTTCAGTTCAAGTTCGCGTGCAGTAGGCGCTAGAGACCTTTCAGCCTCTTTCTCGAAAAGTCTTGTGTGAATAAAGTTATCTTTTGTGTTAACCCTACTGACGAGTTGTCTTCTCCTCGCGCGATGTAGTATCAGAGCATGAATTCGAAATCCGCGTAGGGAAGGGATTAGATAGTGCGATTCCGTCGTCGGCTTTTCGCTCGACGCGATATTGTTGCGATTTACCCACCGAGGGCATCGGCCACACACTGTTACCTTATAATAATTACTTTTTCTGCCACCATAGGTAATATGCCCATCGGTCAAATCCCAATATGCTACTGTCCACGATGGTTGAGACACCCCGTATTAAAGTTACTAGAGTAGTGCTTTTAGAAATAAGTTAAAGTTACCAAAATTATAACTGATTGTGAGCTAAAATTCATGATAATACGTATTGGTCTGGATATCTATAATATGTATTTCTAAATTGCGGCAGGTTCAAAACTTAAAAATAAATTGTCAAATTTGACATAATCTTTAGCATTCAAACGTAACGCTTTCAACGATATCACAAAAATATCAAGATTTACTTATCGTATTGTCTTTTATAAGAGATAAATTTATTTGTACTTATCCTAAAGTACATTCCTATTTATTTAATTTTTATGTTGGGGTTAAGTTAATGTCTTAATTATTTATTGATTACGTTTTCTAATTCAGATGATTATTCAGTTATTGGGTGTCTTTTTTGACAAACATTTTCAGTAAGAAACTAGGGGGCTCCGCCCCCTACTCGCTTCGCTCGTCAACCCCCGGGGAGCTATCGCCCCTGTAGGTACATTAGGTGCCCATGCACATAGAGTTCGAACTGTCGGTTTGAACCGCCAGTTCGAACCGCCGGTTTTATCTGCCGGTTGAAACCGTCATCGTCCACTTACGCAGAATAGAAATTCGCGGTTAAAACTGACAGGTTAAACCGCCACAGGCAACGTTAATCGTGTTAAGCAGTAGACGGCGGCAGTTTTTCCCGCCGGTCTGGACTGACGGGTAAGGGGTCGTCCATTAATCACATGATGCTTTTTAGCATTTTTTTAACCCCCCCCCCCCCCCTCCCCCTGGTGATACGTGGTGAGGTTTAAGACTAATCCCCCCCCCCCCCCAAATCACGTGTATTTTCTTATTGTTAGTACAAAAAGTATCTTAAAAATTTTAGAATATTATCTTTAATTACAGGTAAGTATAATCTAATTTAATTCTGGAAAATTAAGGACCGTGATAAAAATGTCCAGACATTAAGCTTGTTTAGAAATCGCGCGTTCAACGAAAAAATAAATACACGTGATATCTCACTACACCTCCCCCCCCTTGTGATATTTCGTGATTTTTACCGAACCCCTCCCCCCCCCTTTCGGACCTCACGTGATTATTGGACAATCCGTAAGTCCGACAGTTCGATCTGGCGCGTGGCGCGCCCACTAACTGAAAGATAAAACTGTCGGTTTGAACCGCGCCATTCCAAGCCGGCAGTTCGAACTCTGTGTGTATGGGCACCTATTCTGTACGGTCGTTCGTCGGCGTTCGTTCGTGGCGTTCGTAGGACCGCCTTGAATAATATGGGCGTTCGACGAGCGGTCCTACGAACGCCGACGAACGACCGTACAGACCGCGGCGCTTCCCCAAGCTTTTGCAGCAGCATCACGTCGTCGTCGCCGTCCCCGTCGTCACCGTCCTCATCGTCGCCGTCCTCATCATCGCCGTCCTTGTCGTCCTCCTCCTCTTCCTCGTCGTCCTCGTCGTCGTCGTCTTCGTCGTCGTCGTCCTCGTCGTCATCGTCTTCGTCATCGCCGTCAACATCATCCTCGTCGTCCTCGTCGTCGTCGTCCTCGTCGTCATCCTCCTCGTCGTTGCCGTCCTCGTCGTCGCCATCCTCGTCGTCGCCACCCTCGTCGTCGCCATCCTCGTCGTCGCCGTCCTCGTCCCCGTCGTCCTCGTCCTCCTCCTCCTCCGCCTCCTCCTCCTCCTCCTCCTCCAACAACTGTCCGTGCTTCGCGCATCTGGTTCGAAGTCGCCGGAGTTTTTAGCGACACATTTATTATAGAAAACTATTTTATATAATAGAGAGATAATAGAGAGATCCCCCTGCTGAAAAAACGGCCAGAGACGTACATAAACGTACAGCGGAGTCTGTGCGGTTCTGTACGTTCAAAAAACAGCAACGCACACAGGTGATCATTTTTGTACGTTATTTCGTACAGATGGGTACATATGTGATCGTTTCTGAGCGATATGCGCAAACCGATATGCGCAAGAACACACATACCGTATCTATTTATACCATGCCATGCGGTGCTATTTTGAATCAGCCCAACTACGTACATAACCTTTCTGTTCGCGCGCCGCTTCATAAACAAAGGAAGTGCAGAAGATATAAAAAATGCTTGTGCAAAAGTTCTTTTCCTGGACGATATATATAATGTAGAAAAAAATAGTTCCCATGAAGCCGTAAAGACATTTGGAAGAACAAGAAGTACCAAGTTCTATATGAACCGATAGATGCGGCTGATCCAAATAGCTTGGATTTTTACACAGCCATTGTTCTTGAAGTCCAAGGTAAGTTAGCTGACCGCGCGTCCATTAAATTTGATTTGTAATAATTGTAATGACTGGGTGCAACGTTTTAAAATTTTCGTTTACATTTTGAAAAATTGTTCTGTTATCTTTAGAGATCGAAAAAAAACCTTTCGAAATGTTTGTAATTTTCATTTTCCAAATTTCTATCTCAATTTGGAAAGAAGATATAATTTCTTACCTTTTTGACAAAATATCATACTTCATAGAAAAAGAAAACGATTTTTTGGAGACAACCGGAAGAATTAGAAGACCGCCGATGAAAGCACTAATTAGTGAGGAATCAGATGCCACCGATGGCTTGCAAAAATCTGACGAAAATCGCAATTATAAAAAGAAAGTAGTAAGTTCTGATCATGCAATGTATGATAACAAATGCACTTTCAGAACTTCAATTAGATTATTACCGGTTAAAATATTTATGTATTTCAGAAGATTCAAAAAGAATTAGAGGAAAAACGAAAAGAAAAGGCAGCTGGCAAATTGCTAAGTGCAGCACCAAAAAAAAGTGCAGCTGCTACTCCGGAGATTCCAAAAATCGGTTCAATAGATCAATACTGCTTTTCATGGGAGCAGGATTAACCCAATGGTATCCATATCCTCTGCCTTTTTTGACAACAACAAGGTCGAGAAAAGGGTTCGAGAATTAGAAGAAACGGTAAAAGTTTTAAAAGAACAGCTAACCGATAAGGAGGCCGAGCTTTTGGAAGAGAAGAAAAAGTCTGCCGAACTTTACGACAAACTTCAAAAAATCAAAGAAGCAGACAAAGATGCGATTCTTTCCAAAGGACCACGCACAGAGTAAATGGAAATCGGCAATCGGTCAAATTGTCTGAAAATGAAATATGTTATAGTTTATGGTGTACTGAATAAAAGTTCTCACAGGTCCAAGACCCAATAATGGCCAGTTTCGGCACTAAACGGCACTGAATGTCAGCGAATTTGATAGCGTACACACGCAGCGGCTACAGCCTCTGAGCGTAATTATTTGAAGCCGTTATCATTTGAAGTCTTTGAAAATCAATAAAAATACAAGATAAGAGGTTTCTATGTCGCATATCATAAATCGGTCGCGAATTCGGGAAGATGTGCGAAAATAATCTAAGCTATATCCGACCACGTGGCGAAGCAAATTATACGAGGTCCCTCGAAAATCATAAAATATAGTATTTTATTACATAATTGATGCAATATCGCCTTATCTTGTATTTTTATTGATTTTCAAGGACTTCAAATGATAACGGCTTCAAATAATTACGCTTAGAGGCTGTGGCCGCTGCATGTGTACGCTATAAAATTCGCTGACATTCAGTTCCGTTTAGTGCCGAAACTGGCCATTATTGGGTCTTGGACCCATGAGAACTTTTATTCAGCACACCATAAACTATAACATATTTCATTTTCAGACAATTTGACCGATTGCCGATTTTCATTTAATCTGTGCGTGGTCCTTTGAAAAATTCGAGGAAACTATTCACTAGAAGATGGAAGGTAACTTTTGGGACGATAACAACTTTGTTGAATTCGCTGAGTTGAAGGAACTTATTTGAAAGGGCCTAGCGGAATAAGCATGTGAAATCTGCCCCCACGTGTATCAACACCAAATTGACATGATCGATAGGCATCTATGAGAAACTAAATCTCCTAAATTTGTAGACCCCTAATCGCTATAGGGGGGGGGGGGAGTTATGAGGAGGGGAAGTAAAATCGAAAAACAGCTTTTTCTCTGGAACGGCTCGACCGATTTTCATGAAAAAAAATATGTTACTCTTCCTGAAGAGCCAATTCCAAAAAAAAATATCTTGAATTTTTTTGTTGAAAATTCGCCCAAAAAAATTTATGAAGTTTTTAAACAATTTTTTAAATGTTATAATTAATCGGAACCACTCCAATTCTCTTCTTATTTTTTCCTTTGCAATGTCCTCAATAACATAATTTTTCCAATTTCATCGGAAGTGTACCCCACTGAAAAATATTAACAAATGTACACGGCTCATCACCTACCTTCTATATATATATGATATACACTGTACACTCACTACAAAGGAATTTTTCCACTTTTATGATAATTCGGCATATGATAATTGTTAATTTTTTTTAAACAGTCTTTCAATGCTATTATTTATTTATTTATTATTATTTCAATGCTTACTTTACTATGAACGAGCTCGCATCTCACGATACGGGGTGTTTCATTTCTGTAAGTCTTCTGGCCTCTCACTTATAAATACTTACATATAGTTACAAATACTCGATGAAAAAAGAATTTTAATCCTTGTCACTGTTTCATCTACTACTGGAACGATTCCATTTTTCATGAACATTTTACTTAGTATTTCAACTGGTCGAGTAATTTTTGATAAGTATCTTGCATTTAATAAGTAATACACAATAGCAGCAATGTGAGAACAGCAGCCAACTGTTCTTCTGCAATTAGCACATTCACATGTACAGTTTATTACGCCATAAATCCCAATACCGTTAGATTTGTACCCAACGAAGCATCTATATGATGTCCGAGAAATATGACCAGAATTCATACCTCTGTTAATCGAACCCGATCCTCATTTACTTCTAATTATCACAGGCCTGCGAAATTAAAGTTATTGAAAAATACAAGAGAAGTTTTCGCTGATTTTTATGTTATTTGGTGTGCTGATTTAAAAAATGGCCTCCATTTTTTTCCATTACGTCAGGATTTTTTGTAAAATCGATATCGCTATTTTTGCTAGAATCCTATTTGAAAATTAATTATCTCGAACAATTTTGCGTACTATCTGGCAACAGGGATTTTTATCTATTCAAATATATGTAAAATAATCGATTCTTGGTGAGGCAAATTAATTTTTCAGCAATCGATTATTTTGTATAGGTTTAAATGGATGAAAACCACTGTTACCAGATCGCAGGAGCCGCCTCTGGTCGAGAGGAAAACTGAACGTTCCCTTGGGTTTAAACTTAAATACATCAACTTATGGTCTAGTTTCTAGAGAAAAATCACCAACATACTATTTTAATTTGTTTTCATTAAGATAAGTTGCATGAAATAGGTTATCGACCAAAAGTTTAAAAGTTAGAAATGTTCATAAAAATCCAAGTAAACTTAAATTTTTCAAGAAAACTTGACGTGATAGAACTTTCTTATTATTATTTTTTAAATCAACACCAAAAAATACATAAAGTTCAGTTGTCACTTCCCTTGTATTTTTTTCATCGCAGGCTTGTGTTACACTCCGAGCTATACGCGGGCTGTAGGTACCGCTATACCTGGAACAGCAAATTAACATTGTTAAGGGAACGAATTCCAGAAAGTGACCCATTAGGACGGACCATACTAGCCCACGCTATCCCCACCGTCTTACAATTTCTGTTCAACATAAGGCTATATAAATTGTAACTAAAAACTGCGTTAGGGCAGTCTACTAGAAGTCAACTAGCAGTCAACTCTCAGTTAACGTTCAGTCAACGAAGCTTGGTCAACCAGATAGTGTAGTGTAAAGTAGCGCAACACATCTAAGTTGAATTCGCCGACGGAGTCTATCAAGTCAAGTGAAGTGCAAGGATTCTGCAGAAGCTCTCCTCAAAAATGCTTCAGGAGATTCGACCCTAAGGAACGGGATCACGAACAGACATCATCTGCTCCGTAAATTCTCCACCTATCACATGTACTGTGGATGATCACGCATGAAGAGTAGGAGTGCCTACAGCTGCAGGGATATTGGCGTAAGTACTACAAGTGGAGAAAAAATGTTCCCATGGCTATACAGTATGTCCTGTGGATAACGCAAGTATTTTAATTTCCCCCACATTTGACTTTGGTAGTGCTTGGAATGGTGCTGTAGTTAGAGTTGGCTTCAGAAGAGTGCGCTGCGTTCTTACGAGCCGTGTTTCCGCGAAACCTGTATGATTATTTCTCATCAGTTCTACACATTATTTACCATTATTTACAAATTCAATTAATTTCGAGGTTAGACGCTTTGATCTCCCGAATTTACAGTTCCCGGGAAATCAGACGTTTTACACTTTTCGCTCTCGAAACACGGCTCGTAAGAACGCAGCGCACTCTTCTGAAGCCAACTCTAACTACAGCACCGTTCCAAGCACTACCAAGTCAAATGTCAGGGAAATTCAAATACTTGCGTTATCCACGGGACATACTGTATAAGTTGATTGACGTTGCAGATCTGATTTACTCATTGTCGTGACTCGAGAACGCTCGGATCATTGCTACTTTTCCCATTTTGTCATTTATTATTCACTTTAAGTATTTCACTGAATGTCATCAAACATTACTGCTATCTAAACATGCCGAAGTTTCGAAAAATTCTAATATGCACTGGATGCGACGCAACTGATTTGAAACGAATTCCAGGCAGAACAAAAATGATCAGTAATGCTACTGAAGCAGAAACTTATGCTGCTGTACTTGGTAGGCAAGTGAAGGTGAACGATATGTTATGGAATAAATGTCGAATTTCTATTTACAAGAAACAGGAAAAAAAGAACTCAGATTCAGAAAGCGTATCATCGTTTGATGGATCAGTATTCGAAGTAACGCTTAAAACAAATGAAACTAAGGAGTACGTTGAAATTCCGATTGAAAGAACGGTTGCTACTCATAAATATTGTTGTTTATGTTTTTCCACAAACAATATCACTGTAGTTCCTGACGAAGCACGAATGCAATGTTACAGGAAGAAAAAATTTTTTATTCCAGTTGGGAATAGATGTTGTATTATAGAACTCATCTGATTAAGAACCGGCTTTACGAAGAGGATCTAAACAACTTAAAAGTGCATTGTAATACTTCTAAGCTCAGTGTCTCAGACTTAGCAAATATAATGGAAACTTTTTCCTTGAAATGTGATTCAACGTTGTATGATAAACTTGGCGATTCAAGTATTTCAGAAGAGCAAATTCAAGTATTTACAGGACTATCTTGGGACAATCTTATTGAACTGAGTAAAATGTTCATGAAAAACGGAATCGTTCCAGTAGTAGATGAAAACAGTGACGAGGATTAAAATTGTTTTTTCATCGAGTATTTGTAACTATAAGTACCTAAGTATTTATAAGTGAGAGGCCAGAAGACTTACAGAAATGAAGCACCCCGTATCGTGAGATGCGAGCTCGTTCATAGTAAAGGAAGCATTGAAATAATAATAAATAAATAAATAATAGCATTGAAAGACTGTTCCAAAAAATTAACAATTATCATATGCCGAATTATCATAAAAGTGGAAAAATTCCTTTGTAGTGAGTGTACAGTGTATATCATATATACAGGGTGTCCCAAGATTTATGGTAACAAATGAAATGGTTGATTTTGGAGATAAAAATATGATAATTTTTCCCCATGAACATATGTCCTAATGTGCACCCCTTCCAAGCTACAGCCCTTTAAATTTATCAAAGGAACTTGCACTATCTTGAATTCTGGTTAACATGAAGTTAAGATTAAACCAAAGTGATTAAGTTTGGGTTATTAAAACAAAATTAAACCGAAATGTTTGACTTCCTGTCAACCAAAATTCAAGAGAATGCAAGTTCCTTTGATAACTTTAAAGGGCTGTACCTTGGAAGGGGTGCACTTACAAAGCGCGTATATCAATTGGTAAAACTGCTGTAGAAAAACAAGCACCCTTTCTGATGCATATGGAATATCGAGTGCGACTGCCAGATCACGACTGGGTTGTAGCAGAAAAACATAAATTAATACCTTCAGTATATGCTGGCATTGAAATTACTCCTGAAGGAATGGGCAGACCTGAAGCAGTAACATACAGTAGGCCTACATACATTGCAATAATATCAGGAAAACATTCATCATCTGCGCGCACTCATAGCATCGACTTAGAGCATCTTATGGATTTGAAAGAATTCCAATCTCTAGCCAAAACTGACGATAATTGTGTGAAGCCAGTTATAGCCATGACTGTTGATGGAGGACCCGATGAAAATCCACGTTTTCCTCAAGTTATCTCTCATACCGTTTCTCATTTTCGAAAATTTAATCTTGATGCTATATTTATTGTCACTAACGCTCCGGGACGAAGTTGTTTCAATCGAGTTGAGCGTCGAATGGCTCAATTAAGTCATCAATTATCTGGACTCGTTTTACCGTATGATTCTTTTGGAAACTTGAACTTCAAAACTTCAAAATGGCCGGTGATATTTTAGCGCAAATATGGAGTAAATTAATTATTGATGATAAACCAGTTGTTGCTGAATATATAAATCCCGGAAGTGACAATATTGATGTAAGCCCAGCGGAATGGTCTCCCGATTGGTACTGTAGACATATAAGAGAATCTCAGTATTTACTGCAAATTAGTAAATGCACAGATTCTGAATGTTGTGGAAAATTAAGAAGTAGTTTGCGAATCATTTTACAAGATGGATTTATTCCACCACCTTATCCTCTTCGACAAGCACAAGCTTTAGACATCCCACTTCTTAAAGATCAAGCGAATGCTAATTTTTGTCCCTTATTTGTACAATCATCTCTAAACATTGACATTCTTAGTCGTCCAGACTTAATTTCAACACCATACGACTTTTATTGTCCTACAGTCCAAACGCAATTGATTGCACGCACATGTCCAACGTGTGGATTGTACTTTCCATTGAATAAAAATGTTAAAATCCATCGTCAGTCAGTCCATAAGTATTAGTGTGCTCGCACTGAGAAAGTTCAACCGATTAAATTAATACGTCGTCGAGCTAAACAGAGTCTGTGCCTCACATCATACTGTAATAATATTCATGATGTAGAGTGGTACGACAATGAAGATGTTGATATCGAAAAATTAGAAGAACCTGAAGAGCAAAAAAATGAATTAGTCTTCCCAGTGATTCACTCAATGTCAGATTGGTTAGTCAGTCCATGGGTAAATAATAGTTAAAAGTTTAATTATTTATCTATTTTGTTCAACATCTTAGGTTTTACTGAACTGATTCTGGTCAACAAAATGTGATGAATTAATAAAATTAATATTAATGCAGATAATTATTATTAATACAGATTATTATCAATACAGATGATTATTAATAATAAGATTATTAGTAGTAAGATGGCAATAAAGGGTATTTTTTGATTAAACGGTCTCTTATTTTATAAATACGGTTATTTCTTAGGAAAATTTCTTATCAAGGGGTAGGGGGGAGTAAATGGATTCTTATGATATCTTACAATAGGGGAGGGGAGGGCCAAATTAGCCTCAAAAACGTCTTACGTAATTTATGAACGGCCCCCTAGGCCCTTTATAGATATCGTTAATAACATTTTTTTAAAAACGGATCAACCTGGAATATTCCGATCTATTGAAAACACCAGTTGCTCTCCTGAAGGGGAAATAAAAGACGGCCAGGTAATGTTTTTTAACGGAAATGAAACAACCTGTTATAAAATATTCGAAACATGCTTGCGGATAATTATTCAGCCTGTAGACAATTTTTTCAATTGTAGCAACTTCCTGCATTACATGTAATTTTATTCGCATGGATTTTTTGTATCAGCTTCATCTTGGAAATGATGTTTGGGTCAATGCTGAAAATTAAAAAAAAATAAAGATACTGACGAGCTCCCCTGGAACATTCGTGGGGCAATTAGCGGAACTTGTCTTTGGCCGCGACATACTCACGACGCATTCCATAACTGGAATGGAATGCAACGCGAACAAGGAGGGCATAAAAAAAACGGCCCTGTCTCCATCACGATTAATCATTTTGAAGAGTGAGTTACTGAATTTTTTTTAACTAACACACTGGATTATTCAATTTACTGGCGAACCGACTATTCAGCATGAAACATTATTTATTCCAAAATACAGTTAATTTCATAAAACCAGTTAAAATTTGTTTTGTTTAATACACTTTTTATTTCAACATAGTAATTCAGAGTCTGCTAAATTTGTCCCATATGACTGTTAGTCCAGGATATTTAGCTTGAAAATCATGCAATCTTCTAAAAATCGAGCTCACCGAAATTTTTTTTTCTTAAACTGCTTATTATGATGTACCAATATATGCCTGAAAGTTACGCCACCGACGCACTGGAACTTCGTGACATATAAGAGGTCAAAGGTCGCGGATTTTGTTATCTTGCTTCCTATCGCTTCAACGTGAAAAATACCTATTACAAAAGTTGAAGATCTCAATTTTTAATAAATAAAAAAAATAATTTGACGTAAATACGCCTAACCGTTCTCGAGATATGTAGCTGAATATGTGGAAAAATGCAAAAATAGCCAAATTCTCAGGTCCCTATTTCCCGGAACGGTCTCGCCGACCGTTACTCAATTGTTTCAAGAATAATTTCGGGTTTTTATTTGACTATATTCAGTCTCACAACCGAGTTATAGGCCGAGTAAGACGGGAAAAGAGAAAAAACCTACTAGGGAAATCATATTTAAAAAACGCGCCGCGCATTCTACCTCAAAGGTGATGTGGAAATGAATGCTTCCACAAACTTCGCAGCATCGTATCTCGAAAACGGTAAGGTGTATCTGAAAAGTGTATATAGGGCCATTTAGTTAGATAATTTCATGATCTAACAGCATGAGTAAGACGGGAAAAGGGAAAAAAACCTACTAGGGAAACCATATGAGAAAAGACGCGCCGCGCATTCTACCTCAAAGGTGATGTGGAAATGAATGCTTCCACAAACTTCGCAGCATCGTATCTCGAAAACGGTAAGGTGTATCTGAAAAGTGTATGGAGCCATTTAGTTAGATAATTTCATGGTCTAACAGGAATAACTTGTTTCATTTTTGTGTGAGTCATAGAGAACGAGATAATAGTGTTAAAACAGATGTAGTATTTTTTGACCAAAACTTATCTTTCGTGTCTCATATCTCGAGAACAGGTAGGCGTACGAAAACCAAACAGAACTTTTTAGAAAGGGCGTTTATTCATAAAAACCAAATTATATAGGTGTAATTACCGTTTGAGTAGTAGGAAGAGAGAAGAATGCGGCGATACATGTTGCATACCCGAATTTAGCTATTTTGAATTTTTCCACATATTCAGCTACATATCTCGAGAACGGTTAGGCGTATTTACGTCAAATATTTTTTTAGATATTAAAAATTGAGATCTTCAACTTTTGTAATAGGTATTTTTCACGTTGGAGCGATAGGAAGCGAGATAACAAAATCCGCGACCTTTGACCTCTTATATGTCACGAAGCTCCAGTGCGTCGGTGGCGTAACTTTCAGGCATATATTGGTACACCATAATAAGCAGTTTAAAAAAAAAATTTCGGTGAGCTCGATTTTTAGAAGATGATTACTAAATGTCCTGGACTATGTGTTCGAACGAAAACCAAGCTTTTTGAGGAAAAAAAGGTTAGCCAGAAAAAGCAATACCTCTTGTACGCAAATTCGCCAATTTTTTCATCGACTATTGAACTTCATTCAGTAACTTAAGGGGGGGGGGGGGAGGGTTTCAGCAGAAGAAAAATACTTTATTTCGCCAATTTTTTTAGAAATATGGATATAGCAAATTTATTGAAACTTTTTGTACATTACAAGATATCTTTTCAATAACATTCTGTAATTATTTTATGCAAAAATATCAACAAGCAACCCGGTGACGAAGCTTTTCCAAGAACGTCTTTGGAAAAAGATGATTTGCGGTGTTCTCTGTGGCTCAGCTGGAAATGATGTGAAATCAAAGAGTATTGAAATTTAGTCAAAGTATCATCAAATCCTCCCCCAACGCTCTCTAATTATCATTTCTTTCATTTTTAAATTTTTGGTAGTCATTTGAAGCAAAATTGCTATTTTTCATGAAAAATTCCGCCTTTTTGTAAGTGGAAAACCCCCTTAATTTAAAAATTGATTCTCAAACTTATCGTTGGGGAGAGGTATTTCATATGTAGAAAGTGTGTATCTCAAGTTGGAAATGAATTAGTAATGTAGTTTTTCAATGGCAGTGAACACGGACTTTAGAAAAGTGGTTTTGAGAAAAACGCGTTTGAAAATTTTGAAGGATGAAAAGTGAATTTTTTAAAACTTACACTGAATCGTCGATTCCAGCTCCATAGAGTAGACTCCCTGCAGCAGCTTGGATGTCCTCGGCCTCTTTTTTCTCTAGTCTTTGCTTTATCCTGGCTTCTTTGCTCTGCTGCTGAGCTTGTATCTCGGCCCTGCTGATGCGACGTCTGTCCTCCGATCTTGCGTATTCGTGAGCGCTCGGCCCAACGCTGATGTTCATATCCGACAGAAAGGTGAGAAAAGCACCAGCACCTTCGTTGAAAGTGCATGCAGTCACATAGCAAATTCAACGATTTGTATTCCACTATATTCCACCGTATTCCAGTTATTCCAGCGTTAGCTGATTCTTCTCCTCAATTGATTTTAACTGACGCTCGTCTCTCTTTTTGAAATATTATACACATAATATATATATATATTTCCGGCTTTAGCTACTTCTCACAACTAAATAGAACCTTTTTAGAATAAAAAATGAAGTAGGACAATCGCTAAGGGAATTAAATCAAGCAACGCGTTGTCTTCCCGAGCGCCCGCAGCTGTCGGAGCTGCAGTGTTAGAGGAAAGGGAACTAATTAGTTCATAACTTTGAAAGTTTTGCTCTGATTGACTTTAAATTTTGGGACTATATTCTTGAGATGTTAAACTATAAGAAAAGACAAAAAAATTCGATTTTTCCAAAGTGCAAACCTTCCCCCCCCCCCCCTAATCCAGTGGGTTAACCTTACCGTCTTATTCCAATCGTCGATATTTGTAACAGCAGAATAACAATAAGACACTCTAACAAAATTTAATTTTTCCAGGAGAATTTAAACTTTGGTTAAGCGAACGGGTCTCTGGAGAAAAATTTAACGAGGAAGTGAAATCTTTTCACAGATACGTCAATCGGAAGAGCAATTCCTTGTCATATAAGAGAAAACCAGAGAGTGGTAACAAAGGAAAATAAAAACAAACGCAGGACCACTACATCCGTAAAAAAGGGAAATTTGAACAAACCTAAAGCATCACAGAAAGTTGCTTCCCTGAAACAAAAAAGAAACCCACCACCGACGCGCTCATCCAGCTCCAACATCAACGATATCAAGCTGCATTAACAGTGTGCCTTTGAGGCCGTCGGAGTGTTCCAGTCATGAACGCCGTCCTGAAAATGAACCGGGGACTTCGTGGGAATACCAGTTTCCAGATTTCCAAAACAAATTATCGACTTGCAGTAAGTCGAAAATGGCGGACATTGAAAAAAACGTGGCTAATATTCAGTTCACTGAATATTGAACAGCATCAGCCTTCGACGTCTTATAACGATAGTGATATATCACCAAATATGATAATTATACATCACAATTATTTACGTTTACAAATAATGAATTCCCTATTCACAGTTCCTTCATATTTTATAAAATGACTTGCTTAATTCCCTTATAAGTACAGCAATATAAATTTGATATGAAATTAACCTTTGTGGTCTTTCATTTAATAACAAACAAATTAATAGAATAAGCAGAAACGTAGTGGAACGTACAGAAATGTATAGGGCGCGAATACATGGTACGTGTACCGTATGTCCCACTCTGTACGGGCCAGTTTGAAGTTACCTTCGGGGAGGCTTTTGGTCGGTACTTGAGTCATTTAATACCGGTAGAAGTCGAGTCGGTAGTTAGAGTTGGTGTCAATTCGGGTGATCGAAGCGTCTAACTTCGAAATTATGAATTTGTGAATAATGGTGAGTAATTTCCATTATTCACAAATTCTTAATTTCTAAGTTAGACGCTTCGATCACCCGAATTGACACCAACTCTAACTACCGACTCGACTTCTACCGGTATTAAATGACTCAAGTACCGACCAAGCCTCCCCGAAGGTAACTTCAAACTGGTCCGTACAGAGTGGGACATACCGTAGAGACGTACACAAACATACAGAGAGCGAATACATGCTACGTACAGAAACGTACTAAGACGGACAGGCCTGTGCGTCTTCATCTCTGTACGTTTCTGTACGAAAAGAGGCCAAAATCGTACAGAAATGTTCACAGCGTGTACGTACAGGTTCTGTACGTTTCTGGCCGTTTTTTCAGCAGCGATATATCGAAATAAGTTTTAAAATGAATATGCATTATTATTACATATCTTCTTTATATTACGTATTTCGATTTCAGTTGAGTATTTCACGTTAAAACATGAGGCGGTTATTATTTAAGATCCTGTACTTATTCAAATTAAGCCATTTGTAATTTTCAAAAGAATGAATTAGAGAGATATTTTTTTGCAAAAATTGGTTTAACCCTCGTCCTCTAAATTTACGTATTCCATATCTCCGAATTTCGGCAGGCGTAATAATTCAATATAGTTAGGTACATAGGAAATCTTACCTTATTATTATCAATAACATAGATCTTTATCAGTAATATATATAAAAAAAGAATAAATAATTAATAGAATAAAACAGCAATATTGCAGCATATATTCCATTACAAATTAACATTGAATACATAATAATGATAAAGATGGAGATATGCCATGGAATTCACACAGGGAAACGGAAGACCTCTTCCACTCGAATGGTCGACTAGCATCGCGTATAACTTGGTGAGAGGTGAAAGGTATAAAGGGAAGTCAGACCGCGTAGCTTCGTTATTAATGCGCTAATTAGGTGCCCACGAGGATTAGAGAAAGAGAGAGAGAGAAAGGGAGAGAGGCAGTAAGTAGCGAGCGGCACGTGCGAAAGAGAGAGGAAACGAGAGGAACAGATGTGAGATGAGAGCGAGGGTGGTAGACCAGCCACCTAAGGTCACGAGACGGTGCCAGAGCACCTATATATACGGAAGTAACCAGTTTGCTATTCGAGATCTATCACAGGTCACAGCTTGAGAAGACGTAAGATCGGTGGATGTTTTTGCATAGAGTGGAGACATCCTAAACTATCATTAATATCAGGAAACGCGGTAGGTATTATTACGCGAGGAGAAATCCACCGCACGAATAACCGAAAGTGATTAGGTCCCTCGGATTTACGACGGGACTTTATAGGGAGTTGATATGCTGGTTTCTCTACATATTCCATTCAGAAGGAAGAAAGTGAACATTACGAATTACTATGGTACGCTGTTTTACTTAATGACAGAAAAGAAATTCCACCAAATATATAAAGTATGATTTATAAAAATGAATTAAATTTATGTTTCGACATAATAATAATTTAGTGAGTTAAAATTGCGTCGGGGCATAATGTTAATTCCGAACTTTTATTATATCGCGACATAATAATAATTCAATAAATTAAAATTATGTCGGGACATATTTGTAATTCAGAAGTTACTAGGTATCGCTGAGGTTAATTACAATTGAGGGGGTTAGAATAAAAGGGGTACAAGTGACTTTTCTTATACCTATATGGACTTAAGTGCAGATTTAGGTTATTTGGATTTTAAAAATTCAGGATCTATGCATGTGATCTCATGTGGTAGATGAAGCTCAAAGCAGGAAACCTTTTTATACTAAATAAATTGGCACATAAGATACCTAAATCTGCACTTAAGTCCATATATAAGAAAAGTCACTTGTACCCCTTTTATTCTAACCCCCTCAATTATGTCTCGACATAATAAGAATTTACGAATTAAAATTATGTTGGGACATATTATAATTTTAACTCGTGTTCACACATAATTTTAACTATTTCTTTTCATTCTGTAACATAATAAGAATGTTTTCAACCATTCTTTCTTTTAAATAAAGAATCTATTTTTTATTTTACATTTAAAATGATTGCTAAAAAAGCAAAACGGCGCGCCATAAATAATCTTAATAGCGCGGATACATATCTTACACAAAATATCCACACGTTTCGTGGTAGAGAATGAGAGGAAATATCTTTCGATACCCGAGTCGAAATTTTGCCCCTATTTTGATGGCCAGAGCCTCTTCATTGAGTAGAAGCTAAGGCATCCAAAGTAGGTTCCCGCTCTGTTATTGTGCTTCTACTTTGAAGCTTAAAATCGGAGAAATTCCGCATTTTCCACTTTTAGCTTCAAAGTAGAAGCAAAATAACATACCTAGAGCGAGAACCTACTTTGCATGCCTTAGCTTCTAATCAATGGAAAGGCTCTGGCCATCAAAATAGGGGTACAATTTCAGACTCGGGCGGTCACCCATCTAACTACTGTCCGCAATGCTTGCTGCTTAACTTCGTTGATCGGTCAGTGTCCTCGAATCCTCATCTGCTGCACGCTCCTGTGATATTAAGGTAGTTCCTTCGCGACAACCTCAACCAAAAGTTACATGCCATGTTCATGTTTAAAATATTGATAATTGGTTTAATTAGTAGTAAATAAAATTAAAAACTACGCAATATTGACTCGGTACTAATAGATAATACGATGGATATCATTTATTGCCTTAAAATATATTCTATATTGTGTTTTTGATCTACTATTGCCAGTAAACTTTTTACCGGGACTGTCTGGGCTTTGCCCCAATCCACGAAATAGCTTGTATATAGGGAAGATGCACGAACTGGCGAACAGTGCCCCCTAGTGAGCGCTGCTGGAAAATAGTTGGTATAAACAAAGCGTGTCAGTAAAATTTGTAAAGTCGGTGATTTCTTCGTACAGTGTAATTTTTAAAGTATTTGATGCATGTGTTTCGAAAAATGGACAAAATTATTCGCTATGGGCTCGAAAAAATTTATTTCAATAATAACAGATTATCAGAAGTGCTAAAAGGAAAGAAATTTCGTCTTCACAGAATTTTCCATTATGCAAAACAGGCGGCATAACAACTAGGATATTGTCATTATTTAAGTTTGTCTTTATTCCAGGGAATCCCTTGTCGGCAAGAACCACATCTCTTGGCTCTAAAAAATTTAAAAATCCACTTTTAACAGTGATATACGAATCGCTTTCTCATCCCCCATAGCACTTCGATTTAAAACTTATTAAACCATTTGGTGTTATCCCAATTAGAAATTTCAATGTGTAGGCGCTTTTGTAAGAAGAGTACATGTATACTCGTTGATCTACTTTTGGAGGCTGCTCTGTTTCAACTTCTGTACAATCAATTATTACACGCGTATTGGGATAATGTAGCTTAAACGCTTTGGGCATACATTTTTCAATAGAATTTTCCGACGGCCAGAAAATTAAATTAGTTGTTTTTTCTGTCAAAATGTGAAGTACATTTGTGAATAACCTGACTGCTGTACTTGGAATGGATGTTAAAAATAATTTCCAACGCGCGAAAAGAAATTCCCAACTTAATTTTCATTAGAAACAGCAAAAAAACATTTTTTTGAGTTAAAATAGTCGACAGTTGTACAAGTGAGAGCAATTCCAGAAAATAGTGATGTGTTTGTGAATTTACACTAGTGAGATCTCTCAACTGCTTTTCTTTCTTGAGGCTACTCTAACCGTCATTCACGTCGGGTCCACATTCCTGGTCTTTAACCCTAGAATATTAATATGTCGTAATTTTTATGACGCTTACATTAGAACTAACGGATAAAGAAGAACATATTAGTATTCTAGGGTTAAGAACCACACTTGACAACTTCATTGTTATGTTAATATTGCACTGAGTCGAAAAGTTATTTCCATCTAAGGAACTTTCAAACACAAAATATTCTTTATTTGTTTCGTAAGAGTCAAAACAACACTGTCTTTCAACACTACTTTTTGTATTGATGGGATGGATTATTCTTTCAACCTCTTCATCTTCATTCTCAGCTTGTATCACCTATGTAATTTTAGGACTGAAAACAGTTTTAGAAGTGCGGTCGGTCCTTTCCATATGTCTTTCAAAACGAGAAATAGCCTGTCACAGAGAATATCGTTAGAATATACGCAGGATAAGACTGAATGGAACTTCGTTGACTTCCGACAAAATGTGCACTATATATTCTTGAATATTTTGTTGGTACCCATAAAGAATCATCCTCACTGAAATACTGCAATGATAATTTTGTTCTCAACGACCAATAAACTTTACTCACTTTTTTCGGTTAACAGCTTTTATCCACTGCTGTTGCCTTCCCATTTCATAGGATTTACCCGGAAATGAGTAAAAGTTAATATTATTGTTTTTGTCAGATCTTTCAGTATTTTTGCAATTAGTAACACAATAATTTCGCTCCGATTTAGGCATGATTCAGTTTAAAATCGCTATCAAACTATAATGTAACGTCATACTGTCACGAATTGTTTACACCAATAATGTGCAGAAAATCTCCACTGATGGCGCCACTAATCAACGTGCATCTTCCCTATTAATACAGACGATGCACTCTTCTGTGTACCTGTGAGCGATAATCGTGGTAGACCGTCAGATAGTGACAGATTCTGGTGCCCCATTTTCGCATACAAGCCTCGAAGGGGGTTGAAAAGTAATTCGATTTTGAGTAGAATGAAGGGAAATTTACGAATGGTCCCTGGGGATAACATATGGAAAATTCGATTTTTCTTATCAAAAAAATAAAAGGTACCTCTTGCCAATTTTTTCACGCAAGCCTTGTTCACTAAATGATTAATTAATAAAACCTAGCTTCGGAAATCAAAGGCTTGTGTGGGAAAATCGGTCAAAATCTCGATTTTTCCTTACAAGATTACGCCCTTAATTCAACCGTTTAGCCACCTGCAGCACTTAAGCCTTTGGTTTTCCGAAGCCAGGTTTTATAGACTAATCATTTAGTGAACAAGGCTTGCGTGAAAAAATGGGCAGGAGACACCTTTTATTTTTTTGTTAAGAAAAAAGTCTAATTTTCCATATGTTATCCCCAGGGACTATTCGTAAATTTCCCTTCATTCTACTCAAAATCGAAGTACTTTTCAACCCTCTGCGAGGCTTGTATGCGAAAATGGGGCCTTGCAGATATCAAGAGACACGGTAGTGTCTCGCGGCATGTTCATTCAAGTAGTTCGTCAGAACGACGCCGATAGCGCTGTCGCATCGACCGAGCACCCGTGTATCTTTACAGGAAAAATGTCTGCCCCTTCACCCCTCTAATTTTACATCGAATGTTCTCAATAAATATACGGTTATAACCAAAACTGTGCTTAGTTACGCCATATAAATCGACTATTCTCTACTGATAGAGACCAGAATAAATGTTATAAGTTAAATATTAACAGAGATTCACCCTTAGCTACGCTAAGCCACGCCCCTGCCGCCTGAAAGTCGAGAATCCGATTTCTCGGGCAATATATATATGTCAAGATGTCACTCTAATTCCGCCTATCTTTGGCGATAGTCGGCCATGATCGGAAATATCTACACAGATGCGGGTACACGCATACGCCATCAAATGTATGTGAGAGTGTGTGAGAGAATATATTCCTTGAATGTTTGGTCATGGTTTTCAAAGTGAATAAAATATTTCCATTCGCGTAACGATTTCCCTCACGTTTATTTCGATCCTCGGACGCGCTTGTTAATAAAAAGTGATAATTCAGTGCAATCGGAGTAATGAATCTCAATAGTGGTGAATGTGACAGACGCTCCGTATAGTTTAATAATCGTTTGTATTTTTGTCGTTAAAACGTGATAATCAACGGATGCAGTGGTATTTTTCTCTAGTTGCCTGTGCATCAAGAGCAGGAAAGGAGACGGTCTCCGAAGAATTCCCATCAGATAAGTTTAATTGCCATCTGACAACTTTAACCTCACTTTCGATGGAAGGACAAATATCTTTGTGTTCATTCAATTTTTTGTTTTCAGCGTCATGCGAGCATGGGGTGAATCGATGGATTAAGAAATAAATTTGATGTTTCTTCTCCATCAAAGCCGTGGCAGAAGAATAGCAGATGCAATTGAATTGGATCACAATAATCAAGTAATTACTTTAACATTAGTTTTTCTCTATTGATATATTTCCTCCTTCGTACTATATTTTAAATAGTGAAATGCTGGATATAATTTTGTTATTTATAATCTGTTACAGAAATAAACGTGCTGCTATTCAATTCCACCCAGAAGGACTCCAAATCATGTGCGAACCCGAGGGGGTTTCTTTCGAACGAGGGATCGTCCACTTGTTGTTCCAAGAACCAGCTGCATTGGTTCATTCCGCGAGTTAGATTTGCTGCCTCGAGTGCATGGACGTGCGTGTATCCTTCAATATCCTCCCTGCCATGGTCTTGCTGATTCTAACCTCTGTTGCCACAGCCCGAATGCTCGTCGAAGATTATTCCTTATTCTTTCTAGCACAGATCTATATTATGCTGCACCTGTATTCTTCTGAGACTTCCTAAAATAATTATAAAAACCCCATATAATTCAGCCCTGACAAGTACAATCTTATCGAGCTGTACCTTATCGAGATCTTTCGATGTAATGATTCCGAAATGTTTCTATGATATATTTTGCAACATTCGAGAATTTATCGAGAAATATATATTTCTAACATACGGTAGTATTCACGAATATTGCAAAATATCGCAGGAATGTTACAGAAAAGTTACTTGCAAAAACGTGCTTTGTGGGGTGTAAATGATTATACCAGAGGCGAAGAAGAGATGAAATAAAAGTGAGGTATATGTACACTTCACGTTTGACAGGTTTGTATATAAATTGGAACTTGTGATAGTATAATACGAAAGAGGAAATATATAAATAAAGAAAAAATAATAATAAAGTAGTTACTCCATTATTGTAATCAAATTCCATTGTATCCCTTATTTTTCTCCCACGACTTTGATTGTTGATAGTGGATGGATCAGCCAATAAATTTGATTTTTATTCACTATCAACTATCAAAGTCGTGGCAGAAAAATAAGGGATACAATGGAATTGGATTACAGTAATGTAGTAACTACTTTATTATTATTTTCTCTTTATCGATATATTTCCTCTTTCGTATTATACTATCCCACAAGTTCTAATTTATATACCGACCTGTCAAACGTGAAGTGTACATGTACCTCACTTTTATTTCATTAAGTATTACTGCAGAACGAGTACGTTAGAAGATTTTCATGAAGGCTCACGATTTTCTCACATGTCATCTCGTACAGGTGGAACCGAAGAGGATCTAGCTCGTGTCCTGTCCGTAAAAAGATGACTCGATGGACATCGGAGAATGTCCGGCTTGTCACGGAGCGCCTATTACCCACGGTAGATTAATTGCAATACGCGCTTCTCGTTTCATTCAACTATTCCAGCGTTAAATAACTTTTACTTCTTTCAAGGTAATAACCTTTTATGAACTGTTCGTGGTAGGAGGCAGCGATCAATATTACCGACTCGTCGTAGACACAAGTTCGTCTATTAAAACTAAAAGGCAATTCGGTGTACCGAACTACTACTGCGATAATGTGCCCGAGCTCACGGTCTATTCTGCGATTAACATTAACGTAATCGTGATTATACTCGGGTGATGGGTGTTGCAAAAGAGGTAAAGTTGATACTAAACATCGGATGCTCTGTAAGCTGACTTGCTAGTGTATGCTTTGCAACTGGAACATCATCGCAGGAATAATTTGTCTACGATTAGTCACAATCATTGATCGCTGCCCCCTACGATGAACAGTTTGTACAAGGTAAATACTTTGAAAGAAGTGAAAGTTATTTAAAGCAGGAATAATTGAAATGAAAAGCGCATATTACAATAAACGTACCGTGGGTAATAGGCGCTCGGTGACAAGTCTGACATTCTCCGATGTCCATCGAGTCATCTTTTTACGGACAGGACACGAGCTAGGACCTCTTCGGTTGCACCTGTACGAGATGACATGTCAGAGTCTGCAGTAATACATGAGATTAAAGTGAGGTACATGTACACTTCACGTTTGACAGGTCGGTATATATTATAAATTCGAACTTGGGATAGTATAATACGAAAGAGGGACTATATCGATAAAGAAAAAATAATAATAAAGAGTAGTTACTACATTACTGTAATCCAATTCCATTGAATCCCTTATTTTTCTGCCATGACTTTGATAGTTGATAGTGAATAAAAATCAAATTTATTAGCTGATCCATCCACTATCAACAATCAAAGTCGTGGCAGAAAAATAAGGGATACAATAAAATTGGATTACAATAATGGAGTAACTACTTTAAACACTTGGGGAAACTCACCGAAGAAACCCGAATAATTATCTTATCACTTGTACACTTGATTTCGAGGTTACATGCTTCGATCTCCCGAATTGACAGCTACCGGGAGATCAGGGGGGCCTTTCTCGAGTCACTCGTATCTTTGCGTGCACGCAACTCAGCGAAGAGACCAATCAGGTTCAAGTATTCCGTTGCGGCGGGGGTCCTGATTGGTCTACTCACTAAGAAACGTATATGCATCTTTGCGAGTCGACCAATCAGGACCCCCACCACAACGGAATACTTGATCTGCAACAGTTAATAGATGATTTTTATTCGCATTGGCATGTTTATGATGATATTTGCAATGAATGTTCTACTCGGATTGAAATGAGTCGTAAGGTCAGCATCGAAGCTGTAAATGATGTAGTAATAATTACATTAAATTTATTTATGAGTAAGTGCGAAATTTCAGCGGTGCATGCAAAAGGATTTCTTAAAACTATTCCAATGTCTCGAGTTAATATATGTAACAACATATCGTCCCCTTCCTGCAAAAAGTCACTAACTAATATTTATCATCAACTGACTTATTGTTAGTAGGTAGTTTCTGCTCTATAATATCGGTATTATATTTCGGTTAATGACTTTTTATGATGCGCGCATGCTCACTTCCAACGCATTTAGCACTTAGTGAGTTTTACCATTTAAAGATTTAATAAAATTAAGCGCTACTAGGTCCAGTTAGGTGAATTTTACAAAATATGTTAGTGACTTTTTGCAGGAAGGGGACGATATATACCCAGGTAGCACACTGACGTTAGAATAACGTCTCAGACGTCATTTTTTGGTCAGTATAGGGTTTCAGACGTCAGTTGTCGTAATATTAACGTCACAGGGACGTCATATTTACGACGTACCCCTTGGACGTCAAAATTCAACGTCTTTTTGACGGAACTTTTCCGTCATTTTTAATGACGAACAAGACTTAGGAAAATTTCTGTCTCCTGACTTGAAAATTTATTTGTGAATAAATGGACAGAAATTGTAATTTGTTCAATTATTAAATCAGTAAATTATTTCATTTAGTCTCCAGAGTATGTTGAGCAAGTTATAAACTATACTATTTATTAAAAAGCACAGATTATTAAAGTAAATGAAAGACAATCAATTAATGTAGGATGAATAAACATTCATATATTTATTTATTTATTTATTTATATTTTTTATTTATTATTTATTTCTTGCATAGACGCAAATTGATATTAGTATCAATTTGCGTCTATGCAAGAATATTTATCAAAAGATACAATCATAAATTTAGAAAAATGTTGAGAAAAGAATAATACAATTATAAAATCTTATTTATTCAAGCTCTTTCTTCTTGAAAAGTAATATACATTTATTCATCAAACTTCATATGAACACTAATACATAGTAATAATATTCTTAACCACAGAAGCGTGCAGCAGATGAGGACTCGAGGACACCGACCGATCAACGAAGTTAAGCAGCGAAAAGTGCGGACACTCTAGTTGGATGGGTGACCGCTCACGATGAAAAGATATACACTCGGCGTCTCGGATTCTGTCGCTGGTAACTTTTTTTAAATGTTATTTTTAAACGTACTAACCAATGATTAATCAATTCTCATGCTTTTATTAACGAGAGTAGACACTACCGTAGCTAATGAGGGCATGAGAATTAATTGTTCATTGGTTAGTACGTTTAAAAATACCATTTAAAAAAGTCACCAGCGACATAATCCGAGACGCCGGGTGTACGTCAGACCTAACCTTTTAGAACCGTCATTTTTTACGTCATCACAACGTACGGTAGAACGTCATTATGACGTGATTTGTCTGACGTCGTGTGGATGTGCAATTAAGCCGTCTTTGCGACGTTAAAATGACGTCATATTTTTCGTCATCTGACGTCAGAACTGACCTTCAAAAAACGTCATTTCGACGTTAGTGTGCTACCTGGGTACTGTCATAAGTGGTATCTTTATATGTGATGAAACAATTCGTCATGGTCATTGGAAGAGTAGACTTAGTGAGAGAGAGAGAGAGAGTTCAAGGTAAAACGTCTTCATGGATTTTTGTAGACGACCAAAATATAAGAGAAATCCGATGGTCTGTAAATTCGAAAGCGGTATATGTTTTATTTCTCCAAAATACTAAGGCAATGTGAAAAATATAAGGGCTCTCTAGTCTATAAATCCCTTTCAAAATATCACGAGAATAAATCAAAAGTAACGTGGTTATAATTAATTGGCTCGTATCGGTATAAAATGTGAGACTTTAATTTTGTGGTAATAAAAAGCTATTTTTCTACATGTACGTAGCTTTCTCATGAATAAATTCCAAAAAGTAGTGAAATCCCCCCACAAAAACAGATTCTCTGTAAAAAAAGGCGGCATGTTCATTCAGTGCCAACAAACCGGCTCTGAACTGACATTGTACAACTGGGTCACAGGGTGGTCCAAAGAGTTGTTAACGTTTCGAAATGAAATGAAAAACAAACAAGCTGATTAATTTTACTAACTTTATCTTAAAATTTTTACAGAAATTCGTGGAAATTTATGTTCTGAAGATTACATTGTGTAAATATGCCTCATTTCTGTCCTGGCACTCCTGAAGCCGACCTTTCAAATTGGCCATAACGCGGCAGCAAGTGTCTGCAGTTATGGTTTTGATTTCGTGATGAATATTGTTCTTTAGATTTTCCAGAGTGGTGGGACGGTTGCGATACACTTGACTTTTAAGATATCCCCATAAAAAAATCACAGGTAGTCAGGTTCGGGCTTTGAGGAGGCCACTGAATATCTCTTCTTCGAGAAATCAATTTTCCTGGAAAAAGTGCCTGAATAACGGGCAAAGAAAGATTGGAAGTGTGGCAGGTGGCTCCGTCTTGTTGGAACCAAGTTTCCTGAGTGTATCCTTCAAATTCTTGAAGAGCAGGAGTGAAAAATGTTTGAATCATATCGACGTAATGCTGAAAATTCACCGTTACTGTGCGACCTTGGTGGTGTTCGAAAAAAAACGGGCCGGTTATTCCGGATGCCGATATTGCAGCCCAAACCGTGACCTTGGGACTATGCAGAGGTTTTTGATGTTTCTGTTTAGGATTTTCTCCACACCAGTAGCGACAATTTTGGTTACTGACATGGCCATTAAGATGGAAATGAGCCTCGTCAGAGAATAAGATGTCGACTACTGGAAATCGGTTCAGCGTCGGTCAGCGTTTCGTTTCGTTCGGTTTCATTCGTTCAGAGTTTCGTAAGTGAATAAAAGTATTATCGGGGTCCGTCGGTTTCAACAGCGCAAACTCCTCTGTTCCCGGATCTTTCCCTAGATAAATCCAGATTTGCAACCCTGAAAAAGTTGTGCCACCTGAGATATAATCAAAAAACCGTGATATTTTTGAACTTTTTTCAATTCTTTGCCAAAAAGACACTAAAGGGAACTTCTGACGAAAAAAGTTACTCTTACCTTTTCTAAAGTAGATAAAATTGTCTACAATTTGAGCTCTAGCGGAGGTTAGTAGCTTTCGTAGTTGATGAGATACAACTTTTCAAAGATGACAATTTTTTTCTAAAACGGGCAAACTTTAGCTTACGCTCTACTTTCGAGCGAAATATTGGCGAAAGTACTAATCCTACATAAAAAATTCAGAAAAACAAAATTTTAGAAAATTTAATTACCTTCAATTTAAAGTCAGAGCGATGCCCTTAAGTGTATGAAAATTTGCTGAAAAATGGGCAAAAACCAAAAAAGACAGTATCCAGTTTAAGGAAAAGTTGCATGGTTAAATATTAAATGTTTATTATTAAATAATAATATGAATCATAGGAACACTTTGTTAATAGTTAAATTAAAATGTAGGTATATTATAAAATAACATGATAAAGTAATATTATATTATTATATAACAGTTATATGAAATATACTTTGAATTTATTTTTTATTTCATTTAAAATTTTGCCAAGTTTGAGGGCCTTGGCTCATTTAAATAATTGTCGTCAGATTCAATAGGGTGAGGGGGGGATATGCCGTCAGACTCGTTTTCCGCATCCTGCAGTAACTCATCCTCATCTTCATCCACCTCAATTGGAGGGATATTGGTGCATGAGTTGCCTTCGCAATATTTGCACAACGATGAGCATGTCATTCCAGCCTTCCTGCAAGAGCAGGCTCCTGAACAACCCTTCTTGCACTTACAAGAGAGGCATTTCAAAAGTAATTGAGGAGCCGGAGGCTTTGTGGTAGTAATGGGCATGAGACCTTGTTCGGTTATATTCCATCCCCAATCCGTTGGTAATTTGGCTTCCCCTAGCCACTTCTGCACTTGATGGTAGGTTTTATAGAAATGATACTTCGCAGCATCTTTGGTGGGTGGCAGATGAGCTACATTAATTTTTGTATTGGCAGCAGCCCTCACAAACAGTGTGTAACGGAGGGAGCTGAGGGTCTCTCTACTTTCGCCTCCGTACAGTGCCACCAGAAATTTTTCTCCTGCTTCCTCTATAACATCAGGGTCAGCATCAGATTGAAGGAACACTTCAAGATCGTGTATGAGTTCTGTATTATATTGAAGAACACTACAAAATTTCATTTTTCCTTGCCAAAAAAGGGCAGAAGTGGTGTCACAGCCACTAAGGGCGTGGAGTAAAAGTTCAAGCCCTTTTGGAACTTCCTGTATATCTCCACACTTGAATGAGGTTGAGGAAAATTGGGTATGGTCTGATCCACCTCTGCCAGTTTTATGTAGGTACACATTCTCTGCGGTAGAACCTAATCCATTGAGAATAACAAGCAAGTCGATATCCTCTCCGATAATGAATACTTGAGCAAAGTCAACGCTTTTTGAGAGAGTAGTATCCACAATTAGAGTATCTGCGTCTTCTTCTGCTTGTTTGATTTGAATTCCCTGCCTCTCGAACTCATTCATCATCATTTGGATGAGACGCCGCTTGTTTTTCTCATTGGACAAGAATTTTTCTTGTGGGATATTGAGTATGGTGTTTTCCTTAAAGATGATATCCCTGGATAATGTAGCGTAGCGGCGAGAGCGTTCAGCACTTTTTGTGCTCTTGATAATTGCATTCTCGGGGTACCCATCAAAAACCACAGATACTTTGCAACCGAAATGGTTGAGGATGTAGGTGGTGTATCCTTTAATGATCGCGCTTACGGAATCATTGCGACGCCACGTGTATTTGTGCAACAGATACCCGCCATCCACCACGACGAATGTGTCTTCTTCTGCCAAGGAGATATTCTCGGCCAAGGGAGTGAAGGTAGAATAAAAAGATGACTTGGTGCCTTTTCTTATTCCTTCTTCTGTGAATAATGCCATCGGATATGGTGCTAGTTCGTAATTAAAGTGCTCTTTCAATTGTTCGTCAGATTGTTTTGTGATGCAAACTCTCTGAAATATCGTAAGAGGATCTACTTCCACTGTCTTGTCCATCACTTTAACAGACCTAGTAAGTAAAGCCAATGTCGTAACCTTGTCCTTTCGTTTTAATTTTACTATCCCAAACGTTTCTCCAACAATTTTATTTGCTGCTTCTGATCCCATCTCATATGCTAGGTGACAGTTGACATCTGGACCTCCAACAATTCCACTACTTATGGAAAGTAGCTTTTCATTTATTGGAAATGGGGGGTGTGCATTAAGCTAGTTCTTCAGTTTTTCTGCATCTGCAGTATCTTTCACAACTCTGGTAAGCCTCATGTCCATGTGCTTCTCCGATGTGGAAGCTACTGTACCACTAAAGCGCTCTACTTCGTTACAAATGTTAAGCATGTACATCATTCCTTCTGACCAACGTGACAAAGATTCCCCGACCATGGGTCAATCCACCCTGGGTTTTTAGTGACCTCATTAAAACCTGCTCAATGGTCAAGTCTGTCCAGAGACCAGACCAAAATTTATCAGAGCGACGAATAGTGAATGCTCCTGCTGTAAATATTATGTACTCAGCTGAGTCATACGCTGTTTCAGGCTAAGCATGCCTTGGAGGTATAAACGAGCACTTTTTGCATTAAAGAAATTGTTAAATCTTAGGTGTTACATGTGAATATTTATTGGCATATACTTTGCGGCTGGGCCGGAGCTCCAGTGTGCTGGCCGGGGGTCAGCACGCAACTAACTCTGACGGAGAGCCCTTTCTCCCAATATCTAGGTGTTACCCAATACTTGCGTGGTTGAATACACCACAACTTCTCCCCCTTTTTTATTTAAAAAGTCTCGGGGATCGCCGCAGAGGTACAATTAGTTGATCCATGTGCCGCTTATGCGGTTTTCCAGAATCCGCTTGAACGACATAAGTGGAAGGCGTAGTTTGCTTTACAATTTTACCTTCAATTCGTTTTTCGTCTCTTACGCCGTGCGCATCCATATAAACCTTATCTCCTATGCTTACATTTACTTTTCGATTTCCCGGTCGTGAGACGATTTGTCGTCTTTGTTGTTTTTCAACGTACGCAGATACATTCGGTTTTAAACAATCGAACCGGGTTCTCGGGTTCCGGTTGTACATTATATTTGCAGGACTTCTACCCGTCGTACAGTGCGGGTAGTTTCTATAATCGAAAATGAATTTACTAACTGCGTTTTCCACTTTCTCTCCCCCTTTTACAATTTTCGCTACCTTATGCTTGAATCTTTGTATAAAATTTTCCGCAGCCCCATTCGTTGCTGGGTGATACGGAGGCGAAAAGGTATGCTCTATATTATTTACCTTGAGAAACTTGCCAAATTCTGCGCTTCTAAACTGCGGACCTCCGTCTGTCACGCAGTGAATAGGTAATCCAAATCTTGTGAATAGAATTTTGAATTCTTTTATGTGCCTTTGCGCATCCGTATTTTTTTTGCAGTTTATTATTTCTGGCCATTTGCTGTGTGCATCTATTATAATTAAATACATGTCACCTTCAAATTTCGCATAATCACAGTGTATGCGGCCCCATACTTTACTTGGAAATGGCCACGTCGTTAGTGGTGTTTTATTCGGAACTTTTCTGTCTATTAAACACGTTTTACATGTATTTGCGATTTCTTCTATCGCTGAGTCTATACCCGGCCAATACACATGTGAGCGCGCGAACATTTTCATTTTTACAATTCCGAAATGCGTTGCATGAAGTTCGTTCAATATTGCGAATCGCATTTTTTCTGGAATGCATGCGCGCACTCCCCAGAAGAGGCACTCTTTCTCTACACTTAGTTCGAATCTAATTTTAAAGAAAATTTTTTTTTCTTCGGTGAGATCGTTGTAATTCGGCCAGTCGCCTGTTACGCGACGTATCACGTCGCTAAGATCTTTATCTTTCTTGCTTTCTGCCGCAAGCATTTTACTATTAAAGGCAATCGATTGATTTTCGAAGAAATAAACCTGTGACGGAGTTTTACTGTACAAGTTTGAAATATCCGTATCGTCCTCTACTGGTAGTCGCGACAATGCATCGGCGTTCGCATTTCTCTCGGATTTCACATGTTCTATTTTGTAACGGTATCCAGAGAGATAATACGCATATCGTTGCAATCTGTTGTCTGCCGTTTGCGGTATTCCTTTTCTAGGTCCTAATATTAATTCTAATGGTTTATTATCTGTACGTAACGTAATTTTCTTACCAAATACAAATTGATAGAATCGTTTAAATCCGAAGACTATTGCCATTGCTTCTTTATCAATAATTGCACGTTTTAATTCGGTCTTGGGTATTTTCTTTGACGCATACGCGATTGGCCTTTCTGAACCATCTTTATATCGGTGGGACAGAATCGCGGATAATCCGTAATCCGATGCATCACACGCGAGTAATATTTCCTCATTTGGATCGTAATAAGCTAAAAAACTCGGATTTATTAGTTCATTTTTTACCCATTTAAATGCGGTTTCGCATTCATCATCCCACTCTTCTTTCTCTTTATTTAGTAAGTCGTAAAGTGGCTTTAGCTTTACTGATCTGTTTTTCAAGAATCTGGCATAAAAATTTACAAGCCCTAATAACGATGCAAGTTCCTTTTCGTTTGTCGGTCGCGGTGCGTTTACCATTGCGTTGATTTTTGATTTTGATTTGTGCAAACCGTCTTTGTCTATTACGAACCCTAATACATCAATACGCGATTTCATAAAGTTACATTTCTTTAAGTTTAGCCGTAAGTTGCAATCTTGCAATCTTTTACACACTATTTTTTAATTTCCCAAATGCTCTTCCTCAGTCTTTCCTGATACGTATATATTGTCTAGATATGCAATAACTCCGTCAATCCCACTCAAACACTCGTCCATTTTACGCAGTATGTCTGCCGGTGCTGGTGAGATTCCTTCGGGTATTTTTGTGTATCTATACAAGCCCTTATGTGTAATTATCGTTAACAATTCCGCGCTTTCATCGTCAACCGGAAATTGCATATACGCATGTTTGAGATCCAATTCGGAAAAAAATTTACCTCCTTGTAGTTTTGCGAAAATTTCGTCTATAGTGTGCAACGGGTATTTATCTATAAGTAGGTGCGGGTTTAACGTCAGTTTAAAATCTCCGCAAATTCGTATTTCATTGTTGCCTTTCAATACTGGCACGATAGGCGTTGCCCACTTTGATACATCCACCCGTTTTAAGTGTCCTAATTCAACTAACCTGTCTATTTCTTTTTCGAGCATTAGTCGTAATGCATATGCAGCATGTCTGCATTTTAACGCTGCGTATTTTCTTTCATGTGGATTTTAGTTGTACTCTTATTATATAATCCAGGTGAGTCGCTAAACAACGTAGGGAAGTGTCGAGCTAGATAATCACACAAGGTCTCTTCGATTTTATTTACTGTATTTGAATCGAATTTCGGTATAGTTAAAGGCCATGCTCTGAACTGTGTAAGCCATTCTCGGCCCATTAGCGCTGGTCCTGTTCCCGGCAAAACAAAGCATTTCAATATTCTCGTCGTATTATTGAACGTGACCTCTAAATCAGCTAGTTCGCCTCTTGGTACTAATGCGTGTCCTCCATACGCTCTTAAGTCTTTTTCTGTTTCTGTGATTTTATTTTTACTGAAATATTTATTGTACGTTTTTTCAGAAATTACAGTTGCAAATGTACCTGTGTCAATCTCGAATTTAATATTTTTTCCGTTTATTTTTAATTCTACGTACATGGGTACTATCCCTGTGCTATTATTGCTTGTGTGATTAACTATTTCTTCTCTAGCTACGTTGTTATCTTTGCGCGAGTCTGTTACATTTATTTGATTGATAGAAAAAAAATTCTTTTCGTGATCTCGCGTTTCATCGCTATCTTCGTCCGTGATTTCGTCGCTTTCTTCGTTTGCTGTTAATCTTTTTATTTCGGTTGACTTTTGCGCTACATTTTTACCGCTTTTACACGCTCCCGCTAAATGCCCTTTTTTATTGCAGTTATTGCATACATAATTTCGAAAACGACATTCGCTACTCGGGTGATTTACCTTCCCGCATCGATAACAGCCCGGTTTGGATGATCCCGTGGAATGTTGACTCGGCTGCTGCTGTGTGTTGTTGTAGTCGCTGGCCGCCTTTCCTTGTATACCTCTTTCTCGCTGGCCTCTGCGTTGCCATGTCCTCTGCTCGTCACCTTGTATAACGTATACCTCGTTTCTTACACTTTTATTCTCCAGGGTATTATTCGATTTTGTAGCGTTTTTCACTGCTGCTTCTCGCGCTATCGCTATTTCTTGCGCTTTTTTCAATGTTAATTCTTTTTCTTCAAATAACTTTATTCTGATGTCTTTATCACTGATCCCGCACACTAATTGGTCTCGAATGGCATTGTCTAATTCTGTAAAATTGCAATGAATTGACAATTTTTTTAGTCTCGCTATAAAGTCAGTAATTGACTCGTGCAATTCTTGTTTTGCTGTATGAAAAGTACATCGCTCCATGGCTTCCGATGGCTTCGGTTTTAGGTGTTCTGATAATACCTTCGTCAAGTCCTCGTACCTGCTGTCCTTGATTTTTGCTGGTGTGATTAGCTGCTTGAGAAGCGCATGTGGCTCTGAGGTTAATTTTGTCACTAGCGTGGCCACTTTCACTTTGTTGTCTGTTATGTTCTTGGCAATAAACAAACACTCCAGCTTTTCCTCGAAAAGTTCCCAGTCGTCGTTTGGTTGAAATTCGAATTTCTGATTGGCCATACTGTCTTCTCCGTCTAACTCAGTTTCTACTTCTGAATTTTCCGGCGTCGTGTAAGCTTCTTTTTTAATTGTATCTCTCAATTGTTTTCTCAAAATATCGTAGGTGTCTGTTTGTTCGATAGATTCTCCTCTTTTCTCTAACTCTGCGATAATTTCTTGTTTATTTAGTTTTTGAATCCATGCCGTTCCTTTCGGCTTTTCCTCCATTAGAGTTTTCTGTGTAAATATATAACGCCCCGGAGCTTGGCTCTACGCACGTGTTTTCGCGACACTATTTATCGCACTCGCGTACATAGGTTCTGTAATCCTCGTCGCCAGTTGTTAAATCTTAGGTGTTACATGTGAATATTTATTGGCATATACTTTGCGGCTGGGCCGGAGCTCCAGTGTGCTGGCCGGGGGTCAGCACGCAACTAACTCTGATGGAGAGCCCTTTCTCCCAATATCTAGGTGTTACCCAATACTTGCGTGGTTGAATACACCACAGAAATGACCAGCTGAATGGAAGAATGGTATCATCATGCTTACACATCCCAGGTGGAGCTCCCAATTACCCATGCGCTCTGCCTGTATAAATTTTTTCAAAAGTGTGGTCATGCGATAGTATTGTACCCAAAGTTTGGAAGTGGGTCCATTTTCTTCAAGTTTTTGCAATACATTACTTAATTTGTCACTCACAATTTGAAATATCTCATTTTCTCCTGCACTAAGGATCTTACTCCCACTTAATATTGTTTCCATTTCGGCTCGTTCCTCTAAGGTGAACTCCATCTCGCTCATTATCATTGTTCCCAATACAAGATTAGTCAATACATGTGCTCGAACTGCTCTCGAGTAGGCATGTCCAATGAACATTTTGCCAACACTGTTTTCCGCATAAATAGTTGTTAGAAGCTCCTTTAACCCACTGCATGCCATGATTGTTCCAATACAACCCATATAAGACATAATAAGATGGAATCCGCCTAGGCGCACAACCAAGTTTCTAAACTCGGGATAATTGTAACTCTCTACTATGTCTCTAGCTTTCATATAAAGAGGTTGATCGAATGTTACAAAATACGTTTTTTGTGAATGGGCTGCACTTCGTTTTCTGGTTTCTTCTAGAGCTGTCAGTATGGTGTTGTAATCTGTAGGTGGAGCACGAAGGAATGGTAAGAACATAATTTTGGAACACTGGAAATTCAGATCTTGAGTCACCATCTCCATAAAGCCGTTCCAGCAAGGTCTGGGTTATTTGACCATTTGTCATACAACCATATAAGGTCGGGTGGTAACGGTAATACTATGCCATTTTCTTGTAACCCCGTAATTGGAATAACTGACAAACCAGCATTTTTCTTGGTCATGCATTGCTTGATTTGAGTAGATCCAAAAGATCCAATTGTTCCAGCAGGCACGTAATTCTTCAATCGTGGGATTGGCTTGTCTGGTAGTACAGCAGATTTTGGTGTAACGCACATGATGCCACCCATTTCGTGAAATGTATTCTCCCCATCTAAGGTATTCACATTAACATCTGCATTGTCAAAAATAAACTGCAAAAATGATCCTTTTTCTATGGGTGGTGAACCTTGAGCCCCCATAATTGCTGAACCCTCTAATCGCTGTGCCTCTGTGTAAGTGCAGGAAAATCCTAGAGATGCTATGAGATTTACAAGGTGTTTGGAACCAAATTTCCTGTATAAGTAAGCACCAACACTTATTATGAGGGGAAAAATGAAAGAGGCTGGCTTCACAGCAGACATGATTGAGTGAGCAATTGATACACATTTCGTTTTCCAATTGAGAAGATTACACCGTTTGTGTTTCATGATAACTGTTTCAATAAATATTTGCAGAGTCTGTGGAATGTGTGCCCGAATCGACTTCTTGCAAGAAAGAATCAGATGGAGGGTATTCAGTTGAGTCGTGCATTTGAGAGCGAATATCTTGTAAGACAATCTCAGCTGCAGCTCTCACCACTCTTAATCTTTCCTCTTGAGCATTTGATTTTCTTTCCTCGTACCAATTGCTGTACAGAATTTTATGTTCATCATCTCTGAAGCACACAAACGTTCTGTGTCCAAAGCCAATATCTGTTATCAAAATCTTTTCGCCGTAGTGTGATATGAGGTTGTCTTTGATTGTTCTGACATCTGGAATATTTTCGCTTTTAATTTGCTTTATTAAATCAGCTAACAGGAATTAGCATTTCTCTCTGTTCTCAGAAAGGTACGAATAAATGTATTCCATGGCTTCAGACACATGTTGTGAATGTGAACATCCAGCTTGCCTCTTACATCCAACAGGTGGCTTGTATATTTTCCTGTGACATGCCTATTAACAAAAAAAGATGCTGTAGAAATTTATTCTAATAAAGTATCTAATACAAAGTAGTATATTACGCTTGGCTAGAATAAACAGGAATCTACGAGAGATAATAATAATAATAATTATTATTACCTTATGGTACCTGGCATCAGCAGCTACCAAGTCTATTTCATTACAAGTGAGGCGATTTACAATCTCTTGTCCCCAGTCATCTCCTCGGCGTCTTGCCTGATCTATAATCGTCGCCTTCATTGTAATTTTCTCAACAGTGTACACTGTATTTCGTCTTGATAGGGGTATTTTTTTTGGGCATCTAAGGATTCTTTTGTAATTATTTCTCCACAAAGAAAACATATGTTTCGCAGATTCGAAGAGGCACTTGACGATCGAAGTGAACCTGTCTTTTCGTAGGAAGGTCCGGGAGATGGGTCACCTCCAGAGCAAATAGATGCTAACACATTTTTTCCTGCATGCATCATGCACCGTGACTTCGTCCAAGTTTTGAAGAAAATTTCGGTTTTGTACGAGACCTCGTTTCTCACTCACGTCGATCAATGAACGAATACCGCGTTTTTTTACAACAGTGATTTGTCCTTCTTCCAGGCTCTCGCGACACACAAAACAAACACCCTCCAGTACAGACATTTCGTTAGATTTCGTGTTCATTCGCGAACAACACATGATGGATACAACGCTAGAATACAACTGATACCACTGAATAATGAGACAGACGGATTGACGTAGAATAGAATAGAACAAAATACTATACAGTCATTCATACATAATACTGCATGTGGGGATCGAGAGCGAGGAAGGCACTCGTCGCGATTGAAACTCTACTGACTCCTCGCTTCCCCGCGATGACCAAGGAGTCTCGGCACCTCAGCCAGCATAGAGAGTATAACGCTCGCTGTTTGAAACATATCGGATTTCGATGCACTCGGAGAGGATGCATCAGACGGCTCTGATAAATGTTTGGCACACGACGAGTGGACGTATCAACAAATCGCCCGGGCGTCGGAGCAGTACCGCTCAAGTTGCCACAGGAAACGCCGTGGCGGCTGAGAGCCACCTCTCGAATGCAAAAGATACCCAAAAGCAATTTTTTAAAATTCTTTTGCAATAAAATTGGACCGTTTATAACGTTTTATAAATTTATTTTGAGATAGAGCTTTCTCGCAATGCGAAGAACATGGCGCCTTTGCATACCCAACGATATATCATCGCTGGCACTTTTCGCAAATGCAGCGAACGACGATATATCGTCGTCCGGCACTAAAAGGGTTGGGGGGGGGGGGAAGGTAATTAAATTTTCTAACATTTTGTTCTTCTACATTTCTATGTAGGATTAGTACTTTCGCCAATATTTTCCTCGAAACTAGAACGTAAGCTAAAGTTTGCCCGTTTTAGAAAAAAATTGTCATCTTCGCAAAGCTGTATCTCATCAACTACGAGAGCTACCGAGCTTCGCTAGAGCTTAAATTGTAGACAATTTTATCTACTTTAGAGAAGGTAAGAATAACTTTTTTCGTCAGAAGTTTCCTTTAGTGACTTTTTGGCAAAGAATTGAAAAAAGTCCAAAAATATCGCGGTTTTTTGGCTATAACTCAGGTGGCACAACTTTTTCGGGGTTGCAAATCTGGATTTATACTACCCAGGTGGATCCTAACAACATATTTAAAAAATAGGTTTACCCTAATTATTGCAAGGTTGGGGTCGTTTCCCCCCCGTGGTCGGCCACCTTGATGTGATGGTGGGGGGGGGGGGGGGGGGCAGACTGCGAGCCGTTGGATTCCCTGGTTTAATCCTCCCCTCCTCTGAATAAGAGGCGGGGAGGACGCCCAGGACGACCCACGGGAGCAGTCTGCTAAGAGCCGACCGATCCCCGTTGGGGGATCACCCTGGGTGGCGGGGTGGGGGGCCACCGGTGTCTCCCCGACCTTACGGGGGAGCCCAAGGTCAAGTTGTGGGCAACCGTGCCAAGGACCTGCGTGGCACCAGGGTGTGGTGTCGCAAACGGTGCCTGCGGGGTACCAGGTCGAACCCCGCAGTATTGTAGACCTTACGACGGCAACCAGGGCTCTGCCGTCGCGGACCTGGAATTTCCCTAGGTGTTCGTGGGACTTATAATGGAAGACTTAAAAACCAAAACTATATATATAATGATGGAAGTACGGCGAGATCTGGTGGGCCCGGCTCTGGGAGTAGTTCCCGTGCTGGATCGCGTGCTGGATCTCGTGGGAGCTCGCTTGGAAGGGAGGGTAATGACATTGCTGTGGACTTGGATAATGATTTTCTGTCCGGACTTGAGGAGAGGCGTGTGACGGGAAACCGGTCACCGGCGCGAGAGGTCAGCCAACCTGGTGGGAGTGGGACCAAGGCAGGGTCGGCCACCAGGGAAGCTGCTGCTATGGAGATTGACTCGCCCCCTCAGCCGGTGAGTAAGGCTGGGAGGAGGATGACGAAGCGACTTGCTTCCTCTCCTGAAGTTTCGGACGATGAGGGCCTGATGCTTCCGCCCCCCACCCCTAAGGACAAGGGTGAAGCAGTACGGCGCACACGGACTGTTGCTGCTAAGCAACGACGTGCTGAAGAGGAGGAAAGGAAGAGGGAGATGGAGATAGAGCAATCTTCCTCCACCGAAACGGAGGCTTCCGAGGCGGAGCTCGAAAGTTTTGAAGGTATGGACGCCATTGCCGTATGGGAGACCCTGCGGCAGTGCATTCGAAAAATCGGGGAGGTCCGCACTAAAAGCAAGAACCTCAAGGGGGGGGATGAAGAAGCAACTTAGGCTTGCGGAAGGCGGAATCGGCCATGGGATAGCGGTCCTGGTTGATCGGGCGATTGAAAAGGGGGACCCTGCCCTTCTCCGATCGCGGAACGAGGAGCTCGTCCGTCGACTTGAGGAAGCGGAAAGAGTTAATGAGCAGCTACGGGAGGAGATACGTGAGGCCCGTTCGTCTCGCGTGTCCCCCGAGTCTCCGCCGAGGAAGAGATCCCGTAGCATTCGCTCGGACTCGGAGGTCGAAATGACCGCCGTGATGCCTCCTCCTGCTGTTGTGGCGGTAGTGAAGGCTCCGGCGGTAAAGGGGAAGAGCGTGAGGGACGCTGGGAAAGGCAAGGGGAAAGCCGCCCCGCACCCCCACCCCCACCCTTGCCCCAAGCGGCGTATAGCGCCAAGGTAGGGGCCTCGAAAGGGGTCTTTGTACCTGGGCTGCCCCCGTCCCCCGGCCGATTGGCGTCAGCCAGGACGGAAGTTTCGTGCCAATTAAGCAGAGTTGATCAGCAGATCGGCATGCTTATGGCCCTTCGCGAGGAGCTCCTCTTGGGCGCGCCGGGCCCTCCGGGTCCCACCGTGTCCAATGAGGGGGATACCGTCAGAAGCAGGAACCCACCCAGGGTTACCAGCCATGAGGTGTTAGATCGGCCCATTCTCCCGGGCCTGAGTATCTTCCCGTCGTTGGAGGGACCCTCTGTCGGGGAGCACACCTGGCGAGAGGTGTTGACCCCGAGTCAACGAAGGAAGAGAAGGAGGGCAAATGCTGCGAAGGCGGCGAAGGAGGCGCAGCAGGGTCTGTCCCAGTCCAGACCGGCCGCTGCGGGTCCCCCTGCGGGCACCCCCTCGCGGGCGGCCCGTAGGAGGATCCCCAGATCCAGGTGATGAGGCCCAGAATAAGGCGAGACTCCTAGCGGAGAGGCTCGGGGATGTGTTCGGCGGCAGAGCCAGGGTGCGGGCCCCTGCCAAATTGGCGGAGGTTCGCATCTTGGTGCTGGATGACTCGGCTTCCTCCGACTCTGTTGCTGCAGCGGTCAGTCGGGTGGCGGAGTGCTCCCCTGATGTAGTCAGGGTTGGTGCTATAAAGCCCATGAGAAGAGGTCTCTTTATGACCTGGGCCAAAATGCCCATCGAGGCGGCAGTTAAGGCTGGTGCCGCGGGCAAAATGAGGATTGGGTGGACGATCGCCAAGATCGAGCTTTTGGACGCGCAGCCCCTCCAATACTTTAAGTGTTGGGGGTATGGGCATGTGCGGGCCGTCTGCCCAAATCCCGTGGACAGGAAGGGCACCTGCTTTAACTGCGGGGCGAAGGGTCACATCGCGGCTGACTGTACATACGAGGCAAGGTGTGTGGTGTGTTATGGTGCGGGGAAACCATACAACCACCGCATGACCAGCGCCGTATGCCCGTCACTTACGGCTAGGACGCAGGCTCGGAGACCTAGAACCAACGGCCCCCGAAATGGCTAAGGTGGTACAGATTAATCTTAACCGTAATTTTGGTGCACAGGATCTGTGCATCCAGCACATGCGGGAGTGGGGATCGGATCTGGCGATCCTCTCGGAACCCCACCACATTCCGGCTTCCACCAGTTAGTTCTCGGACCGCACGGCCCTTGCAGCCATCTATCGGTGCGACACAACCCCCCTCCCTTGTGTTTTGAGGCACAGAGGGCGAGGTTTTGTGGTCGTCACATGCGGAGACGCGGTGATAGTGGCGTGCTACTTCTCGCCGAGCCTTCACATTGGTGAATACGAAGAAGCACTGGACGAGTTAAGAGCTGAGGTCGTGCGGCACAGGGGGGTACCCCTCCTGATTGCTGGCGACTTCAACGGCAGGTCGATTACTTGGGGGTGCCGGGACACGAACGCTCGGGGCGAACGGGTCTTGGACCTTATGGCCGAGCTCGACATGTCGTTGATAAATGTGGGGACGATCCCCACTTGTGTCAGGGCGGCGGGGTCCTCTGTGGTGGACCTCACATGGGCCTGCGAGCATGATTAGGGGTATCACGGGTTGGAAGGTGCTCGAAGGCGATCGCTTCGAGTCACTTTCCGACCATCAATACATTACCTTCAGTATGGCGCCGCCTTGCTGGCCCGCTTCCGGCAGAGGTTCACAGACGAGGAAGCCGGACGTTGGCCCGCGTTGGTCAAAAGCGTCCTTTGACGGGGACATGTTCGGTGCGGCCCTGGCCGTGGCCTTTTGGAGGCCGGACTCCCTGGACGTGGCCTCGAATCTCTCGATTGACGACTGGGCGAGACAACTGGTTGAAATCGTCACACAGGCATGCGATGTGGCGGCCTTCCGTGCCCGGAAGACGTCCGGCCCAAGGAACACCTTCTGGTGGTCTCCTCAGCTGGCGTTGCTTAGGAAACTGTGCATTGGGGCGCGGAGGATGCTGCAGCGGATGAACCGCAGGCGACCTGTGGACCCGGACATCTTGGGTGCCCTTCGTGAGGACCTGAAAGATAGAAAGCAGGCCTTCCGCAAAGAGATTCGCCACGCCCGTGCCTTGGCATGGAGGAAGCTTATGGATGACCTTGATATCGACCTTGAGGAGGACGCTCATCGGCAAAAAGCATAAATCTTCGGCTCCTGGGCCTGACGGCATACGGGCTGGGTGGTGGAGTGCGGCCACGGAGGAGACTCTGGATGAGCTAGCGAAAGTGTATAAGAGGTGTCTCCAGATCGGGCATTTTCCGGTCATCTGGAAAGTGGCCAATTTGGTCCTCATCCCTAAGGGGACTGGAGAGGCAGCCAAGGGTAAGTTTAGGCCTATATGCCTACTGGATGACGTAGGCAAAGGCCTGGAGAGGGTTATTGTGGACAAGATCCAGGGGGTCCTTAACGGTCTCCCAGGGTGAGGCTTGTCATGCAGTCAATTTGGTTTCCGACCGAAGCTCTCCACCTTGGACGCTATGTTCGAGGTGAGGGGCTTCGTGGAGGAGGCCAAGGAGGCGGGAGAGGTTGTTCTTTGACATTCAGAATGCCTTCAACACGCTGCCCTGGGGGAGCATTATTGCCCAAATGAAGCGGAAGGCCCTACCGGAGTACCTGGTAGCAATCGTGCAGGATTATCTCCACGAACGCTCCATCAGGTTCTTGGGTGAGGATGGGGCCGTTCATACTTTCGAGGTCCGGGCTGGTGGTCCACAGGGCTCTGTTTTGGGGCCTCTCCTGTAGAGCATCGCCTACGACTATGCTTTGGAGGCGGAGATCTTGCACGGGTGCAGGGTGGTGGCGTATGTGGACGATACGCTGGTCCTGGCCCGTTGCAGTGATCCCAGGAGGGCTTCCTTTCTGGCGGCGCGGCAGCCCAAGCAGCAAAACTAATTTTATAAAGGCTGTTAGAACTGCTATAAACATATCTTATATAAACGTGAAAATCTTACAATGTGGCTATAACCCACTATACAATGTCTTTACAACCAAAAAGGGCCCCGGTTTATACAACAGTTCAGTACTTTTAGAAGATCCTTTAGTAAACTACACAACCGTTATAATAAAATCAATGTGATGATTTTAAAACTGTCCTATAAGTATGTCTTCAGGAGAGAGAGATTACTTATACAATACATTTACAAAACTGTTTGAGAACTGCTATAAAACTATTGTATAGCAGTGCTATTATTCTGCGGTTTAAGTGTATTTTACTTTTTATCGTCTCGAGCTGTGGCGAAAAAAAAGTGATGTCACCATCCGTCGGTATACGTTCACAAGCCTGCCAATCCGCCTTAGTAGTGTCGATTTTTTTTTCATATCCTACCGGGACTCGAACCTGCGATCTTTAGAACGAGCTGCTTCGAAACTGGGAATGCTTCGCACTCTACCAATTGAGCCACCGACTCTTCAAGTGGTGTCGGTCGACTCTAGTTATATATAGGAACCGGACATGACAATGACTGCTCTCGAAGGTTCTTCTCATTAAATTTTATAAAATAATTTGATACTTTCTTTTTCAAAACAGTAGCGATTATGATAATTAATAATTCATTATTTATGGAATAATTCGGTACAATTTGCACTGTTTGAAACACCATTATTATATCAATTTTGTTATTTTTTAATTCAAAAATTTTATGAAGACAGTGCATTCACGATAAATTTACGAAGTATGTGCACGTCGTTAACACGATCCGTGCCGGACCGATTTTTGAAGACTTTCCGTTCAGGCCGCGTGGGGCGTATACGACTTAATCTATTATAGTATTATTAGGTTATGTATGTATAAACAGATTTTATAACGCAGAACTTAAGATAACTTTATTCCTGGGAACTACATTTTTATTCTATAAGCTTTTTATAAGAGAGTACACTGTTGTAGTTATAGGGGATGACTATAAAATCCTTTCGTACTTATTGTGTAATGTGTTTACTTCTGCGTAAAGTAACAATTTTATTACTTTTCTTAAGGAACCCCAATGCAACTGTTTATACAATTTCCATTACAACTAACTTTTAACGTCGCTAATACAATAGCTATGCAGTTGTACTACAATTTGTATAAGATTCTTTTAAAATAATTTTATAAGGGTTATATAAGACGTTATGCAATTGTTACAAAATTTGTAGACTTAGAGTATTTCTTTGTCCTATAATATGAGTTCTAAGAACGTCTATACAACAGCATTACAGAGACCCCTCTATTTGACGACAAAATTGTCGTATTGAGACGCTTTAAAAAATAAAGTTGTTCTTCAAGCGGCGCTACACGATAGTTATGAAATCATATCGGTCTCTTAGAGGTCTATTTTGCTAGTTGGGAGGTGGGTGCGGTGGCCTTCCGCATCCAGGAGCTTGGGCTGAAGATCGCCCCGGCTAAGACGGTGGCGATGTAGTTCGGTGCGGCGGCGCGCCTGGAGGGTGTAACCGTTTTCGTTGGCGGAGAGGACGTCATGGTCCAGCCCTCGATGAGGTACCTCGGGGTTATTTTCGATAGGGCCCTGTCATTCAAGCCACATTTTGAGTATGTGAGGGCGAAGGCCGAGAAAGCCGCGTGTTCGCTTTGGAGGCTACTGCCGAACCTGGGTGGACCCGGGGAGACGAGGAGGCGTCTTTACGTCAATGTGGTGCACTCGGTGATACTCTACGGCGCTCCGCTGTGGAGTCATCGCCTGAGTGCCTACAAATCCTACCGGGGCCCGTTGTTAGCCGTCCAGCGCAGAATGGCCCTCCGGGTGATTCGAGCGTATCGTACGCTCTCCCTGGAGGCGACATTGCTGCTGGCGCGGATCCCACCGCTCCTCCTTTTGGCGGAATGCCTCCGTCGGGTTCACGACAGGATCCAGGTTCTGAGAGAGCGCGGGGAGGACTTGCCGGAGAGCAAGCGCGATATAGTGAGGGAGGCCAAGGCACTCATCCGGGCGCAGTGGCGTTTGACCTTGCAGGGTGAAAACCTGCCTGGTGCGAGGGTAGGCGAGGCCATCCTGCCGGTTTTCGACCTATGGTTGGACCGCAGACATGGGCTGATGTCATTTCACATGACTCAGCTCATGGGTGGACATGGGTGCTTTGGGGAGTTCCTTTTCAGGATAAACCGGGAAGGGACTCCTCGATGCCACCACTGTGAGGCCGAGTTTGATTCATCAGAACACACGCTGGGTGAGTGCCCTGCCTGGCAACAGGACAGGGTGGTGTTGTGTGCCCTGATAAACGGGGTGGAGGTGACGTGGGAACGGCTGCTCCCCGCATGCTAGAATGCCGGGAAGCATGGTCCGCTGTGGCCCTCTTCTCTAAGTCAGTCCTGACTAGAAAAGGGGAAGCCGAGCGCACGAGAGAGGCTGCGGGTCGTAACCGCCGCGCCGACCAATACTAATTCGGGACGCGTTCTCGGGTGCCGGCTTGTTGCCGCCCCTTGACGCTGGCCATTGTGTCTGGGTCTGCGACAAACATACCCCTACGGTGACGACGCGTGCCGACACCACAGTGCCTTGTGGGTGGGGTGTTCCCTCGCCTTTCTTGGCCGGTGGCTATACGCTTGTCGGCACGTTAAAATGGTTTTGTACTACCGGATGAGACACGTTGTGGGCTGGGCTTAGTCACGCTGTGGGGGGTGGATTGTGCATATTCCCCTCTCCCGTGGTGGCTCTGACCCTCCCCCCCCCCCCCCCCAAGTTATCCCGAGGAAGCGTCATGTCATATGACGCAATAGTGATAGCGCATATCCTGCGCCTTTACCGTCATTGTGGGCACGATAAAGATTTTGGAGAGCTGATGCTTATACCCCCCCGGGAGTATCCTGCTGTATGGCCTGTTGGCCGTTTCCAGGTGCTCTCGGACAGGGGATGTTTGGATGGAGGTTAGGTTTTAGTGGGTAGGGGGCCCCCGCAATGCAATCGCAGGCAAACATACTGCGGCGGGGTGTCTCGAGTCCCACACTACCCTGACATTGCTTAGTACGGGTGTGCGTAAAAAGCATTTCCCCCTCCTAAAAAAAAAAAAAGGTTGGGGTCGTTTTTATGTACGATATGAGTGGCCTATTTCTTTCTCCTCGATATCAACACTGTTCCTTGCCACGGGGCGCTCAACGGAGAGTCGCGGACCACGACATTCTCCAACAATTCACATTTAAAAAAAAATATTTAAAAATACACGGAAGAGTTGGTTTAAAGTTAATACAATCACATCACAATAATATAAATCACTTACCTGCGTAATATTGTTGATTAAAACGAGGTAGTTTTTGAGCACCGATAGGAAGTTTACAAGCTTTAAATTCGCGGCACTTTTTCTGCAGAGCGGTAAAAGTTTCTACTGGCACTGTGTACCTTAACGTACGTACCGAAGTGCCTTACAGAGCCATCTATGATGTACTGCCTTACTTATCGCATGAAAATCTCGACGGTTGCTATATCACTATTTCATAAATTCGGTTAATATCATTTGTAATTGTGGTCAATGTTACATCCCCGGTCAAGGTTCGGTCACCTTACGGTATACCCAAAGACGATGAATCTATCCGACCCGCTTACAATCCATGAAATTTAAGATCAATGATTGTTAGAATTATTTTTTTCGACCAATCACGAGCTCTAAAATTCGTAGATTGAAAGCGAGTCGGACAGATTCATGGTCCTTGGGTATATCTACCAGATACGTTTCGAGTTATAAAGGGGCAAAATTATTTTTTCTCGGGCAGTTAGCGTGTCTGACAGAGAAAGCCTTAATACATTCATCTGGGTTAATTGACGTTTTCACTCACACTTGCACATTTTATATATGCCAACTATCAGGGACGCGCACGTGATTCTTATTCGTAAGAGTTCATATCTGATCAGATATAAACCTAAATTACTTATTATAATTATATATGGTTATATACAGGTTCATATACCAGGTGTCCCAACCCCCGCGGACAGTAGCATATATCTCCAAAACGAGCGTGATTTCAGAAAAACTTCTTTAACAAAAATTGTACTGTTTGACTTGGCGCACAAAACGTTCCTACAAATTTGTTAACATCCACTTCTGATTTCAAGAATCGACATACATCGTTCAGTTTTGTCTTATAACAGTTATTTATTATAATACAAAAGTAATATAATTATCAACGCAAATACAAGAAGCCATCGAAAATTCGATTCACATAACCAGAAGTTTGAGATATCCAGGGTTGAACTTTCGCTCGTTCGCGCTTCTTGCAAGCAATCCAACGTACAAATGAGTAGACCAAGCGTTGCCTTTTACAAAAACATTCTTTTCTTGAGCGTGTCAAAATTCAATGTTATGTATGTTGCACGATGATCACTACTTTCACGAAAACCATTATTCCGCCTCACATTTTCCGGTGTCATGGTCTTCCGCTCCTTAGTTTTCGATATCAAAATCTTCCGCTCCGTAGTTTTCAATGAAGAGGTCTTCCGCCTCATAGTTTTTGGTGTCCAGGCCTTTCGCTTCATAGTTTTCGGTATCCAGGTCTTACGTTCCATACTTTTCGATGTCCAGGTCTTCCACTCCATAGTTTCCGGTGACCAGGTCTTCCGCTCCATAGTTTTCGGTGTCCAGGCTTTCCGCTCCATAGTTTTGGGTATCCAGTTCTTCCACTTCATAGTTTCCGGTGACCAGGTCTTCCGCTCCATAGTTTTCGGTGTCCAGGTTTTCCGCTCCATAGTTTTGGGTATCCAGTTCTTCCTCTTCATAGTTTTCGGTGTTCAGGTCTTCCACTCCATAGTTTCCGGTGACCAGGTCTTCCGCTCCATAGTTTTCAATGAAGAGGTCTTCCGCCTCATAGTTTTTAGTGTCCAGGCCTTTCGCTTCATAGTTTTCGGTATCCAGGTCTTACGTTCCACACTTTTCGATGTCCAGGTCTTCCACTCCATAGTTTCCTGTGACCAGGTCTTCCGCTCCATAGTTTTCGGTGTCCAGGTCTTCCGCTCCATAGTTTTCGGTGTTCAGGTCTTCCACTCCATAGTTTCCGGTGACCAGGTCTTCCGCTCCATAGTTTTCGGTGTCCAGGTTTTCCGCTCCATAGTTTTGGGTATCCAGTTCTTCCTCTTCATAGTTTCCGGTTTCCAGGTCTTCCCTGTCATCATTTTCGGTGTCCAGGTCTTCCGCTCCATAGTTTTCGGTGTCTAGGTCTTCCGCTCCATAGTTTTCGGTGTTCAGATCTTCCACTTCATAGTTTTCGGTTTCCAGGTCTTCCGTTCCATAGTTTTCGGTGTCCAGGTTTTCCGCTCCATAGTTTTGGGTATCCAGTTCTTCCTCTTCATAGTTTCCGGTTTCCAGGTCTTCCGTTGCATAATTTTCGGTGTCCAGGTCTTCCGCTCCATAGTTTTCGGTGTCTAGGTCTTCCGCTCCATAGTTTTCGGTGTTCAGATCTTCCACTTCATAGTTTTCGGTTTCCAGGTCTTCCGTTCCATAGTTTTCGGTGTCCAGGCCTTCCGCTCCATAGTTTACGGTGTCCAAGTCTTCCACTTCATTGTTTTTGGGGTCCAAGTCTCCTGCTATGGGACAAAAGACCTGGACAACGGAAATTATAGAGCGGAAGATGTAGACACCTAAAACTATGGAGCACAGATCAAGAACGATGGAGATTTCAAGGTGGAAGATGATGGGGTTAACCCTGTAAGGGATCTTGTAGCCATATGGTTACAACGAACTTCTAGGTATCCTACAACATTTTTTATGAATTGTACACCTATATGTTGACATTTGGTAACAACTACAAACTTGACTTTTTTATATTAATTGCTTTAATATATTTTAATATATTCATATAAACAAGGTTTGTACCTAGGTATTTTTTTATACGTAGTAAGAAAACCATATTTTGAAATTGAAATATAATAGCGTGAACCTTACAGGGTTAATAAATTCGTGTTTAAATTCTTGGGAACTTAATTCCAAAAATGTAAACGTTGGAACCGATCATACGATTATAAACGTTCATTAAAAATGATTCTCGTGAAACTAGTGAATACCTTATACATATACAGAATTGGATTTTAATGCGAAACATTTAACGCTCCAGACGAGAATGTTTTCAGAAAATGAAACGCTTATGTTACTCCTCATTTGTACATCGATTGCATGCAACAGGCACGAACCGGCGAACATTCAACTATAGATATCTCAGACTTCCAGATATGCAAATCGAATTTTCGATGGCTTTTTGTACAATATTTGCGTTGATAATTATATTACTTTGGTATTATAATAAATAACTGTTATTGCAATCGGAAGTGGATATTAAAAAAATTTTAGGTAGGTACGTTTTGTGCACTAAGTTAAACGATACAACTTTTGTTAAAGAAGTTTTTCAGAAGTATAATCACACAGATATGGATTTATATCTCATAATGTATGGCTTCAACTTATAAGGAAACCGTCCCAGGTGTACCTACCTCGCCGATTTCGTTCATTCTGGTATACAGGGTGGACCAGGTTAAACGTCATTTTTTTGATACGTGATAGAATAAAAAAAAGTAGACTTCCATAAGAAAATTTTTTTCAAAAATGTCTCCTAACAAAGATACAGGGTGTCAAAGTTTCGATAAAAAAATGGTTTTCTCATCATAACTTTTAAACTACTTGATCGATTTCCATGAAATTTCGCACACAGGCTAACGTAGAATAGCTCTAAGCAATAATTAAATAATTTTTAAAAATTCTCCAGTGGCGTAGATACTAGCGGCCGGTACCCCCCTTTCCCCCTCCCAATGTTCGGTGCCACTGGATATTTTGCAAAGAAAATTTAATTATTGGATTTCCCGTTTAATTTAAAGAAAAAAATCTCAAAAACGAAGTCACAAATCAACAATTTGCAAGGGTGATTTTTTTCTTTAAATTAAACGGGGAATCCAATGATTAAATTTTCTTTGCAAAATATCCAGTGGCGCCGAAGATTGGGAAGGGGAAAGGGGGTACCGGCCCCCAGTATCTACGCTACTCGAGAATCTTTTAAAATTATTTAATTATTACTTAGAGCTATACGGCATTAGCCTGTGTGCGAAATTTCATGGAAATCGATCAAGTTGTTTAGAAGTTATGATGAGAAAACCATTTTTTTCGAAACTTTGACACCCTATATCTTTGTTAGGAAACATTTTTGAAAAAAATTTTCTCATGAGAATCTATTTTTTTTGTTGCTCTATCACATATCACAATTAATGGAGTTCAACCTAGCTTTGGCCTGCTCGCAACCCTATAAATTAAAATAAATATCTCAAAAACGAAGCCATAAATCAAAAATTTGCAAGGGTGATTTTTTTCTCTAAATTAAACGGGGAATCCAATAATTAAATTTTCTTTGCAAAATATCAAGTGGCGCCGAAGATTGGGAGGGGTAAAGGGGGGTACCGGCCCCTAGTATCTACGTCACTGGAGAATTTTTAAAAATTATTTAATTATTGCTTAGAGCTGTTCTACATTAGCCTGTGTCCGAAATTTCATGGAAATCGATTAAGTAGTTTAGAAGTTATGATGAGAAAACCATTTTTTTTTCGAAACTTTGACACCCTGTATCTTTGTTAGGAACCATTTTTGAAAAAAATTTTCTTATGAAAGTCTACTTTTTTGTTGTTGTTCTATAACATATTTTTAAAAAATGACGTTTAACTTGGTCCACCCTGTATAATATGTTATTCTACATCAAAATCTTAGATACGTCTTTTTTTTTATCTGTGGAAAATATTTCTAGGGGGTGAAATTAACCCTCAGTTGACAACTCCTACACTAAAAAAAAAGTAACAATATTAGGAATAATTTTGGTTAAATCAGCTATATTTTCTGGCTGCTGTGGCCACAGCCAGAAATATTATTAAAGTAGCTAGACAAATATGGCTGGTCAAATGGACCTGAAACAGTAATATCATATAGCTAGATCAACAGACTGAGGAAGTTTTTTTTATATCAGCAGTCTAATCAAAAGAGGTGAAGAAAAAAAACTGTAATAATTATGCAGTATTGCTATCTTAGCTATACGGTATAGCTGAACGAACTATTCGGTAAGTGAGAGTGGACTATACTGTATCATGAAGCAGGCTACGTGGTGTAGCTGACCGGAGTATACGATGTAGCTGGGCGGGATAGACGGTATAGCTGAATTGGCTATACCGCAACGTTAAATAAGTTACACGGTGTAGCTGAGCGGGGTATTTGCAAAAAGAAAACGCACGCAGTAACTTTACACTGCTACCCGCCGACTCGCCTGCCAATCCGCCTAGTAGAGTGTCGGTTTTTTCCCCTACCGGGACTCGAACCTGCGATCTTTAGGGCGAGCTGTTTCGAAACTGGGAATGCTTGCGCACTCTACCAGTTGAGTCACCGACTCTTCAACTGCTGTCGGTCGACTCCAGTCATATCGTATGTCCCGCTCTGTATTGGCCAGTTTGAAAGTTAGCTTCGGGCAGGCTTGGTCGGTACTCGAGTCATTTAATACGGTAGAAGTCGAGTCGGCAGTTAGAGTTGGTGTCAATTCGGGAGATCGAAGCGTCTAACCTCGAAATTGTGAATTATTTGTTATGAATTATTTATAATATTTTTTTTATAAATGAACAAACTTTTAATTGGAACAATAATAGGAATTCAATTTTTTAGTAACTACTAAGAAAAGTGCATTTATATTTATAGCTAAGCAGTATATACAGTATTACCTATTCAAAAATGCGCGCTCCCGCTTCTTCACGGTATATCTCAAAAACGGTTGATCGTACAAAAAAATGTATAGAATCAAACCTGTAGAGAATACTGTTTTCCGTAAATTTTGTTAAAACTTCTTAAGATATCAGACTAGTCGGAAGCGAGATTTTCGCAAAAACTGATTTTCATGACCTTTGACCTTCGATATCTCGAGACGCACAAGGGTGAGCATATGAGACTTTTTGATGCTTCATTAGAACATCAAAACAAAGATCTCTGCAAAAATCCTAGCTTGCTTTCTCTCATTCCGCACAGATGGAGTTTTTATATACCTTATTTCCCTGGACTATACCGAATGTCGCGCGGGAAACCGATCAGGCGACCTGAATCCCTCAGGGGGCCTCCTGAATTTCTCTGAATTTGACTTCGGCAGTGCAATTTATGAATCATTCTAGCACCGTCCAAGCACTGCCAATTATTCGGTATAGTGGACAAAATATGAAAAGTTAAACGCGGCAAGTTCTTTTTTATTAAAATTTGTTTATAAGTTTTTTAGTCGAATTTTGTAGTAACTTGATTTACAATAATTTTCCTTTCAAATTATGCCTTTTACTTTTTATATATAAATCTTGAACATGGCGATCTTAATTGATTTCAAATCTTTTTTGGGAAATACTTTACGTATCAATTTTTGTTGGCACTGAATGAACATGCCGCCTTTTTTTTACAGAGAATCTGTTTTTGTGGTAAAATTGATGAAAAACAACTAAGACGTAGTGATCGAATTAAAAACAAGCCAGAAATTTCATACAAAGAAGATCATTATCTTAATGCATGTACACTAGTAAATGATGTCCCTAAATCATTTGATGAAATAAAATTTCGGGATGATAAAATTCAGTGGGAGCAAGCAATAAAAGAGGAATTATGTTCTCTTATGCAAAATGAAACATGGACCTTAGTACCTTGCCCATCAAATAAAAATATTATTGACAGTAAATGGATCTTTACAATTAAAAATGATGCTTCAGGGAAATTCTGTAGATTTAAGCAAGATTAGTTGCAAGAGGTTTTTCACAAGAATATTTATCTGATTATGACGAAACTTTTGCCCCTGTGTGTGTGTTGCTCGGATAACTTCTTTTCGATTAATGATTGCTATTGCAAATCAATATGATTTAATTATACACCAAATGGACGTCAAAACAGCTTTTCTCAACGGTTTTCTTGAAGAAGAGATTTTTATGAAAATTCCTGAGGGAGTTAACGCACCTCCAAATTATGTATGTAAATTAAATAAAGCTTTGTATGGATTAAAACAAGCTGCTCGATGCTGGTTTCAGCGTTTCGATGAAGTTCTTAAACAACACGAATTCGTTGATTCAAAAGTAGATCGATGTTTATACAGGGTGTTCGGAAAAAACACCGACACAGAAATAGGGGTGATAGGTTACGTCATTACAAGTATTTTGATATAAGGGACCTATACCCGCAAGCGCCCCCTTCTGGAGATATCAACTTTTCAAGTTTATAACGACCGAGGTTGATCAAAGTAGAATAATATTGTATTGTAGAGTTTTTTTTCTACCTGTACAATTGAAAAACAAATGAAAACTCCTTGTATCCGCATCATCTTCGAAAAGTACAAGGACTTGAGCCAAGCGGTTATCCTTTCCGCAAGCAGTTTGCGCAGTGGCACATCTATCCAGAATCGTTTCCGATGTTGCATGGACATGGGTGGCCGTCATTTTGAGCATTTGCTGTATTACATTGTTTTTGTATCTCGTAAAATTAAATATTCGTTACCATCTTGATACGTTTCTTATTATTCTACTTTGATCAACCTCGGTCGTTATAAACTTCAAAAGTTGATATCTCCAGAAGGGGGCGAGCTTGCGGGTATAGGTCCCTTATATCAAAATACTTGTAATGACGTAACCTATCACCCCTATTTCTGTGTCGGTGTTTTTTCCGAACACCCTGTATATTTTGGACAGGGGAAATATAACTAAGAATATTTATGTCCTTTTATATGTTGATGATCTTTTGATTATAACTTTTGATAAAATGACTCTTTTGAATTTTAAACAGTATTTGATGACGAAATTTTCAATGAAAGATATGCAAGAAATAAAATCATTCTTGGGTATACGTGTTGAAAGAACTGTAAACAAAATAACCTTAGATGAAACTTTCTATTTAGAGTCAGTTCTCAAGAAATTCAATATGAGCGATTGTAAAGCTGTTAGCACTCCATTGCCCACGAAATTAAATTACAAAGAATTAAATTCAGATGAACATTACGACGCTCCTTGTAAGAACGTAATCGGTTGTTTAATGTACGCAATGTTGTATACTCGTCCCGATTTGTGTCTAGCTCTTAATTTATTAAGTAGATTTCAAGTTAAAAATAATAAAGAGCTATAGCAAATCCTAAAGAGTGTTCTGAGATATGTTAAAGGGTCATTAAAATTAAAGTTAACGTACGAAAAATGTGATTATGAAAATCCATTAACTGGTTATGTAGACGCTGATTGGGCTGGTGATGAATTAAATCGACAAAGCACCACGGGTTACTTATTTAAAATATTTGATAAAAATATATTAAGCTGGCAAACAAAGAGACAAAACTCAGTAGCAAAATCTTCAACTGAAGCTGAGTACATGGCGCTTTTTGAATGTGTCAAGAAGCTTTTGTTGGCTTCGATCTCTATTAGGCAGCATTAAAATTGACTTATTAGATCCTATAATTATTTATGAAGACAATAATGGATGCATCGCGATAGCAAATAATCCAACGGATCATAAAAGTTCAAAACATATATATATATATATCGATATAAAATATCATTTCACACGAGAAAAGATTGAGCAAAAACAAGTAAAACTTGTTTATATTCCAACAGGTAAACAACTGGCGAATACTTTCACTAAGGCACTGGCAACTGTACAATTCACAATTATCTGGAAACAGCCTGGCCTCATGGAATCTTAAATCAAAATGTATTTTATATGATTTTATAAGGAAAGTACAAATGATAAAAGTGCTTATCACGGGTCTGATTAGGTTTTAGGGCTTTCCCCAATCCCTGGCAACAAATGTTGGACCTATCTATGTGTAATAAGTTATCCCCACATTAATATGACTAATTTAGTATTAAATTAATTTATTTTGAGTGGGAGTGTTACGGGGAAATAGTTTCAGTTGACTTTTTAAAAAGGGAGGCACTGGCTATACCTGAGTATAGTCAGTGCTACTTTATTTCTTCTCTTTTATTAAGTACAATATTATCACTATTTTTAGAAGTCTGTCACAATATGGCACGTATGTTGTATTGTGAAGAGGAGGACTCTCGAAGCAGAACTGCCGCCCTAGGTATTTAGGCCGGCTTATATAGGTCACTCGTGGTGAGATAAGGGGGTGCCTATCTACGCTTAACAGGGAGTATTGATATATATACAAAATAAGTTAATTTAATTTAACTATTTTGAATAAGACAAAGACTCTGTATGTGCTATAGAGCAGTGGTTATAAGTTTAGAGGGTGAGATGAGGACGTATATGTTTATCTCTCCCTAAGAACCCACGCGTGCATTATCTTACTTAAAATATATACAAGTGACGTATGAAACTCTCGAGAAGAAATAGAAGGGACAAGGAGTCTGCTTTGTGAGACTTAGTTCCTCTCTGGCAGTGAAGCTGCGAAGGCCTCCAAATATAATATCTAAAATTCCCACTCACACACACACAACGTTGAATTTATCTTTAATCAATTCCTTGCCAAAATTCCATAATCCAATAGTTGCATTCATTGCATTTGACAGGTCAGTATATAAATTGGTAGTATAATACGAAAGAGGAAATATATCATTTTTCTTAATTCTGTCATTATTAGAATTGGTTAACTTAGATTAATATAATCTTAGTTTCTACGTTTAGTTAGTTCAGTATATTTTAAATTGTTTGTGTTATTTACAATTTGTTACAGATCGTATGCGAACCCGAGGGGGTTTCTTTTGAACGAGGGATCATCCACTTGTTGTTCCAAGAACCTGCTGCATTACTTCTTTCGGCGAGCTGGATCTGCTGTCTCGAGTGCATGGACGTACGTCACTTTAAATGGATGAATATCCTTTAATACCTCCGAACCGTAGACTTGCTAACCTCTGATTCTAACCTTTCTTGCCATAGCCCGAATATTCGTTCGAGGGTTATTCCTTACTCTTTCTAGCAGAGCATCGATATTTTGCTGCATCTATATTCTTCTGGAACTTCCTAAAATAATTATAAAAACCCTATATAATTCAGCCCGAACAAGTACAATCTTATCGGACTATACCTTATTGAGGAGATTTTTCGACATAATGATTCCGAAACATTTTTATCGAGAAGTATATATTTCTAACATGCGGTAGTGTTCACGAATATTGTAAAATATCGCAGGAATGTTACAGAAAAGTTACTTGCAAGAACGTGCTTTGTGGGGTGCAAATGATGATATTTTCTAATCCATCGTTACACCAGAGGCGAAGAAGAGATGAAATAGAAGTGAGGTACATGTAGACTTCACGTTTGACAGGTTGAAACATGTGATTGTATAATACGAAAGAGGAAAAACTTATATCGATAAAGAAAAAAAAATAAAGTATTTACTCTATTATTGTAATCCAATTCCATTATATCCCTTATTTTTCTGCCATGACTTTGATTGTTGATAGTGGATGGATCAAGCAATAAATTTGATTTTTCTTCGCTATCAGCAATTAAAGTCGTGGCAGAAAAATAAGTGATACACAATGTTATTGGATTACAATAATGGAGTAACTACTTTATTATTATTTTTTCTTTATCGATATGTTTTTCCTCTTTCATATTATACTATCACACACGTTTCAATTTATATACCGACCTGTCAAACGTGAAGTGTACATGTATGTACCTCACTTCTATTTCATTTCTTCTTTGCCTTTAGTGTAACGATCGAAATTACAAAATATCATCATTTACACCCCGCAAAGCACGTTTTTGCAAGTAACTTTTCTGTAACATCCTGTGATATTTTACAATATTCGTGAACACTACCGTATGTTAGAAACATTCCTTTACGCATAATATATATTTCTCGATAAATTCGCGAATGTTGCAAAACATCGTAGAAACATTTCTGAATCATTACGTCGAAAGATCTCCTCGATAAGGTACAGCTCGATAAGATTGTACTTGTTAGGGCTGAATTATATGGGGTTTTTATAATTATTTTAGGACGTCCCAGAAGAATACAGGTGCAGCAAAATATCGATGCTGTGCTGGAAATTTATTTACGAGTAAGGGCGAAATTTCAGCGGTGCATGCAAAAGGATTTCTTAAAACTATTCCAACGTCACGAGTTAATATATGTAACAACATATATACTGTCATAAGTGGTATCTTTACATGTGATGAAACGATTCGTCACGGTCATTGGAAGAGTAAACAGTATGTCCGATGGCAAACTCCAACTTTTGAATTTCCCTGACATTTGGCCGGAAGTGGTTGGGTCGTTTCTCTAGTCATTCATAGAATTGGTTTCGGGAGAATGCGCTGCGGTCTTACGAGCCGTAAAAGCGAGAAGTGTCAAGCGTCTGGGGCCCCTTTCTCTAACTCGCTCGCAAAGTTGCGTATACGCATCTTAGCCAATAGACCAATCAGGACCAAGTCTTCCGTTGTGGTGGGGATCCTGATTGGTCTACTCGCTAAGAAACGTATATGTTTCTCTTGCAAGGGAGTTAGAGAAAGGGGCCCCTGATCTCCCAGTAGCTGTCAATTCGGGAGATCGAAACATCTAACCTCGAAATGTTTAATTTGTAAATAATGGTGAATAATGTGTAGAAGTGATAGGAAATAATCATACCGGGTTTCTCTTCGATGAGATTCCCCAAGTGTTTAAAAATCGGTGTCCGATTTTTGATATAACTGTTGCTTCAACTTCCAGGTATATTAATTGTAAGTATTACTGCAGAACGAGTAGGTTAGAAGATTTTCATAAAGACTCATGATTTTCTGACATGTTATCTCGTACAGGTGCAACTGAAGCGGATCTAGCTCTGTCCTGTCCGTAAAAAGATGACTCGATGGACATTGGAGAATGTCAGACTTGTCACCGAGCGCCTATTACCCACGGTACATTAATTGTAATACGCGCTTCTCGTTTCAACTATTCCAGCGTTAAATAACTTTTACTTCTTTCAAGCTAATAACCTTTTATGAACTGTTCGTGGTAGGAGGCAGCGATCAATAATAGCGACTCGTCGTAGACAAGTGTGCCGAACTACTACTGCGATAATGTGCCCAAGCTCACGGTCTATTCTGCGATTAACGTTAACGTAATCGTGATTATGCTCGGGTGATGGGTATTCCAAAAGAGGTAAAGTTGATACTAAACATCGGACGCTCTGTAAGCTGACTTGCTAGTGTATGCTTCGCAACTGGAACATCATCGCAGGAATAATTTGTCACAATCATTGATCGCTGCCCCCTACGATCAACAATTCGTACAAGAGGTAAATACTTTCAAAGAAGTGAAAGTTATTTAAAGCAGGAATAGTTGAAATGAAAAGCGCATATTGCAATGAAAATACCGTGGGTGAAAGGCGCTCGGTGATAAGTTCGACAATGTCTGAGTCGATCGACTCATTTTCTTCAGGATAGGACAGGAGTCACATCCTCTTTGTTTGCACCTTATGAAAGGGGACATGCAAGAAAACCGTCAAAAACTTCATGAAAATCTTGTAACCTACTCGTTCTGCAGTAATTACTTCCTTAATCACTGGAAGTTGAAGCCAAAGTTATGGACACCGATTTTTAAACACTTGGGGAAACTCATCGATGAAACCCGAATAATTATTTATCACTTCTACACGTTATTCATTATTATTTACAAATTAACAATTTCGAGGTTAGATACTTCGATCTCCCGAATTGACAGCTACCGGCAGATCAGGGGCCCCTTTCTCGAACTCGCTCGTATCTTTGCGTGCACGCATCTTAGCGAATAGACCAATCAGGATCAAGTATTCCGTATCAGGAAACGTATACGCATCTTAGCGAGTAGATCAATCAGGACCCCCACCACAACGGAATACTTGATCCTGATTGGTCTATTCGCTTAGATGCGTATACGTAACTTTGCGAGTGACTTGAGAAATTTATTTACGAGTAAGGGGGCAAAATTTCAGCGGTGCATGCAAAATGATTTCTTAAAACTATTCCGAAACGTCTCGAGTTAATATGTAACAACATATATACTGTCATAAGTAGGATCTTTACATGTGATGAAACAATTCGTCACGGTTATTGGAAGAGTATACTTATTGTTAGAGTTAAAGGTAAAATGTCTACATGTGGATTTCTGAAGACGACCAAAATATAAGAAAAATCCGATGGCCTGTAAATTCGAAAGCGGTATGTTTTATTTCTCCAAAATACTAAAGCAAAGTGAAAAATATAAGGGCACTCTAGTTTATAAATCCCTTTCAAAATATCACGAGAATAAATCAAAAGTAACGTGGTTCTAATTAATTAGCTCGTATCGGTATAAAATGTGAGATTTTAATTTGGTGGTAATAAAAAGCTATTCTCCTACATGTAGGTACGTATTCTCCTCATGAATAAATTCCAAAAAGTAATGAAATTCCCCCACAATAGCAGATTCTCTGTAAAAAAAGGCGGCATGTTCATTCAGTGCCAACAAAAATTGATACGTAAAATACTCTCCAAAAAGATTTAAAATCAATTAAGATCGCCATGTTCAAGATTTATATATTGTAACGACGCTACCCGGCGCTACCGGGTAGTCGCACACTTCGGCACGCTCTCTGACTGGCCCAGCTCGGGTAAGACAGCAGATAAAGATATGTTGGGCGCCAGGTGTCCCGAGACACCAGAGATATTCGCGATAGGCCACAATCAGATCACGTGAACCGGAAACGGAACTCCGCTAGCTCAGCCCCATATCGGCGAAGGAGAGGGGCGGGGTCGCGAGACACAGAAACGAATTTGAGGCGGCTTTTAATCAAAGAAATAACACTTAGGGTTTATTGAGAGAATACTTATGCTATGTAATAGAGTCGGATAGCGCAGATATCCGACAATCACACGAAGACGGCACGCGACGATAATACACGGAAATACGCACGAAGACAACAGATAACCGAATTCGCAACGATCGCGGAGATACGCCCGAAGACAGCAGATAACCGAATTCGAATCGCAACGGTCGCGAGATACGCCCGAAGACAGCAGATAACCGAATTCGAATCGCAACGGTCGCGAGATACGCCCGAAGACAGCAGATAACCGAATTCGAATCGCAACGGTCGCGAGATACGCCCGAAGACAATGCGCTCGGAAGAAAAGAATCACCGGCACTAACGGTAATCGCGAGTCGATACTAGACAACAGAGAGTAAAGAGTCGAGAGTCGAGCACACGGAATGCTTCACAAAGATTTCACCGTACTATCGGCACTAGATATTCTCCTACGCCGGTAACTGCACTACCGGCGTTACATATTCTACTAAATTGGTGCCGAGCTCAATTCGTCCCAGGAAATTCGGTTGCCGGATGCTACCGAATTTCCCAAGCATCCCCCGATATAATAGCTTAAACGATATCACTACGCGATCACACACGATCGACGATCAACACACGAAACGAAAAGATAGAGATATTACAATTCTACGCGAGTACACGGGTCCGCTACCTCCACGCGATAAACGATAAACGATAGGCCTTTCAGGGGCAATACGATATTAAAAGAGACTAAGAGATTCTACTCACGGCCACGTGTCGCTAATAGGAAACCGGCTTACCGGAAAAGGTCCGCAGATGACGGCTTAGTCGCTGACGTCCAGTCGCACCGCTGGTCCGCACGAAAGAGGAAGAGTCCAGGGATCGCTGCGGCTCGTTAGGCGGAGAGAAGGCCCTTCCCCACTCTAGGAGCCCTTTACGCAATCTAATTGGAGATCGATTTCCCCCGCTGATTTGCATGCGCGACGCTGCTATTACCGCTGCGCGCCCGCTCCGTAGATCGCCAATCGAAGACAATATCGCCTTCCTTGTTGGTTCGGATGCGTGCGCAGCTCGCTGGATTTCTCCGTGGTTCCGGAACTATCCCCTCACGGATGACGACTTGATGGATCCCTCCGGAACATTCCCCTGCGGGATCACGCGGAGGATCCCGATACGGAGTTAGCCCTCGAAGATTCCTCCGGAACATTCCCCTGTGGGATCACGCGGAGAATCTCGATGCGGCGCTAACTCCCAAATGGTCCATCCGTGCCGAAGAAACGGGGTGCCTGTCTACACAGGTTACGTTCCTCGCCGGGTACGCTGCTCGTTTACAAGTCCCAGTCCTGCGCCTGGCAGGGAAGTCGTAGGCATCTTGCCGCACGGCATCTGGCGCTCGTTGCAGCCCCTTGTCCTCCAGCTCCAGCGTCCTTGCAGCTCTATTTTACCCTTACAGATCTAGATACGGCAGCCGGTTCTAACAAAACTAATTATTAACGCTCTAAATAATGCTCTGGGGATGGCGGGACCGGCGCACAGTGGTCAATTTCCGTGATGTAGGTGGAAAAAATGTACAAAAATTAATTTTACAAATCTCGAAAATAGTTATGTATGTAGTTAGCTAAATAACTGTAGCATAATATGCTATAGAAGTTGCAGGTCTAAACACGCTATGCTCGATACGGCGCACAACCAAAGATGTAGCATTAGGTTGACGTACTTAGTCTACCGTGATTAATTATATCGATATCGTTGGTACGGTTTGTCGTGATACATTATTGTGTTTTGGTATTGTTAGGTTGTGTTTTTATCTACGTTAAAACATACATTCGGTAAGTAAAATATGCGGGACACTTCTAAATTATTTAATTTTATTGACATGTGTATTTCAATATCTTTCTGTTGAATTACAAAAAAAGTTTCATAAAGTTTCAAAGCCAATGTTATTGTGTTTTATAGATTAGAGTGTGTACTATAAAATCATAATAAACACATAGTCATCATTTGTCATCTGGAAGAATTATTTTCATTTTTAACTGTTCTGACAAGCGATGCACAGTGGGACGAAATCCCGGAAAGCTGGCCAAAATTCGAAAACGCGTATTAATCAAGGTGAAATTCAGTATTCAGGGGTTTTTAAGGTCGCTGATTACGAATCCAAAATCAAAATTTCGAAAAACAATATGGCGGATCCAATATGGCGGAAAGGTTCCTCAAAAATTGATCGAATCTGGATGAAATTGAGTACTCGGGGGTTTTTGGGGTTGCTAATTACGAATCCAAAGTCAAAAGTTAGACAAACAATATGGCGGATCAAATATGGCGGAAATGTTCCTCAATAATTGATCGAATCTAGGTGAAATTGAGTACTCGGGGATGTTTGGGGTCGCTGATTATGAATCCAAAGTCAAAATTTCGAAAAACAATATGGCGGATCCAATATGGCGGAAAGGTTTCTCAAAAATGGCATGTGTGTTTAAATATCTTTTTGTTGAATTACAAAAAAAGTTTCATAAAGTTTCAAAGTGTTATTGTGTTTCGTAGGCTAGAGTGTCTACTATAAAATTATAAGAAACATATAGTCGCCATTTGTCGCCTGGAAAAATTATTTTAATTTGTTACTGTGGTTGTGGTTGTTCAAGGAAAGGGCAACACGAAGGATGGAAATACTGCTAGACGGTTTTTCAAAAATGCAGAGAAGGTGTCAGAAATAACTAGAATAGTTAAAAAATCTCATAGTACGTTTTTTCACAATTCTAGATGCATTGTCAAGTGGATATTCTTTCAATTTGGCAGAATTCGAAAAGTATAACATAGAAACTGCAAAACACTATGTGAATTTGTATCCTTGGTATCCAATGCCTGTAAGTCTGCACAAAATTCTTATCCATGGTGCAGCTGTAATGGATTACCTAATCTGTCCAATTGGCCAATTGTCCGAAGATGCGTTAGAAGCTAGGCATAAGGAATTTAGAAAATATCGAGAGCATTATACCAGAAAAGTTTCCAGAACGAAGTGTAATGAAGAAATTTTACACTCATTGTGTGTGTGTGTGTGTGTGTGTTAACCCTTTCAGAACGGCCGCCGTACATGTACGTTTTACATAACGTTGTACATATACGGCGGCCATCCTGAAAGAGTTAATATCATCGGATCCTGTTATTAGCAGCATTAGACCTTTACAAATCCGGAACAATGGAACTCTTTCGAAAGAAGTCAGATCCCTTCTTCACATTCCCCAAGAGAGTTTTACACAAGAGGGGGTTCTGATGATAACCGTGATGAAGATGATGAGGAGGAAGAGTGTTGTTAAGTTTTCATGTAATAATATTAACACATTAATCACATCTTCATTGTCTATATATTACAGTTTTTGTAACATACTATCAACTTGATTTATTTTTATTATGTTGTACTGCAAAACACAGCGACGCATCGATTTTCGAAAATCTCGTTCGCCATATTGGATCCGCCATCTTGAATTTTTGAAATCTGACTTCAGATTCGTGATCAGCGATCCAAAAAACCCCTCTATACCAAATTTGGCATGAATCCGTTGATTTTTGAAAACCTCGTCCGCCATATTGGATCCGCCATTTTGAATTTTTTAAATCTGACTTTAGATTCGTGATCAGCGACCCAAAAAACCCCTCTATACCAAATTTGGCATGAATCCGTTTATTCATTTAATTAATTCCACCTAAATCACGGAAATTGACCACTGTGCGGCGGTGCGACGTAAAGGACTTCGTCACATTGTAACGTGCACGATTTGCAACGTTACAACTCCCCCCTACTTCGAAAGGGCCGAACGGCCTGTTAGCCGAATATTCCTACGCGAACGTAGCCGGAAATTAACTCAATATATAGCGACCCCGTGATTTTACTCGATCATCATTACGACAAAATATTCTACTCGATAGAAATGTGGAACCATGAACCGTTAAATATCATCATTAATAGACGAGATTGCTATTCAAAATAGAAATTAATCACATTAATCAAAATTAAAATGGATCAATAAAATAATTAGTAAATTAATAAAATTAGTAATAAAATAAATAAAATTTCAAATAATTACAGAAGGGTATGGACGTTAACTCTACAATTCTTGGCGGAGGTAGTGTAGTGTAGTGAGTGAGATATGGGGCGAAACTCTGCCTATTTACTGCGTTTGGCGAACCTGAAAGGATCTAATATCTAAGTTTGACGGAGGCTATGTTAACGAGGTGGGTGAATGATGAGTGTTATTATGTTATAGAATATACGTTTATTCAATCGTTAGCTAGAAGGTAAGGTAGAGGAAAATCAGTACTCGGCGATCCCAAATAGTATGGCGAGATAAAGTAGACCGGCCGCAAAGATATTGAGATAGCAGATAGCAGATTTTATGTCGGGACGACACGGCGTGGTTGTTCCATCCGTCAGCGGCGGGGGTCCCTAGCCTGTGCGTAGGCAATCACATGTTCGGTACCGTCTATAACTTGAGTTAGAACCGCGCCTAATCCACTTCCACTCGCGTCGGTTTGCAGCGAAAAAGGAAGTCCGAAATCCGGTCGAGATAATGTAGGTGCGGAGGTCAATCGTAATCGTATTTCGTCAAAGGCGGTTTGTTGTTGATCCGACCAAGTCCAACGTTCGTCTTTTTTCAGTAGGTTAGTCAAAGGACTAGCAAGCGTAGCGAAATCCGGAATAAAACGTCTATACCAGGACATTCCTAAAAATCGGCGAAGTTGTTTCACGTTATGAGGGACCGGGTATTCTAAGACGGGAGTAATTTTGTCCGGATCGACTTGTAACCCACGGCGATTTACGAGGAAACCGAGGTATTTTACTTGGGAACAACAGAATTCACTTTTGTCCGGATTAATAACGAGACCGGCGGTTTGAATCGTACGTAAGACTTTCCGTAACCACTCAAGGTGGTGTTCAAAGGTTTCTGTAACTACGATAATATCGTCTAAATAGGCGAATGCGTGTGGTTCCATTTCGGGTCCTATTAAACGGTCTAATAAACGTTGGAAAGTAGCAGGAGCACCGGTGAGTCCGAAAGGCATTCTTAGGAAATGGAATAATCCTCGACCGGGTACAGTGAAGGCTGTTAATTCGCGACTCTTTTCCGCGAGAGGTACTTGGAAGTAAGCCTGACTTAGATCAATAGTCGAAATGTACCGAGCACGACGTAGTTTATCTAAAATGACACTCATGTTAGGTAGTGGGTAGGCATCTTTCTTAGAAATCTCGTTCAATTTTCGGAAATCGATACAGAAGCGGTACGTTCCGTTGGGTTTTTTAACCATTACTATGGGAGATGATCATTCACTATGAGATGGTTCAATGATGTTATCGGCTAACATTTTATCAACTTCCGCGACGATGACCTCGTGAATTTTTGGGGAGACTTGATAATACCCTTGTTTAATGGCCGGATGGTCGCCTACGTCGATAGTGTGTTGGGTTAAGGTAGTCAAACCGAGTTTATTCGGAGTTGGCGGTATCTCCGTTTTCGAAAAGGTCGCGAGAATTTCCGTTTCTGTTTGAGTGAGCTCGCTAAGGCCATAACACGTAAACACGCGTTCCGCGTCCGATAGTTTTCTTTCAAAGGGATATTGACGAGTCGGTCGAGAATCAAAACACCACGTTAACCTTTTAAAGTCAATCGAGATACCAAAGGATGATAGAAAGTCGATTCCGAGGACGCACGTCAAGGCTAGCGCGGGGAGAATGCGGGCTCGGATGTCTCTAATTTCACCTTCGAGTTCCACGGGTAGGTTTACTTCTTCCGAAATGCCTGCGAATTGGCCGGTCGCGGTACGGACTTGTCCTCTAGGAGTGACTCTGATCGGTAATTTTAGTTTTTCTACTAATGCCACGGCCCGGGGTCCTAAGAAAGTTCGACTGGCTCCCGAATCGACTAAAGCAACTAGAGGGTGCCCTTTTATAAGAACTGTAAGATATACAAGCGAATGAGGATTGTCATTGTCAGGAGGATGATAATAGAATTCGTCCGCGGTAGTCCGGGTTATAGGAGCCGTATCAACCGCGCTTATCGACTCCTGTTTGTGTTTCCCGAGCACTTAGGACATGTCGACTTCGTAACGTTTTCATTACCGCACCCGAAACAAAATTTTCGCCGAGAATCAACACATTCTCGGTAACGGTGTCCGGTTTTCCGACAATTCCAACACAACCGGGTGGATCGCGAAGTGGATGATTCCGCGTTAGTAGTAAGGGCAGGATTATTCGCGGAAGGTACTCGGTCCGGTTCCGCTGTAGGAAGGAAAGGATTAGTAGAGGAGGTATTCCGAGTGTTCGATAAGGCAGCAAGAGTATCTTCCGAATCTTGCAGGGTAGCTAAGGTAGTTGAAGTAACTCTACCTCCATGCGAAGGGTTCTTTGGACTACGACACGCGAGATCCGGGAACAACGATCGTTCCGGGGTCGGTGGGGGACGAAAGGTCTTAGCGATATCGAAACTCTTTTCAATCCGTGTCGCTCTAATCTCTAGCTCGTCCAAGTTTTCAATTTCCGTCCGGTGTATCGCGACTTGTAGACGAGGCTGCATATTACGATGAGCGCAGTTAAGCTGTTCGGACTCACTCCATACTGGTCGTAGTCGTCCGAAAAGAATGCGTAAGCATGTAAGATAGTCGGCGACGGGTTCGTCATTGCCCTGCGTAGGGCGGAAAATTTCTTCGCGTAACCCGAATTGGAAATCAACGTCGCTAAACCTGTTACGCCACTCATGTTGGAAAACTTCCCAAGAGGTAAATCTGTCGCGCTTGCTGCGAAACCAATGTAATGCGATTCCGGATAGAAAGAAAGGGAGGCAACATAACAACTCTGTATCGTCAACCGGGGCGATCAATCGACCTTCCTCGACGCGTAGGAGAAACCCCACAAAAACAGATTCTCTGTAAAAAAAGGCGGCATGTTCATTCAGTGCCAACAAAAATTGATACGTAAAATACTCTCCAAAAAAGATTTGAAATCAATTAAGATCGCCATGTTCAAGATTTATGTATTAAAAGTAAAAGGCATCATTTGAAAGGAAAATTATTGTAAATCAAGTTACTAAAAAATTCGACTAAAAAAATTTATAAAAAAATTTTAATAAAAAAGAACTTGCCGCGTTTAAGTTTTCATATTTTGTCCACTATGCCGAATAATTGGCAGTGCTTGGACGGTGCTAGAGTGATTCATAAATTACACTGCCGAAGTCAAATTCAGAGAATTTCAGAAGGCCCCCGCCTAATCGGTTTCCCGTGCGACATTCGGTATACTGGTGGTATCATATTATAAGTGTATGAATTTATTTAAAATCATAAGTGCATAAACATCGAGTATAATTCTGTCTGAATTTTTTATTTTGAAGAAAAAAACGCGGCAAGTTCTTTTTTATTAAAATTTTTTTATAAATTTTTTTAGTCGAATTTTTTAGTAACTTGATTTACAATAATTTTCCTTTCAAATGATGCCTTTTACTTTTAATACATAAATCTTGAACATGGCGATCTTAATTGATTTCAAATCTTTTTTGGAGAGTATTTTACGTATCAATTTTTGTTGGCACTGAATGAACATGCCGCCTTTTTTTACAGAGAATCTGTTTTTGTGGGGGGATTTCACTACTTTTTGGAATTTATTCATCGGGAGAATATGTACACCCGGGGATACGGTATCTGTCGCTGGTGACTTTTTTTAAACGTTATTTTTAAACGTACTAACCAATGAATAATTAATTCTCATGCGCTCATTAGCTACGGTGACATCTACTCTCGTGAATGAAAGTATGAGGATTATTAATTATTGGTTAGTACGTTTAAAAATAACGTTTAAAAACAGTCACCAGCGACAGATGCCGTGTCCCCGGGTGTACATGTAGGAGAATAGTTTTTTATTATTAAGTATTACTGCAGAACGAGTAGGTTAGAAGATTTTCATAAAGACTCACGATTTTCTGACATATCATCTCGTACAGGTGCAACCGAAGAGGATCTAACTCGTGTCCTGTCCGTAAAAAGATGACTCGATGGACATCGGAGAATGTCAGTCTTGTCAGCGAGCGCCTTCATCCATAGTACCCATAGTACTTTCATTGCAATATGGGCTTTTCGTTCCAACTATTCCTGCTTTAAGGAGGTTCGACTATCAGACGAAAACCAACTTACAGCCCTAATTTTTTTATATGATATACACGAATACTTTACACAACTAATACGAAAATTTGAGCAATATAGACCGTCTATAGTTTCTTCGTCATTTTATTCTAAAGTTGACCACTTTTAACATATCGCCTTATGGCAGACGATTGTACTAAGGTAGATTATCACTGACTTTAACACACATTCCGCCAACTTTAGACTTTGAAAGACTAGTAATTTGACAGATGAAATATTAAGGATTATGTAAAAAATAAGTAAATTGGGTTTTACCGTATAGTTGCAACGTAAGATTGTCATGAAATTCGTTTTGACTTCGCAAACCATTAGCATGCCATATTAACGATGAGAGACTTGGCAACACGGCAGCGAAACAGCTGTAAAGCTCGTCCACTTGCCGTTCCAAAAACCAGTCAGAATAGTTCATTCGTCGAGCTGGATCTAGCTAATTGTACGCTGAAACATGCTAAAGTCGTATTCAGCCTTGAGAAGATTTATTTTCAATATTGGTGGGTAATAAGTTAGTTCGAATAGGTGCACCTGAGAAAATATTGAATTGAGTTGCTATTGGGACGTAACAACGGCAATCCAGCAGTCTCATAACCGACAGAAATTACGAAAGTGATATTTATGTTAAATTATCTTAACAAATATTTAATTAAGAAATTACATCCCATAAAACACGTCTTTACAAGTAATTTTTGTGATATTCTTGGGATATTTTGCAATATTTTTGAACACTACCCTATGTTAGAAATATATCTTTCTCGATAAATTCACAAAGTTGCAAAACGTTATAGAAACATTTTGGAATCATTACATTGAAAGAAACAGCTCAATAAGACAGCTCGATAAGATTGTACTTGTCAGAGCTGAATTATATATGTGATTTCTATAATTATTTTAGAAAGACCTGAAAGAATACGAGAGCAGTGGAACACCGATGCTCTCCTAGAGAGAATAAGACTATAAGAAATAGAAAAGAATGTTCATCCTTTTAAAATGAAGTACATACATGCACCGGAGAAAGCAAATCCAACTCGACGAATGAACTATTCCGACTGGTTTTTGGAACGGCAAGTGGACGATCCCTCGTTCGTCAGAAGATTTTGTTCACAGATGAATCGAAATTCTACCGTGAGAAATCCTCACTGGGTAGAAGAAGTCGAAGGCGATGGAGTGGAGGCGATGAACTAAAAATAAAATAAAATTTAGTATATAAATCGAAACTTGTAGTAGGAAGGCAGAGGGCAAGCACCGATGAGAAAAAAAATAGAAATAAAGTATTATAGTTACCCCGATATTGTAGTTACTCCGATGATTTGTTCTTCTCCCACGACTTAGATTCTCCAATATGTAGAAATATACCGTCTTCCCATACTGACAGTATACATTCATTTTACCTCTAATATGCCGGAATTAAAAATCTCTAGAACTCTGCGGTACAATGCCACGGTAGGAATATCAAATTCTACCGACATGACATGCTTCGACAAGGTCTGTATCAACTTTAGCATTATATTGGGGGCACTGCACTAATCCTGTGGCACATTTTTCTATCTGAGAATCGTTCTGAAAAAAATAGAAATAAAGTATTATAGTTACCCCGATATTGTAGTTACTCCGATGATTTGTTCTTCTCCCACGACTTAGATTCTCCAATATGTAGAAATATACCGTCTTCCCATACTGACAGTATACATGCATTTTACCTTTAATATGCCGGAATTAAAAATCTCTAGAACTCTGCGGTACAATGTCACGGTAGGAATATCAAATTCTACCGACATGACATGCTTCGACAAGGTCTGTATCAACTTTAGCATTATATTGGGGGCACTGCACTAATCCTGTGGCACATTTTTCTATCTGGGAAAGCCGTGGTAGAAAAGTAGGAGATACGATAGAATTGGATTACAATAATGAAGTAATTATTTTATTATCTTTTCTTTATCGATATATTTTCCCTTTCGTATTATTAAAAGTTCCAATTATATATTATCGGAACGCTGTACAGCTGTACTACCATAATAATATGCTTTCCCAGATAGAAAAATGTGCCACAGGATTAGTGCAGTGCCCTTAATATACCGCTAAAGTTGATACAGACCTTGTCGAAGCATGTCATGTCGGTAGAACCTGATATTCATACTGTGGCATTGTACCGCAGAGTTCTAGAGATTTTTAATTCCGGCATATTGGAGGTAAAATGCATGTATACTGTCAGTACGGGAAGACGGTATATTATCGGAACGTGTAATAGTACGAAAGAGGAAATATATCGATAGAGAAAAATAGTGATAAAGTAATTACCTGATTATTGTGATCCAGTTCCATTTCATCTCCTATTCTGCCACGGCTTGTGTTGGTGATTGATTTTCTTCGATTTTTCCCGTGCTCGCATGACCCTGAAAACAAAAAATAGAACAAACACAAAGATATTGTCCTTCCATGGAAAGTGAGGTTAAAGCTGTCAAATGGCAATTAAACTTATCTGATTTCAATTCTTCTGAGACCGTCTCCTTTCCTGCTCCTTTCTTGATGCACAGGCATTGGAGAGAAGAATACCACTGCACCCGTTCACTATCTCGATATTCGAAAAAAATACAAACGATTATTAAACTATACGGAGCGTCTGTCACATTCACCACTATTGACATTCACTACTCCGATTACACTGAATTAACAAGCGCGTCCGAGGATCGAAAAAATGCGAGGGAAATCGTTTCGCGAATGGAATATTATTTTATTAATTTTAAAAAACAACTAAACATTCAAGAAACATATTCTCTCACACACTCTCACATACATTTGATGGCGTATGCGTGTGGCCGCATCTGTGTACACATTTCCGACCATGGCCGAATATCGCCGAAGACAGGCGGAATTTTTGTGAGATTTTGACATATATATATCGCCCGAGAAATCGGATTCTCGACTTTCGAGGCGCGAGGGGCGTGGCTTCGCGTTGCTAAGGAAAAATATCTGTTAATATGTAACTTACAACATTTACTCTGGTCTCTATCGATAGAGAATAGTCGATTTATATGGCGTAACTAAGCATAGTTTTGGTTATAACCGTATATTTATTGAGAAAATTCGATGTTAAAATTGAGGGGTGAAGGGGGCAGACATTTTTCCTGTAAAGATACACGGGTGCTCGCGGCGACAGCGCTGGCGGCGTCGTTCTGACGACTTGAATGAACATGCCGCGAGACACTACCGTGTCTCTTGATGCTTCGGCGTCTTCCCCGCGAGTACCGGTGAATTGTAATTTCCAGCGTCGCATTACATCGTACGCGGTACGTGCCGTTAAGTTCTGATTATGACGATTCGATGAGGAAGTTTGATGGCTATGAGAAGGTAACGCGGGGGTAACTCCAGGTAACGGCGGAAGGAAGGTAGAGTTTCCACGTTGGAAATTGTGAGGCGCATTCGCGGCGTCGCGATTTTCTCCTAACGGTCGGATAGAGTGTAAGGGGTTCTCCTGTGAAGCAGGTTCGCGGAACATCGCGAGTGTACCGTTAGATGTAGGCAATTGCGGGAAGCTATCGACTCGTTCACGCACTAACATTTCTGGGCCCGTCGAACGCATAAAGCCCATAAAATTGACCAACCGTTGTCTGAGAGTGGGTACGGTTCCGTCCTCACTCAAATCTCGCTTACGCAGTTCCCAGCGTAACGCGTCACCCGCCAGCGTGTATATCCACGCGTCATCGGGAGAGGGGGTATGCGACATCGCGGTGCTAAGTTTCTCGTCTCGTATAGCGTATCTGACCGTAAACACGGCTCAAGGATAGAGAGTAATGGGGAGAGGTAGTGATAGGGGAACCAAGAATCGTAAAGTAAATACGGGCGAAGGGCAAGGAAACAAAGCTTATTCTACGAATGTAAGAAAGTAGTGACAAAGGATTACAGCCGAAACGGCTACGGCAGTTACGCGAAATGAATACAAAGTATCAACGTTTCAAATATCTCACGTCGAGATAATACTTCTCGAAAATTCTCGGGAAGGTTCACAGTTCCTAACGAATCGCTCGCACCAGTTCCTACTCGCTCTCTCTCTCTCTCTCTCTCTCTCTCTCTCTCTCTCTCTCTCTCTCTCTCTCTCTCTCTCTCTCTCTCTCCTCAGGGTATGTTCGTCGGAAATATTATTTAGAAATTCAAAACGATCTATCTTAAGCCCCTCAAATCCAATCAAGTTTCTTTTCTCTTGGGCCCCACGTTGGGCGCCAATTTGTAACGACGCTACCCGGCGATACCGGGTAGTCGCACACTTCGGCACGCTCTCTGACTGGCCCAGCTCGGGTAAGACAGCAGATAAAGATATGTTGGGCGCCAGGTGTCCCGAGACACCAGAGATATTCGCGATAGGCCACAGTCAGATCACGTGAACCGGAAACGGAACTCCGCTAGCTCAGCCCCGTATCGGCGAAGGAGAGGGGCGGGGTCGCGAGACACAGAAACGAATTTGAGGCGGCTTTTAATCAAAGAAATAACACTTAGGGTTTATTGAGAGAATACTTATGCTATGTAATAGAGTCGGATAGCGCAGATATCCGACAATCACACGAAGACGGCACGCGACGATAATACACGGAAATACGCACGAAGACAACAGATAACCGAATTCGCAACGATCGCGGAGATACGCCCGAAGACAGCAGATAACCGAATTCGAATCGCAACGGTCGCGAGATACGCCCGAAGACAGCAGATAACCGAATTCGAATCGCAACGGTCGCGAGATACGCCCGAAGACAATGCGCTCGGAAGAAAAGAATCACCGGCACTAACGGTAATCGCGAGTCGATACTAGACAACAGAGAGTAAAGAGTCGAGAGTCGAGCACACGGAATGCTTCACAAAGATTTCACCGTACTATCGGCACTAGATATTCTCCTACGCCGGTAACTGCACTACCGGCGTTACATATTCTACTAAATTGGTGCCGAGCTCAATTCGTCCCAGGAAATTCGGTTGCCGGATGCTACCGAATTTCCCAAGCATCCCCCGATATAATAGCTTAAACGATATCACTACGCGATCACACACGATCGACGATCAACACACGAAACGAAAAGATAGAGATATTACAATTCTACGCGAGTACACGGGTCCGCTACCTCCACGCGATAAACGATAAACGATAGGCCTTTCAGGGGCAATACGATATTAAAAGAGACTAAGAGATTCTACTCACGGCCACGTGTCGCTAATAGGAAACCGGCTTACCGGAAAAGGTCCGCAGATGACGGCTTAGTCGCTGACGTCCAGTCGCACCGCTGGTCCGCACGAAAGAGGAAGAGTCCAGGGATCGCTGCGGCTCGTTAGGCGGAGAGAAGGCCCTTCCCCACTCTAGGAGCCCTTTACGCAATCTAATTGGAGATCGATTTCCCCCGCTGATTTGCATGCGCGACGCTGCTATTACCGCTGCGCGCCCGCTCCGTAGATCGCCAATCGAAGACAATATCGCCTTCCTTGTTGGTTCGGATGCGTGCGCAGCTCGCTGGATTTCTCCGTGGTTCCGGAACTATCCCCTCACGGATGACGACTTGATGGATCCCTCCGGAACATTCCCCTGCGGGATCATGCGGAGGATCCCGATACGGAGTTAGCCCTCGAAGATTCCTCCGGAACATTCCCCTGTGGGATCACGCGGAGAATCTCGATGCGGCGCTAACTCCCAAATGGTCCATCCGTGCCGAAGAAACGGGGTGCCTGTCTACACAGGTTACGTTCCTCGCCGGGTACGCTGCTCGTTTGCAAGTCCCAGTCCTGCGCCTGGCAGGGAAGTCGTAGGCATCTTGCCGCACGGCATCTGGCGCTCGTTGCAGCCCCTTGTCCTCCAGCTCCAGCGTCCTTGTAGCTCTATTTTACCCTTACAGATCTAGATACGGCAGCCGGTTCTAACAAAACTAATTATTAACGCTCTAAATAATGCTCTGGGGATGGCGGGACCGGCGGTGCGACGTAAAGGACTTCGTCACATTGTAACGTGCACGATTTGCAACGTTACAATATAAAAAGTAAAAGGCATCATTTGAAAGGAAAATTATTGTAACTCGTTACTAAAAAATTCGACTAAAAAATGTATAAACAAATTTTCATAAAAAAGAACATGCCGCGTTTTTCCTTAAAAATGAAAAATTTACAGAGAATTACATTCGATGTTTATGCACTTATGATTTTAAATAAATTCATACACTTGTATGACACCACCAGTATACCGAACGTCGCACGAGAAACCGATCAGGCGGGGGCCTTCTGATTTTCTCTGAATTTGACTTCGGAAGTGCAATTTATGAATCACTCTAGCACCGTCCAAGCACTACAAATTATTCAGTATAGTGGACTAAATATGAAAACATAAACGCGGCAAGTTCTTTTTTATGAAAATTTGTTTATAAATTTTTTTAGTCGAATTTTCTAGTAACGAGTTACAATAATTTTCCTTTCAAATGATGCCTTTTACTTTTTATATATAAATCTTGAACATGGCGATCTTAATTGATTTTAAATCTTTTTTGGAGAGTATTTTACGTATCAATTTTTATTGGCACTGAATGAACATGCCGCCTTTTTTTACGGAGAATCTGTTTTTGTGGGTAACTTAGTCGACTTCCACTACAAAGAATCGATGGCGCAATTGGTAGAATGCGAAAGCATTCCCAGTCTAGAAGCATATCCTAAAGAGCGCAGGTTCGAGTCCCGCCCGGGTAGGGTTTGAGAAAAAATAAAAACGAGTTAGTCATTCTAACTTGCAATAGATGTGTAAACATATGGCAGAACAATGTTACGTGGAAGTCATGTGGGTGTATTCGGTTACAGACAATTATTAAAAAATTTTAAAAAAAAGTCATGTGGGTGTATTCGGTTACAGACAATTATTAAAAAATTTAAAAAACAATGCTGCGTGGAAGTCGTGTGGGTGTATTCGGTTACAGACACAATTATTAAAAAAATGATCGTCTTTTTCTAATAACTTCATTTAACCGAATATACCCACATCACTTCCACGCAACATTGTTCTGCCAGATGTTAACACATCAATTAGATATCTCTTCCTTCGAACCATGTGAAACAGTATGTGATTGCAAGGAAGAGATATCTAATCGATGTGTTAACATCTGGCAGAACAATGTTGCGTGGAAGTGATGTGGGTATATTCGGTTAAATGAAGTTATTAGAAAAAGACGATCATTTTTTTAATAATTGTGTCTGTAACCGAATACACCCACACGACTTCCACGCAGCATTGTTTTTTAAAAAATTTTTAATAATTGTCTGTAACCGAATACACCCACATGACTTCCACGTAACATTGTTCTGCCATATGTTTACGCATCTATTGCAAGTTAGAATGACTAACTCGTTTTTAGTTTTTTAATAATTGTCTGTAACCAAATACACCCACATGACTTCCACGCAATATTGTTCTGCTATATGTTTACACATCTATTGCAAGTTAGAATGACTAACTCGTTTTTAGTTTTTTCCCACCTACCGTACCTCCACTCTCATTTTTTCTGTAGTTCGACATATAGTTTGCCTTCCTCTTCCTCGCAATATTTGTAAAATATTAATCAGTAAGTAATTGAAACAGTTAAAACTACAAATTAGTTAATAAATGATTGTCGTGTACTAATGAAATATGTATACAGAAGGGGATAAAAGTATTCCGTATATTTACACATACCAGCGGCATTTGACTCCATTGTAGGTATAGGTTATGGAAGTCACGAATTGGTATCTCGTTTTTTTAGAAATCGTAGTGCAACTGTTGTTATACACTGAAAACAGTATAAAGATGTACGTTCTGGAGATAGAAGCGTCTATCATGGGAATGGTGATGTTGTAAATAATGGAAAGTACTCACCGTTATTCTGAAATTCACGATTTCGAGGTTAGATGCTCTGATCTCTCGAATTGATACCGGCTCTAATTACCGACTCGACTTGTACCGGTATGAATACCGACCAAGCCCGGCCGAAGGTAAATGTCAAGATCCTGCACCGAGCTCACACGAACACACACTAATGTCGTTAACAGTTCCCCCACCACTTCCATGAAATCACTCCGTCGCGAGCCTAAAGATGTTTACACATCAAAAACCGACACTAGTAGGCGGGAAATCCTACTTTATCGCCCCCTTTTTGCAAAATTCTACTTTTTCCACCGTGCTTACACTGCGTGACTGCAGTGTGGCTTCACGCTGGACGTCCAGATGGACACTCCAGTGCATGCATTCGAATGCACCGCATGAAAGTAGTGTGCAGTCATGGTGGCGCCACTTTGCTATCGGGGAAACCATACTACACGTTGCCTAATGTAAGTTCGCAACAAACTTTTGTTCAATGAGAATGGCTCAAGAAATGGTGGTTGTTTTTTGTAGTTATAGTTAGTATAGCTAGTATTGCTAACTCTTGGCTTCCGGGTGGTAACCGTGTTCAAAAATATTATTTCGTCGACGCTTGTTCTAGTGTCGTCGAGGCAAAATTATGCCCCACTTTTTTTTTGTGTGACTGTGTACCTATTTAATAAATTATAATTATAATATATTATTATTAATTATTAAATACACCGGTATATCTGATCAGCAATGCCCTCGCGCGATACCGGACGGAAACTGAAATTTGCCACCGTGTACCGAGGAAGAGTGAGCGAGAAAGGCAACATTGGGAGCGTAGCTTAGAGTGTCGTTTCGTTTATATTCTGTAGTAAGTGGAGGTAAGTAAAGCTTTATAGCTCATTTTAAAGTAGACGAATTTCTTTACGAAACAAAACATATTCAAGCGTGAAACTTTTTGAAACTTTTTTTAAAACCCTATCAAGAGCAGCCTAACGTATGCCTTGTTCAAAACAAATTATTATGTAAGTGTGTGTAGTTATCAAGAGACACGGCAGTGTCTCGCGGCATGTTCGTTCAAGTAGTTTCGCACTCAGACACGACAGCGCTGATGTCGCGAGCGCACCCGTGTCTCTTTACACCATAAATGTCTGCCCCCTATACCCCTCAATTTTTACATCGAATTTTCTCAATAAATATACGGTTATAACCAAAACTATACTTAGTTACGCCATATAAATTGACTATTCTCTATTGATAGAGACCAGAATAAATGTTATAAGTTACATATTAACAGAGATTTTTCCTTAGCAACGCGAAGCCACGCCCCTTGTGCCTAAAAGTTGAGAATCCGATTTCTCGGGCGATAAATATATGTCAAAATCTCACAAAAATTCCGCCTACCTTCGGCGATAGTCGGCCATGATCGGAAATATGTACACATATACGGCCACACGCATACGCCATCAAATGTATGTGAGAGTGTGTGAGAGAATATATTCCTTAAATGTTTGGGTATTTTCAAAGTTAATAAAATATTTCCATTCGCAAAACGATTAACCTCGCGTTTATTTCGATCCTCGGACGCGCTTGTTAATCAAATGTAAAAATTCAGTGTAATCGGAGTTATGAATCTCAATAGTGGTGAATGTGACAGACGCTCCGTATAGTTTAATAATCGTTTGTTTTTTTTTCGATAATCGAGAGAGTGAACGGATGCAGTGCTGTGTTTCTCTGGTTGCCTGTGCATAAAGAGCAGGAAAGGAGACGGCAGTATCTCAGAAGAATTACCATCAGATAAGTTTAATTGCCATCTGACAGCTTTAACCTCACTTTCGATGGAAGGACAATTATCTCTTTGTGATAATTCTATTTTTTGTTTCAACGTCATGCGACCACGAGACGAATCGATGGCTTTTCTTCTCTGTCACAATCAAAGCCGTGGGAGAAAAATAGGAGATGCAATGGAATTGGATCACAACAATCAAGTAATTACTTTATCATTATTTTTTCTCTATCGATATATTTCCTCTTTCGTACTATTACAAGTTCCAATTTACACACCGACCTGTCAAACCTGAAGTATACATATACCTCACTTCTATTTCATCTGTTCTTCGTCTCCGTTGTAACGACAGTCAATGAGGAATCACTGATACCGATTAGGGTTCGAGGGTTATTCCTTATTCTTTCTAGCACAGAGCATCGATATTTTACTGCACCTGTTTTCTTCTGGGACTTCCTAAAATAATTATAAAAACCCCACATGATTGTTATTTACAATTTGTTACAGATCGTATGCGAACCCGAGGGGGTTTCTTTCGAACGAAGGATCATCCACTTGTTGTTCCAAGAACCAGTTGCATTAGTTCATTTGGCGAGCTGGATCTACTGTCTCGAGTGCATGGACGTGTGCCACTTTAAATGGATATTTTGTAATTTCCATCGTTACATCAGAGGCGAAGAAGAGATGAAATAGAAGTGAGGTACATGTACATTTCACGTTTGATAGGTTGGTATATAAATTGGAACTTCTGATAGTATAATACGAAAGAAGAAATATATCGATAAAGGAAAAATAATAATAAAGTAGTTACTACATTATGGTAATCTAATTCCATTGTATCCCTTACTTTTCTGCCACGACTTTGATCGTTGATAGTGAAGAAAAATCAAATTTATTGGTTGATCCATCTACTATCAACAATCAAAGTTGTGGCAGAAAAATAAAAGATACAATAGAATTGGATTACAATAATGTAGTAACTACTTTATTATTATTTTTTCTTTATCGATGTATATTTCCTCTTTCGTATTATACTATCCCAATTCGAATTTATATACCGACCTGTCAAACGTGAAGTGTACATGTACCTCACTTTTATTTCATTAAGTATTACTGCAGAACGAGTAGGTAAGAAGATTTTCATAAAGACTCATGATTTTCTGACTTGTCATCTCGTACAGGTGCAACCGAAGAGAATCTAGCTCGTGTCCTGTCCACAAAAAGATGACTCGATGGACATTGGAGAATGTCAGACTTGTCACCGAGCGGCTATATCCCACGGTGCATTAATTGCAATACGCGTTTCTCCTTTCAACTATTCCAGCGTTAAATAACTTTTACTTCTTTCGAGCTAATAACCTTTTTTGAACTGTTCGTGGTAGGTGGCAGCGATCGATAATAGCGACTCGTCGTAGACAAGTTCATCTATTAAAACTAAAAAGAAATTCGGTGTACCGAACTACTACTGCGATAATTTGTCCGAGCTCACGGTCTATTCTGCGATTAACATTAACGTACTCGTGATTATGCTCAGGTGATGGGTGTTCCAAAAAAGGTAAAGTTGATACTAAACATCGGATGCTGTAAGCTGACTTGCTAGTGTATGCTTTGCAACTGGAAAATCATCGCAAGAATAATTTGTCTACGATTAGTCACAATCATTGATCGCTGCCCCCTACGAACAGTTTGTACAAGGTAAATACTTTGAAAGAAGTGAAAGTTATTTAAAGCAGGAATAATTGAAACGAAAAGCGCATATTGCAATAAATGTACCGTGGGTAATAGGCGCTCGGTGACAAGTCTGATATTCTCTGATGTCCATCGAGTCATCTTTTTACGGACAGGACACGAGCTAGGTCCTCTTCGGTTGCACCTGTACGAGATGACATGTCAGAGTCTGCAGTAATACTTAATGAGATAAAAGTGAGGTACATGTACACTTCACGTTTGACAGTTCGGTATATAAATTCGAACTTGTGGGATAGTATAATACGAAAGAGGGACTATATCGATAAAGAAAAAATAATAATAATAAAGTAGTTACTACATTACTGTAATCCAATACCATTGTGTATCCCTTATTTTTCTGCCACGACTTTGATAGTTGATAGTGAATAAAAATCAAATTTATTGGCTGATCCATCCATTATCAACAATCAAAGTCGTGGCAGAAAAATAAGGGATACAATAAAATTGGATTACAATAATGGAGTAACTACTTTAAACACTTGGGGAAACTCACCGAAAAAACCCGAATAATTATCTTATCACTTGTACACTTGATTTCGAGGTTACATGCTTCGATCTCCCGATCCCGAATTGACAGCTACCGGGAGATCAGGGGGGCCTTTCTCGAGTAGCTCGTATCTTTGCGTGCACGCAACTCAGCGAATAGACCAATCAGGTTCAAGTATTCCATTGCGGCGGGGGTCCTGATTGGTCTACTCGCTAAGAAACGTATACGCATCTTTGCGAGTAGACCAATCAGGACCCCCACCACAACGGAATACTTGATCTGCAACAGTTAATAGATGATTTTTATTCGCATTGGCATGTTTATGATGATATTTGCAATGAATGTTCTACTCGGATTGAAATGAGTCGTAAGGTCGGCATCGAAGCTGTAAATGATGTAGTAATAATTACATTAAATTTATTTATGAGTAAGGGCGAAATTTCAGCGGTGCATGCAAAAGGATTTCTTAAAACTATTCCAACGTCTCGAGTTAATATATGTAACAACATACCGCATGTCCTATGGCCAACCGCGCAGGTGAGCTCCGACCTGAATTCTTGACTTCGGCAGTATTTATGGCACAGTTAGAGTGGGCTTCAGACGAGTGCGCTGCATAAGAACGAAAAGTGTCGACTGCTCTTCTAATAGCTGTCAATTCGGGAGATCGAAGCGTTTCATGTAACCTCAAAATCGTAAAGTTTTGAATTAGTAGTGAATAATTTGTAGAAGTGATGAGAAATAATCATAAATAATCTTCCGAATTGATACTTTAGGTATCGCTCACGCCAATTCGTAAAACTGCTTCCTAGATACACGCGGTGCTAGCGCGGAAATAATTTCTGAAACAAATAGGCATGAGGCGTGTAATTCGGTTGGACATCGAAAAAACCCGAATGATTGTTAACTCTCACTTCTGAACATTACTTACCATTTATTCAAAGATTCACGATTTCGAGCTTATACTTCGATCTCCCGAATTGATAGCCATCGGGAGATCAGACGTTTCACACTTTTCGTAAGAACGCAGCGTAAGAGCGAAAAGCGTCGTCTGATTTACCGACGGCTGTCAATTCGGAAGATTATTTATGATTATTTTTCTCATCACTTCTACAAATTATTCACTACTAATTCAAAACTTTACGATTTTGAGGTTACACGAAACGCTTCGATCTCCCGAATTGACAGCTATTAGAAGAGCAGTCGACACTTTTCGTTCTTATGCAGTGCACTCGTCTGAAGCCCACTCTAACTGTACCATAAATACTTAGTCCAGTCATTGAAGTCCTGAATTAGAAATAATTAAAGAGGATCTGAATTTTTGACAGTAGGTACTGTTTGCCCCCTACAACAACTTCCTGATATTTTGAAGGATCATCCCCGGTCGGATTGTTTAAAAAAGAGATGTAAACAAAAAAAAACCGATTTTTTGCGAATATCTCTTCAACTTTTAAGAATAACGAGAAAATCTTCAAATAGAAGTTGTAAACAATCGAATTTATAATAAAAAAGTCTTAGTGAAATTTTTTCCTATATGCAATAGGGAAGCGGCAAAATGCGTTCAAAGTTTGCGCACCACCTAAGGGAGCATGCTGCGCTTAAAAAATTCATAAGAAATCGAAAAATTACTCTTTTTCGATGATTTTTTTTTAAATCGCATCTACAGGAGTAGACCTACATTTTGAGAGATAAAGAAAAAAAATTAATGCATTATTAATGCGATTATTGATTATTTTAGATTTTAAACCGATTCTTTTCACTGAAAACATTGGGGAACAATTTTTTTTCTTTTAACTTGGTATTCGTTAGATTATTATCTAAAAAAAAGTCCTCTACGGCTTCGCACTGAATACCTTCTGTGTGGAGATATAATATAATATAATACAACTGATTTTCTGGTGAGTGGCAGTCCTGAATGAAATCTGTGGCCGCACCACTGTACTAGGGACCGACAGAGAACGCGCATATATTCCCGACTCTCTCTTAGTCATAAACGCGTTCTGCACTGCGCGAAGCCGTCTGTGCCTCTACCAAGGAGTAGGTGTCCAACTACCTGCTCTTTACCTCTGTAGACCTTCGGCACGCTGCCAAAAAGTGCAATGGTAGTATCATGTATGCCCTTTGAGGTTTCGGTAATAATGCATATGCTGATAAATGACCAAGCAAAATTGACAGGTCCCCGTGGAACTTGTGTTGGAGAAGTTAATTACTTATTGCAAAAAAAATCGCATCTTGCAATGATAGTATCACGTATGCCGAGCATGTGAAACGATATTTCATAGAAAAAATAATATATATTGAAGAGAGAGAACGATCGGCATACGTGTATCGTAGGGACTAAGGGTCGGTATATGCTCTAAAAAGTGTTGTAAATTCAGAATTTTTTAAATGATCATATCACATATCATGTCCGACTACCTACTCTTAACCTCTACTGCGCCATGAGGACGACAGAGGTGGGAGCTAAACATTATTTCTCTCTGTTGAAACACGTAGTGCGTGCTAGCGACGTATAAACGTTGTTGGAGCAATGCAGGCAATTTGTTAGTGTATAGTAATATCCATTTTATTAAGGAAGAAAATTCTTTTATTTTGTGGGTGATTGTAAATTTTTGTTTCTATTTTTACAATACCTTTAATTCAGAATTATCTTCTACAGGTGTCATCAAAATACTCCTGAAATGTTGAATTATACAGTTTTTTATTTGGGCACTGAAGTTTTTAACGTTTAATAGAAAATTTCAAAAATAATACAAAAATTATAAATACCTATTATATTATAACACATAAACTTAAACTTGTTAATCCATATCTTCAAATATGATTATAAATAATTGAATTTTTTTCAATACAGCATTTTTAGAAATTTCAAAAAGAATCAAAATCAATATCATTATCTATATCATCTTCTTCGAATTCATAAACGAAATCTATCACTTTGCACGAAGGTAAATATAAAAAAACCTGTTAAATAAATTTCAAGCATGCTTGGTTTTTCATTCTTCTATTTTTCTGCTAGTTATTTTAACCCTTCTGAGGTCACGCCTTTTCACCCACGCTTCATTAATATATTTTCTCCATTTTTCTAATAAATGTAGAGCTATCATATTATAAGCACATCGTATTCGCGACACTTCACTGACGGAATACGTAGTCGGTGATCATTCAAATGGAAGTAGTTAAGCAATTATGACGATTTAAAAAAAATGCGGGGCCACGCTCACCGCGCGACCTCAGAAGGGTTGAAAGTAATGGAAGACAAAAATTTGTGTACTCATATTTTGTACACTTCTGAATTTTTTTGACCAAAAATTAATAAAGCAGTTTTTGATATTTAGTTTGTCTTGAAGACATCGTTAAAAATATAATACATGCAAAAGTTATTCCATGTCATTTGGCCTATTCGTTGGAATTGGTTAAAGCCCAGCTAACAATTTCATGTTCTATACAAATTATAAGAACGTTTCTAGAGCAAATTTTTTAGAGCACTGTTTCTTCTAAGAACATTTTCAAAGCGTTCTTACAACACTTATACCATAAAAATGAGCACCGTTCTATAGAACTTTTTAGTTCTTGAAGCTGTTCTGTAAGGTCTGCGGGAAACACTTAGAGAATTGTTGAATAAATGTTCTCACAAGTCTCTTAAAGAATTTTTATAACACAGTTATACAAAGCAATCTCATAACAATTCTATAGCAGTTCTAAAATGTTGTCTTAGAATTCTGGCATAGAACAAATAAAGAACACGTATATAATTATTCTTTAGGAGCGCATATTGTTTCGTTATACAATTTTTGGGTTGCATGGTATTCTATTTAGAGAACTTTAAAATCGTTTAATTGTATCTTTTAAAAACAAAATATTTATGTATCGCATAATGGTAATTTTTTGACGCGCCCTTAGTTTACCTTATATTACCTTATGATTTTGATTCTTTTTGAAATTTTTAAAAATGGTGTATTGAAAAAAAATTCAATCATTTATAATCACATTTGAAGATATGGATTAACAAGTTTAAGGATATATGTTATATATTTATTTATATCATGTATTTATAACAAGTATTTATAACAAGTACGACATTCTTATTAACGCAAATGAGAACACTGTTTATGAATTCGAAGAAGATGATATAGAAAATGATATTGATTTTGATTCTTTTTGAAATTTCTAAAAATGCTGTATTGAAAAAAATTCAATTATTTATAATCATATTGAAGATATGGATTAACAAGTTTAAGTATATGTGTTATAATAATAGGTATTTATAATTTTTGTATTATTTTTGAAATTTTCTATTAAACGTTAAAAACTTCTGTGCCCAAATAAAAAACTGTATAATTCAACATTTCAGGAGTATTTCGATGACACTTGTAGAAGATAATTCTGAATTAAAGGTATTGTAAAAATAGAAAAAAAAATTTACAATATCACCCACAAAATAAAAGACTTTTCTTCCTTAATAAAATGGATATTACTATACACTAACAAATTGCCCGCATTGCTCCAACAACGTTTATTCATCGCTAGCACGCACTACGTGTTTCAACAGAGAGAAATACTGTTTATAGCTCCCACCTCTGTCGTCCTCATGGCGCAGTAGAGGTTAAGAGTAGGTAGTTGGACATGATGTGTGATATAATCATTTAAAAAATTCTGAATTTACAACACTTTTTAGAGCATATACCGACCCTTAGTCCCTACGATACACGTATGCCGATGGTTCTCTTCAATATATATTATTTTTTCTATGAAATATCGTTTCACATGCTCGGCATACGTGATACTATCATTGCAAGATGCGATTTTTTTTTGCAATAAGTAATTAACTTCTCCAACACAAGTTCCACGGGGACCTGTCAATTTTGCTTGGTCGTTTATCAGCATATGCATTATTACCGAAATCTCAAAGGGCATACATGATACTACCATTGCACTTTTTGGCAGCGTGCCGAAGGTCTACAGAGGTAAAGAGCAGGTAGTTGGACGCCTACTCCTTGGTAGAGGCACAGACAGCTTCGCGCAGTGCAGAACGCGTTTATGACTAAGAGAGAGTCGGGAATATATGCGCGTTCTCTGTCGGTCCCCAGTACAGTGGTGCGGCCACAGATTTCATTCAGGCCTGCCACTCACCAGAAAATCAGTTGTATTATATTATATTATATCTCCACACAGAAGGTATTCAGTGCGAAGCCGTAGAGGACTTTTTTTTAGATAATAATCTAACGAATACCAAGTTAAAAGAAAAAAAATTGTTCCCCAATGTTTTCAGTGAAAAGAATCGGTTTAAAATCTAAAATAATCAATAATCGCATTAATAATGCATTAATTTTTTTTCTTTATCTCTCAAAATGTAGGTCTACTCCTGTAGATGCGATTTAAAAAAAAATCATCGAAAAAGAGTAATTTTTCGATTTCTTATGAATTTTTTAAGCGCAGCATGCTCCCTTAGGTGATGCGCAAACTTTGAACGCATTTTGCCGCTTCCCTATTGCATATAGGTACAAATTTCACTAAGACTTTTTTATTATAAATTCGATTGTTTACAACTTTTATTTGAAGATTTTCCCGTTATTCTTGAAAGTTGAAGAGATATTCGCAAAAAATCGTTTTTTTTTGTTTACATCTCTTTTTTAAACAATCCGACCGGGGATGATCCTTCAAAATATCAGGAAGTTGTTGTAGGGTGCAAACAGTACCTACTGTAAAAAATTCAGATCCTCTTTAATTATTTCTAATTCAGGACTTCAATGACTGGACTATACTGCCGAAGTCAAGAATTCAGGTCGCAGCTCACCTGCGCGGTTGGCCATAGGACATGCGGTATATACTGTCATAAGTGGTATCTTTACATGTGATGAAACAATTCGTCATGGTCATTTGAAGAGTATACTTAGAGTTGAAAGTATAATGTCTTCATGGATTTCTGTAGACGAACAAAATATAAGAAAAATCCGATGGCCAGTAAATTCGAAAGCGGTATATGTTTTATTTCTCCAAAATACTAAGGCAAAGTGAAAAATATAAGGACTCTCTCTCTAGTCTATAATCCCTTTCAAAATATCACGAGAATAAATCAAAAGTAAGTAAGTCGTTATAATTAATTGGCTCGTATCGGTATAAAATGTGAGACTTTAATTTTGTGGTAATAGAAAGCTATTCTTCTACATGTACGTATTCTCCTCATGAATAAATTCCAAAAAGTAATGAAATCCTCCCACAAAAACAGATTCTCTGTAAAAAAAAAGGCGGCATGTTCATTCAGTGCCAGCAAAAATTGATACCTACGTAAAGTACTCTCCAAAAAAGATTTGAAATCAATTAAGATCGCCATGTTGAAGATTTATATATAAAAAGTAAAAAGCATCATTTGAAAGGAAAATTATTGTAAATCAAGTTACTAAAAAATTCGACTAAAGAATTTATAAAAAAAAATTTAATAAAAAAGAACTTGCCGCGTTTTTTCCTTCAAAATAAAAAATTCAGACAGAATTATACTCGATGTTTATGCACTTATGATTTTTAATAAATTCATACACTCTTATATGATACCACCAGTATACCGAATGTCGCACGGGAAACCAATCAGGCGGGGGCCTTCTGAATTTCTCTGAATTTGACTTCGGCAGTGCAATTTATGAATTACTCTAGCACCGTCCAAGCACTACTAGTGCAGGATAATTAGACATTGACCCGGACATTTATAATAACAAGGTAAATATTGGTGAAAATGTTGAGTATAGTGTTCTGATTGATATCCCAAAATTCCCAAAAAATTCATTTTGGGGAAAATCCGCCATTTTGAAAAAATCACCGTTATCGAGTTTTAAGCGTAGCGACTGAACCAGTCATCAGATTATATTCGTTTTTGCGCCAAATTACTTCATTTAGGCTACGGTATCTTCCAAAATACTAAAATTAATAAATATAGAACAATTTTGGTGCTCGAGAAAGAATAATATTTATTTAAATGCTATAAATGAAAACACAAGGCGTGAAATACAGTCATAAGGCAGAAATAAAACTACATTATTAAGGACTACAAAAGTCCTACAAAAGATCTACAAAAGTTAGATAGCTTGTTTCGTGGTATCAATGGAACTCGACTGACTGTTCATTGACTAGCGAAAATCTTCAACGATGGGTAATGCATGATCTGAATAGAAGACAGGTGTAAATCGTAGTAGAATTGGAAGGCGAAAAGTTGACGAACGGCAACGGAAGAACTTTTGCGGTCTTGAACTCTTCTTTAGAAGTTACTGCGTCCATCAATCCATTCCAGCCAGGCCCTAGAGTTTCTTGGAGGTGGTATCCCCACATCCACAGCATATCAATGAGGTTGGCTTCCTTAGCTAAGGCAGGTTCTGGAAGAGCAGCGCTAAAGTCTTCCGCAACGATGAGTGCTGTACCGATTCTGGGTTTTTCATAAGGTACCAACTCGATTGTACCTAGAGACCTCAACTCTGCTGTCGGAAGTGATTGGTTAGTTCTTGAAATCGGATCGCTTGCCTTAATGGCTTTTGAAAGCGTTATGCACCTTATCCCTCCCATGGCATGAAAGGTGCCATGACCATCTAAAGTCCTCACGTTGTGATCAGCATTGTCGAATATAAACTGTACAAATGCACCTTTGTCCACTGATGGCTCAGCGTTCTGTGCAACTGCATCCTCTAAACGAATCGTTTCCGAGTACGACGCACATACGCCAAGTCTGGAAAGCATATGAAGTAACAGCCTCGAGCCATATCTTCGATGAAGGGTGACTCCTACTCCAAGTTGTAAAGGAGAAACGAACGAACGTGGTCGGGCAGCAGCAACTATCGAACGTGCGATTGTTCTGGCTTTTCTTTTTGTAACGGTATCTTCATCGAATGATTTCCGAGTTTGAAGAACAGTTTGTAGAAAACATTGTAGAGCAGTCGGGATCACAAATCCTCATTTCCAGAGGATATTTGTTCTGCTATTGGATAGGTGGAACAGTCATAAACTTGGGACCGTATTTCTTGACGGAAGATTCTCGCCGCGGTTTCCACAATTCTCATCTTTTCTTCTGTTTCATCGTTCTTCCTCTCTCTATACCACGCTTCATTGATAACTTGATGAGCTTTTCCTGTGAAGCAGGCGACGCTACCCTTTCCAATTTGCTCGGTAATAATGATCCTTTCCCCGTAAAAATTCTGCAGTTTTCTCTTCAGATGCTTTTCACTATACGGTTCCTCTTTAAGGCAGGTGTTTGTCATAAACTCCATAAGTTCCCGGAACGTGTGCTGGCGCTCTTCATTGCTCTCAAGGTAATCACAAAGCTTTTGAAACCCCTTTAGCTTGCCCTGGTCTTCAACGCGTCTACCACAACATGACGATTTACCTGAAGACGCCTTTGAAAATGCTTTTGGTTGGTAGGTAGGTCGACGCGAGCCTATCCGGCAAAACGTCGCGTAGCAGTCACGGTGGTATCGAGCCTCAGTAGCTACTAGATCGTTCTCGGTGCATAGTCTTCGAGAAACTTCTTCGCCCCATGAATCGCTCGGTCTGCAGCTTTGCACGTATAGTATGTATCATGTATACATCACAGACAATTCTAAATGGTACTTGGCGGTCTGGATGCTTTTCCTTCTCGCAAACGTCAATGTTCTGCCCACAAAACATGCATTTTTTTAAAATCAAACACGTCACTCGCGCAGCTCGGGCGACTGCTTCGTTTCGGTTGCTGTGCACCTTCACCGTCAGTGTGTATAGGTACGCGACGCGTGTAAGCCTTCCTACAACTCTCATGCACTTTCACACTTTTTTCCCCCTCAAGTAACGCTGCAATGTCATCGTTTCTTTCCTTACTCATCCAGCGTAAAGTGTCCAGGCCCCTATTCACATCAACAAACTTACCACTTTTAAGACCTTTGCACAAAACGCGCACGATGCTATGCGACGTGGATTCCATAATAAAAAAAAAAAATTTTTCACTCAAAATTGATAAATCCCCGCACTAAATGCAGTTTTCAATCCTGAATCCACCACTTTGAATGTGTATTTTATACAGCAGGAGACATAAATAACACACGGCGGCACGGCGCCGCGCTATCGGTTCTTTACGCTGACAGAACACAACTATTTTTTTACGATATACAGCAACGGCACTTCGCGCTCCTCGGACAACATACAACCGCAAACGACGTAAGCAAACTGTCGTCGACTCACCGAGCGACAGCCGGGATAATTACATGTGAGTTTATCCCCCCACAATGCATGCCGCTTAGCGCGGGTAATTTTCACTTTCTCATCTTCGCGTCTTGTTTTTTGTCCTGAAATTAAATTTTAACTTAAGCATATTCCATTACAATTATTATTATCTCCAAACCTATTAATGTTGTCAAGTATAATAGAGATTATAAACAATTAGGAACATAAATAAATAAAATTGGACACTCGGTTGACTCGCTATGCTTAAAATTCGAATATTCCAATATGGGGCCAGTTTTTCCCAGATAGCGGATTTTCCCCAAGATAGATTTTTTGGGAATTTTGGGATTTCAATTAAGACATTATCCGTAACATTTTTACCAATTTTTAGCTTGTTATTTCAAATGTCCGGGTTCGGCTAAATTTTTGTCTTATTTGCCTACACTATACCAATTATTCGGTATAGTGGACAAAAGATGAAAACTTAAACGCGACAAGTTCTTTTTTAATAAAATTTTTTTATAAATTCTTTAGTCGAATTTTTTAGTAACTTGATTTACAATAATTTTCCTTTCAAATGATGCCTTTTACTTTTTATATATAAATCTTGAACATGGCGATCTTAATTGATTTCAAATCTTTTTTGGAGAGTATTTTACGTAGGTATCAATTTTTGTTGGCATACTTACCAAATGACGTTTGTATGTAGTCAAAGGACTAAACTAACAATACAACAACACAATAATTTCTTAATACAAATAGAATACAGTGCACGCGCAACAAAAGAATGTAATACACACTAAGGGTATATTTCGCTACTGCAACTTTTGACCTTGATTTTATAGAACACACCATGCGTAGGCCATAATACTGTCATTTACGAATCTCTCGTTATGTAGCACTTCATATATACCGTTCTTTTCATTCTGCGAATATTTTCATTTTTTACGTTTTGTCCTCCTAATTCAATTGATTACTGCGCGGCGCGAGGAGACGCGCCAGAGCAGCCAAGCCGTTCACACCAATCATACACATTATTTTGTATCGTTCAGTTCTCGCCGAATAAAGAATTCTTTCTTCGAGCTCGTTCTTCTTTCTTCGTCCCGCGTGACTGCCTCACCACCCGTACAACTACATAGTACCATCACCCGTAACCGCTCTCAGTCTACTACATACACACGGTCGAGAGCGCTGGAGTGGGGGATTTCCGGGTCCAGAGCGCTAGAGTGGGGGCGACATATCCATCTTAAACTGGCTCGTCGAAAACCTAGAAATGTCCCCCCATAGTATGTCCAATGGCTAGTCGAGCAGGTGCAGCGACCTGAATTTTTCTGAAATTTGACTTCGGCAGTGTTTTAGTTCGAGTTGGCTTTGGAAGATGGCGCTACGTACGAGCGAAATATTTGAAATGGTAAAAGCGGGAGGTAGGTAAATGCGGGAGATCGAAGTGTAACCTCAAAATTGTGAATGTTTAAATAATGGTGAGTAATTGTTTGAAACGATAAGACATAATAATTATGGTTTCTTTTCGATGTTCAACCAAATAACACGACTGATACCTAATTGCAGAGAGAAACTGATGCGACTGGCAGTCGTGGAGGAAGGGGCTACCGTCAAAGTGGTCCTCACCAGAGTGGTCGAGCTCTGCCTCGGCGACGAAAGGTGCAATTGAAATGAAATTAAAGTCTGAGCAAGGGTGAAAATTGGAAGGCATGGAAAGAAAACGCGGCGGAGTCGTTGACAGAAGGAGTGTGAGTGAAGTGCGAAAGAAAAGTGCAGTGACGCCGAAAAACCATGTGGAAGACAGTGACGAACAGCAGCAGCAGCTGGTCGACACTGCTCAATTCCGCACCAGCTCCTGAATGATATCTCGCCGATCGCGATACGCAGCCGCTCCTGTGGACAACGATTCCAGATACTCGAGTCGTAGTCGCAGCAAGGACAGCAGCAGCAGCAGCAGCAGCATCGACGGCAGGGGCACTGTTGTAAAGCGAAGGCAGTCCAAGACCGACTCGGATAGCTGTAAGAGAAAGACGCATCGGCGGAAGCAAGACTTGCAATGAGAGTGTAGTAAAAGGAAGAAGAAAAATAACAGAGACGAGACGATGAGACGGAGGAGGAAGTCGTCACCACGAAGGGTTCCTGAAACGGTACTAGTACTAGCAACGTGCGAAGAATTCATGAGAACGGGCCGTCTACACCCAGTCGCAAATCATGCCGAGTGCATGTGACACCCGACAGCGGCATCACGTCAGGAGTATGAACGGTGGAGAAGAACGGGAGCCTCGCTGAAAAAGGAAGGAGCAGTGTTGGCGGTGGCGGTGACAGCCCGGATCATGAGCAAAGGCTGAAGAACCTTGAGCGTTTTGGATAAAAAGTGGATGTGACTCGAAGCAGTTATCGTAATCGATTTACGCCGACACTGGTGCCGCAGCCAATTTCGATCATAATCAATTCTTCCAACTAGAGGCGGTTTCTGTATCACTCGTCGCCGTTGATCCTTTCCCTCTTAATCCTTATACATCATGCATCTATGATTCCTTGAAGTATATTTTTATAATGTTAAGTTTGATCCAAAACCCTTCCATCCTTCCTATTGTAACACTCTCGTAACAATACAGTCCGATTATTTTATATTCATAAGGTTTTATCAGCTTTACGTTATTCCTCGTTATTTTCGTTATTTAACCTTGCATTTATACATTATTACTGGTGAATTTTTAAATTAATTAATGAAAATGACTCTACTGGCTTCTGCTATTTTTCGTCCCGTATTTCCTTCCGCAAGATATTAGGATAAATGTACCGCTTTGATCTTGAAGAGTTTGGTTGGAATAAGCAAGACGGATAGTGGACAGAGTCTAGGCATTAGTACTTTTTTACCTACTTATGTACCAATTAATGTATAATATTTTGAAAACAAAGCAGGTAACTTAATAAATATAATTTCCTTTAAATGTTTTTACTCTTCCTCAGCAATGTTAACTTAATTACCTATTCCGAGAAAGAGTTTCAAGTTTTTATTTCAATAATCCCATTTAGGTATTTTATTCTTATTAATCATACTCCTAATTAGGTGACATATTTTCTACATGTTGTGCGTTCATTTTTAAGAAAAACTATTCGAAAATACGGTGCTGTACACACTTTGTAAAATGAAACTACTACTTTCCGTAATGTGCATATTTCCATATCTAGCAGTGCCGTATTCCTTACTGACAAACAGATGCAAACAAATTTTAGTCAGTTTTCGTTGAAATTTTGAAGTATGAACACGATGTCGGGAAGGAAAAGTAGAAATCGTCCGACTCTTACAAATTATAAATTACAATTACTTATCATTACACTAATCAATGTAGGAATAACAGAATAGAACACTTGGAAAGACTTGGTCACTCATTTTCAGTTCGTTGATACGATACTGTAGAAGCACCGAAGGTCCGAACCCCTGCTGAGCCCCCTTTCTCGAGTCTCTCGCAAGAGAAACGTACCAGGTCTTTTGCGTATGTGTTGACATAGGAATCGTGCGAGTGCGAGTGAGAACGCGGATGAACACTGGTGAACCCATAAGAGTTTCTCTGTCGCACATTCTCCGTCCTTCTCGGACATGTCCAGTTGGAGTATGCGACAGAGAAACTCTTATGGGTTCACCAGTGTTAATCCGCGTTTTCACTCGCACTCGCACGATTCCTATGCCAACACATACGCAAAGACCTGGTATACGTTTCGTAGTGAGTAGGCCAATCAGGACTCCCACCACAACGGAATACTTGGTCCTGATTGGTCTATTGGCTAAGATGCGTATACGTAACTTTGCGAGTGACTCGAGAAAGGCCCCTGCTTTTTTTCACGCTTTAATGAATTCGCACTAGCGGAAATATCCCCCGAGCTAGTGCGGGGGATGGCTGTACTTATAATCGGGCAATGACTTCTCTCCCGAGCGAGAAAGAGAAAGAGGTTAAATTTTTTCGATGTCTAATACTTCAAAGGTGTCGCCGGAGAGTCAGCTAGCTGTTTAACCTTTAACTACACGCGCTGGTGTACTGTGTACACCACTCTGTTTAAAACTACCGCCATTTTTGAATACGAACAGCTGAGCCGCCGCCGCGCTACCTAACCTTTCATTATTATCTAAGTCAACACTACGTGCAGTATCACTGCAGCAGCCTGATTAGTAAAGTCGTTGTACATCGAAATTAGCAGCAATCCGTTGTGGTGCCTAAAATATATCACGCGTGTACTTTGTATCATGTAAGTATATATTTATTATTGTACAGATTTCCTGGTTTTTGGGTGTATAATTTTATGTATAATTTAATATATTCTCAAATAATTTGATTCTCTAGTATTTTATTCCTTTTTTAGGGATCAAATAAAAGTTAGAGATCCAAAAAGTCTTACTAAAGATGAGCTCCAAGTAATGGCTCAAGCAATATTTGATAACGAGTCTGAGGAAGAAGTAGGAGGAGATGCAGATACGTCAGAGAAAGAGGTTATAGAAGAAGGAAATGCGGATATGTCAGATGAAGAATATAAAGAAGAAAGTGATTACAGTTTGGCTTCAGTAGAAGAGTTTAGCGAAGAAGATGAGGAAGGAAACAATTCAAATAATATCGACCTTATTGAAGATTACTATGTGGCTAAAGATAAAAAACTTACTGGAAGAAAAACCCCATCGTAAGTAAATATAGCAAAACGAAAAAAAAAAATTTAGTAAAAATATTTTCCGGGCCAAAAACATATGCAAGATCTATCACAGATGAGAGGAGTGCATTCGAAAAATTGTTTACCGACGATATTATTCAAAATATTGTTGATTGTACAAATCTGGAAATTGAAAAACTGCGACCGAACTATGACCGACAACGAGATGTAAAAAATGTTACAAAAAATGAACTTTTGGCTTTTTTCGGACTATTATTTTTGGCAGGGCTAAAGAAGCAAAATCACACACATTTTCTTGAATTGTGGACCACTGATGGGACTGGTTCAGAAATTTTTCGAGCTTGTATGGGTTGCAATCGATTTTTATTTATACTGACCGCCTTGAGATTTGACGACAAAAATACAAGAATTGACAGAAAAAAGTCTGATAAACTCGCGGCCATTAGATTTGTGTTAGATCGGTTTGCAGAGAACTGTGCCAAAAGTTATTCTATAGGTGCTGAGGTAACAATTGATGAAATGTTAATACCTTTTAGAGGAAGATGTAGTTTTTTACAATACATTCCAAGCAAACCAGCAAAATATGGATTAAAAGTTTTTGTGTTATGTGATGCGCAAACATTCTACGTTACAAACTTTGAAGTATATTGTGGAAAACAGCCAGAGGGCCCCTATCAAAACTCAAATACTCCATCTGATATTACCCATCGGTTGCTCCAGTCATGGAAAGGAGAAAACAGAAACCTTACCTGTGATAATTGGTACACCAGTTACGAATTGGCTAAAAGTCTATTGAAAGATAAAGTAACAATGGTGGGAACCGTAAAAAAAAATAAAAGGGAGCTCCCATTAGAGTTTTTGCCAAACAAAAATAGACCTCCAAATACATCTATTTTTGGATTCCAAAAAGATATAACTATTGTGTCTTATGTGCCCAAGAAAAATAAATCTGTGATTCTCATTTCAACTATGCACGATGATTCAACAATAGACCCTCAAACAAATAAGCCAAATATAATTTTGGATTACAATTTACACAAGGGGGGCGTTGACACAGTGGATAAAATGTGCAGCACGTATTCTATGTCTAGAAGAACAAGAAGATGGCCTTTGGTTCTATTTTTGCAACTTCTGAATATATCAGGCATAAACAGTCAGATCTTGTATAACGCGACCCACATAAATAACCCACACAAATACAGAATGAATTTTCTAAAAGCCCTATCTATTTCTTTGATGAAGCCGTACCTGGCGGAAAGGGCTGAACTAAAATCTCTACCCTTCGACATTCAGCTATTTCTCAAAAAATACAAGAATCAGCCAGAAGAAGAGCCGGAAAATGAACCACCTGCAAAAGTAAGGGGAAGGTGCTTTTGCTGTGGCAGACAAAAAAATAGAGTCACTACTATTTCATGCCAAACATGTAATAAATCAGTTTGCAAGCAACATGCAATAACCACTTGTCCAGACTGCCAAAATCAACCAGATGTCGATGAATAGTAAAATGCAGAGAAGGTCTACTTGGGAAATGACTACATGCTAGGAATTTCTTATACATAATTAGTTTAGTTTACTAGTTTCCGTTCATATCTATAACGTTTAATGTTGTTATTACATGTATTATTATTAAGTATTAAATATGTGTTGTTTTTAACATCAAAATTTTATTTGCTATTATTTTGTTTTTTAGAAATACAGGTATACATATTTTTTGAAAGAACATTTAATAAATTAATTTTTAGCACTATTTCTTTTACTGGTATAAAATACACCATGCGTGTACTTATTTACAATTTTAGAGCGCGTGTAGTTAAGTGTGTTTTTGTACCTAAACCCAGTAGATGAACATCTTAGAAGTATTTTTTCAGCTGGTGTATGAAATACACCACGCGTGTAGTTATGTGATATTTTTGGGCGCGTGTAGTTAAAGGTTAAGCTGTAACTGTATTGTAATTTTTAGAAGTGTACGTTATTTCCTCCTGGAGGAAATACATATGTATACTCACCACAGAGTTTTTTATTACAGTAAAAATGTTTAGAATCGTTGTTGTTTGAGATGCTGCTTAGTGATTTCTCAAAGAAATTTCTTCTCAACGTTGGTAGATAATTTTACAAGAATTTAAATAAAATTGATTTATTTAGAAATTATAAATTCTTGAATATATTGCAATATTATTACAATTTTGCAATAATATATTTGAGCGCAAGTATTGTGATTGCTGCAATGAAATTGCTATATTGTAAATTTTATAAAATTAAATTTAAGCAAAGTCATTGCAATATTAAATACTTTCTGGATAGTTGCTTTCAATTAAAAACGTAATTAAAGTTGTCCTTCTTATAAATTGTTATTTCAAGGACAGTCCTCAAAGAAACCGATTAATGTATTGTTACTTTGGGGACTGTCCCCAAAGTAACACTAATTTTGGCTGTCCTCGAACTACACGTAAGACTTGCGTTGATGATTTCGGGGACTGTCCTCAAAGTATACAATTCATGAGTAAAAATTTCGGGGACTGTCCTCAAAGTGCACAAATGTCCCCGAAGTAACCGATCAGTGCACGAAAATGTCCTCGAACTACACGTTACGCATATATAAAGAACACTCATGCAACACAAAAATTGTATAACGAAGCAATATGCTCTGCTAAAGAATAATTGTTTAGGAGTTCTTTTTTGTTCTATACTAGAATTCTCTAAGACAACATTTTTTAGAACTGCTATAGAATTTTTATGAGATTGCTTTGTAACTGTGTTATAAAGATTCTTTAAGACCTGTGAGAACGTTTACTCACACAACAATTCTATAAGTGTTTCCTGCAGACCTTACAGAACAGCTTAAAGACCTAAAACGTTCTATAGAACGGTGCCCATTCTTATCCTATACTAGCAGCCCGTCCCGGCTTCGCACGGGTAGATTGTGGATTGATTTTGTCCGTCCACCACATTGTTAGCTACGGAAAAATCCTAAACCCTACTATCAAAAAGAATTTTTATAGGGCCCATAGTTTTCATGGTATGAAGCCGAACTGTACTTGACCTTCAAAAAGTCCCGGTACGGCTGAATATCTCAGCGGGAAATCATTTTATAGAAAAATTTTTAATACAAAACTTTTAGTATTTTTCCCGGGCTACCCAATGGTCATATTGGATTTGACCTTGACCATGACCTTCAAGGTTATATCAAGGTCAAATTAATTTTTTTCCGCGTTCAAATGTATCCTTGACCATTTTTTTCATGTTACCTTTATTGTCAGCGGAGGTCAAATTTAGGTCAAGTATAGTTCGACTTTTTGAACACCCTGTATAAGATCTACTAACTCAGAAACCTTCGTGGATATGTGTCCAACTGTTCCCCAAATTTTCATCGCAATCGGATGAACGGTTTAGGAAGGCATAATAATCATCCGTACCGGTACTTTTTGAACACCCTGTATAAGATTTACTAACTCAGAAACCTTCGCGGGCATGCGTCCAACCATTCCCCAAAGTTTCATCGCAATCGGATGAACGGTTTAGGAAGGCATAATAATCATCAGTACTGGTACTTTTTGAACACCCTGTATAAGATTTACTAACTCAGAAACCTTCGCGGGCATGCGTCCAACCATTCCCCAACTTTTCATCGCAATCGGATGAACGGTTTAGGAAGGCATAATAATCATCAGTACCGGTACTTTTTGAACAACTTTTATAAGATTTGCTAACTCAGAAACCTTCGCGGGCATGCATCCGACCATTCCCCAAAGTTTCATCACAATCGGATGAACGGTTTAGGAAGGCATAATAATCATCCGTACCGGTACTTTTTGAACACCCTGTATAAGATTTACTAACTCAGAAACCTTCGCGGGCATGTGTCCAACCATTCCCCAAAGTTTCATCGCAATCGAATGAACGATTTAGGAAGGCATTTGATATTACCTTAAAGGTCACGGTCAAGGTCAAATCCAATACGACCAATGGATAGCCAAGGTAAAATCCTTAAAGTTTTGTATTAAACATTTTTCTCTAAAATGTTTTCCCGCTGAGATAATCGGCCGTACCGGGACTTTTTGAACACCGTGTATAAGATTTACTAACTCAGAAACCATCGCGGGCATGCGACCAACCATTTCCCAAAATTTCATCGCAATCGGATGAACGGTTTAGGAAGGCATAAGAGACATACAGACAGACAGACAGACAGACAGACAAACATTCATTTTTATATATATAGATAGATTTTATATATATAGAAGATAGAAGATAAGTGGTGTAAGATCGTTTAAAAAATGTTCTTAGAACAAACATTGCTGTATAAGATTTGCTCTGGAAATGTTCTTACGATTTTTATAAAACATGAAATTGCTACCTGTGTGTGTGTGGATAGGACATAAGCAGACTCCAATAATAACTGCTGGTTCGATATACTGTCAAACACACGTTGATAAATGAAAACACGATGATGATAAGCGTACACAAACATCATGATATCTCAGGTGAGTGCCTTCAAATGCACTAGCATGGGAAAAAATGCACTGGATATGTGCAATCATTTGAAAATTTCGTTGCATGCGGATCAGATAAGTCAAAAAATGGTTACTCGCGAGCCTATCAAAAAACGTACCTCTCTAATTTTTGTGTTTTTTATTATACTACGAGGTACTTCTAGTTAAATTTTGAGAATAAACAATCTCAATCAAGTTAAAAAATATGATTTTCTTCTTTTTTATTAATTTTCGAGCGTAATAAACTTCTTTGCCGAACAAAAAATTTAATCAGTGGAAAGGCGGTATCTTTGACAACAAAAAATACTAACGAATTTCTCTTCTATCTATGACAGGGTCCGAGATATATTTTCTTCGGTAATACTAAACATGCCTTGAATCTAAAATTTTAATTAAAAATTCTTTTAAATCACTCAATTATATTCTTCTGGATTTCCACTGTCCCAAGGTACCGAAATCCAGAAGGATTTCAAAATCGACGACCTCAAGCCAAAAGTGTATTCGCTTGGCATGGAATGTCCCGTATACATATTCAATATCACACGGGAAAAAAGACGTCTGAAAGAGTAATTATTAGCAATATTATAAGTATTTTTCTCTCTTGCATATTATGATGCCGTCGAAACGCCAGAAAGACGCACTTATGCCAAGGAAGAAGTGCGTAAGAGATAGACTCAAAGCACAATAACGTAGCTGCATTTTTTAATATCTTTTCCCAGCTTAAATAAGGGTTAAAATGAAAAATAAAAAAATGCGGGATAAATAATTTTATCGAAACTTTTCGAATCTACAATGAAAAGGAATTATGGGAAAACCAAGTTACAGTTCCAATACATTTAGTACATTTTCTACATTAAAGTACAAACATTGTTCCTACTTCAGAACATCACATGGTAGAATTAAGACAATAATTGAAAGGTACTCCAAAATTCTTCAGTTTTTTCCAATAACTAACCCGGCCCCTAAAAACGAAAACACTCGTTTACGTTCTTCCGCGTACCGACATCAATTTGTTCTTTTTTAGCTCTGTCGTTCGCGCGCGCGCGCGCGCGAGCCAAGGATCGTCCGTCCCGACAATAACGCCACGCTGAAAGAAGCTTAGGTTAGGTTAGGTTACGAGCGCGAATGGTTAGACCTCAGCTGACAGGCGTTGTAGAGAGCGCGGTGATTTATATGATGCAGCTTAAATATGGATGAAGACGTTTCGTAAGCCATAAATACGCGAAGCGTTCTCGGTCCATCCAAAGGACCGACCGATATCACACGAGAAAGCCTGTGCGAGCCTCCATGACACTCGCTCCGCGTGTTTGCCATAGGCTAGCGCGTGTGTAGAGAGCAGTACGTGCGCCTCATTCGTACCTGTACGTGACTATAGCGCCGCGGTGTTCGGGTTCGAAGGTGTATAAGCGGTCGTATACATTTACGAGATAGAAACATAAAAGCATAAGTCACTCGAAGCAAGCGCCGCGGGGAGCGAGCGGAGGTGGTTAAATCATAAATTTGTTACGGGATCAACATAGACGTATACTGTAATTTACATCTTCTTATGTGAACTATAAAAGTTTGACAGATTCCGTCATACTGCAGATTTATGTTGTTGAAATTTAAAAGATATCACATAGTGACTGTTGTCATTTTCAATGGACATGTGGTACAGCTTTGAGATTCTTTCTATCTGTAGAGGAGACGGTCCAAATTTGGGCTAGGGTCTAAATTCTGGTTAGCGCGATATTCGTTACTGGGAGGTTGTGCAACCTCGCGGCAATAATGTGAAACAGTTCCCAAGATGGTGCTCGTCGGTCATTGAAAAAGCCGATGGAGTTCTAAGTCGCATGTTAGTGTGGTGAACAAAACTTCGATTGTGACTACACCAAAACTTTTGCAGGTATTTATTCATTATTTTCTAATGCAGTACATGCACTTAACAACACAATTCTCCATAGTATGTCGTGCTCAATGTACCTTAGGCTTTTTGAATTTATCTAGTTTTAATGGCTACTTCTTTTTGTTTATTTTCTATTAACCTCAAAAGTACATATTAGTAATGGTCTAAAATTGGGCTACCGCGTTAGACTCTTACATTACTTACTTTAGGGCCGGTTTTACCAACACGGTATAAACGCGGTATAGCGCTATACTGAGAATAACCAGCAATAAGCCTTATGGTTATTCTCAGTATAGCGTTATACCGCATTTATACCTGTTGGTAAAACCGGCCCTTAGTGACTTAATCAAACACAAACAATGTGAAATATCGTTTCTCCAGTTACTTACTTGCTATATGTTCTAGCTTTTGTATTTCTAAAATAAATCATTTTTGGTTCATTTTACTAAGTTTTTTTAATGTTATCGTAATATTTTTAGGCCTAGCCCAAATTTAGACCATACCTCTAAAAATGGTCAACTTGACTACTTTTTCTAAAAGGTTAAAAAGAAAAAATCACTAGCCTATTCTTACATTCTATCACGATGGTTTTGTGGAGAAACCTTCAGTGTATTATTTACTGCAAATTTCATGGATTTATCTTCTATACAACATAAATTATGCTATAAAAAATAAATGGTAGCCTGAATTTGGACCGTCTCTACTACAGACTGGACCAGAAATGTTGTCCTAAAAGTAGATTAAAATAAAAGTAGGAAGGAATTACTAGGTACACAATTGGCACTTTCAGAAATTAGAGGAGGGATGTAAGTTTTTGAGCAAGCATTGGTAGCAGCAATAAAGAATATAATTCAATCCCTTCGGGTGGTAAGTTTGAGAAACGAGGTCCGGCCTTATGAAGCTCCAATATTAAATTCCGAATAGATCAAATTACTTGTGTCGAAGTGGCTCCAGGATTCTCGGATTTTTTATCCATTTTTTCGCAATAGGGGTGGTAATCTCTGATCGGAGAATAAAGATAGAGTTTTTTAATTATTTATATTATAATATTTTTTTTAATCAGCGTATTCGATGTACCTTAAAGACGAACTTTCAGAGTTTTCATTCATTTGTTATGCAATAAGAGTAGTCGCCCCTATTCAGAGGATACAATTATGAATTTATAATAGTTATCAGAGATATCAGTGTGGTCGAAAATCCCTGAAGCGACTTTGATGTAAGTAATATCAAATAATTTACATCCACTCGTAATTTACATTGGAGCTCTATAAAAAGCCGGATCTTATTTCTCAAACTTACCACCAGAAAGGGCTGAATCATATTTTCTATCGCTACTACCGATGCTTGCTCAAAAACTTGCATCCCTCCTCTAATCCTCTGAGAAGTGCCAATCGTATCTAATAACTCCTTTCTATTTTTAATTCAATCTACTTTTAAGGCAGCATTTCTAGTCCAGTCTGTACAGCTCCAATTCCAAGAAATACTAATAAAATTGCGGTAAATGAGAAAAGCATGGGATAACTCTTTAATATTACAAATAAATTGTATATAACGAAGATAACGAATTCGTTAAACTGAATGATAAGAGAAAGTGGTGATCCGGGTGTAGGGCGTCTACAAGTGCTCCCTCATTTGCCTCTACGTAAGCGTTAATGAACGACTTGTGGGACTAAACAATCAACTAAGCAAAACAGAGGTGCGAGACACTATCTAATGAAATGTAAACTATCAACTGCTATTGTTAGCACTTCAACCCTTAGAGGACTGCTACTTTGGAGTCTTGAACTATGGGAACCGGCTTGGGGCAGTTCCAGCCATCCTCCTCTATTCCCCTAGGTCTTATTATAATAATTAATGATTAAATATGACGCGTCGAAAATGTCACCCTATACATCTATAAATATGAAACGCTTAAAAGCCTTTGATTATCGCGTAATTAAAATCCAAAATAATTTGTTCCATTTTTCTGACGATATTAAATATTTATATCATAAGTAAACAAAATAAAATTGCTATTTATATTGGATCTCGAGATTTTTAAGAAACAACTATTGGAACTACTATTGTTACTAATGATACTGCAAGTGCTTAGTAGTGGTACTAATAACGCTTAATAGTGCAATAACACTACTAGCAATAACTCGTTTAACAGTACTGCTACTATCATTGTAAAAAGTATCTGCAGTTCTCTTTACCACTGTACTCTGAAGAAAACTACGCGTACTTTTCATGACAATAGTAATCTTCACAAATGCATTGTATTAGTCACACTGTTACCGCAAAAATACGTACTAGCAGTGGCTACTAATGGTACCTACTACTAGAGTATATTATATCAATACACTAGTTAATAACCACTATTACTGGCATTATAGTAAGTGAACGGCACAAGCTCGTCATCGTGTCTAACATGTACATCGAGACTAATTTCTTGAAATCATATTAGAGTCTAATCCTAAATAAATATTACAGAGCTTATAGAAAGAAAGATACACGAAGATATAACCGCCTTAGGCAACATCTACTTTGGAAGTATCAGTCGAAACATCGCTATATTTCTGGTGGTGTGGTGGAAGGACGGGCCCTTCACGCTATTTGCTCCCTTGGTAAATAAGGGACCCACAGGATTCACAAGTACCGACCGAAATGGTGGGCTGGCGGAAATAGAGACAGTCAGATGTCTTGACGCGCCTCTGAATAATGTATTACTCGAGGAAAATTGAATAGCGACTAGTAGGCGGTGGCAAGACCTAGAGAGATGATTTCCGTATCCAGGGCCGTAAAGGAGATAACTATTGATTTACAATGTCTATTTTATTCAATCTATTATTGTGAGAGATAGTATAAGTAGAGTGTAAGAGTACAGAGGGCACCACCAGACGGACACATGGGAGAGTCAGTTAGGAAGCCAACATCACGGCATGAGGAAGCAGATTGTAACAGAGACACATGTTATATTTCTTTATAATAAATATTCATTACCTATATCTGTCAGAACTATCACATGGTGTCAGAAGTGAAACTGAAGTCTTACCGATACAAGGAGGACTGAAATTGAATAAGTAGCACGGTTAATCAGACTATAGGAATAAGAAGCAGGAAAAGAGAGGAAATATGTCGAAGATTGGAATTGAGGCGTCATTAAGACCACCACCCTCGTTGGATCTGAAAGGATCGAATGATCTGCATATTGTGTGGAAAAATTGGAAGAAAAGTTTTGAAAATTATTTGGAAGCTACTGGACTCACTGACAAAACGGTAACAGACAAAAGACGTGTCGCCATCTTGCTTAATTTGTTGAGTGATGATGCAATGGAAATTTTTAACACGTTTGAATATGCAGAAGATGAAAAAGCTGAAGTCTTGAAAGATGTTCTGCAAAAATTTGAGAAATATTGCTTGCCAAAAGTTAATCAAACTGTAGAGAGGTTTAATTTTTTTCAAGTGGCACAAAAAGAAGGTGAAAATTTTGACACGTTCCTGACTACATTGAGAACAGCAGCAGTGACGTGTGATTTTGGCGAACAAAAGGACGGTTTAATTCGAGACAGGATAATCTGTGGAATAAGAGATAGAGCCTTGCAACGTAGACTACTGAGAGAGACAGATGTAACATGGGAAAAAGTTATAGAAATATGCAGAGTAAATGAAATCAGTGATAAACAAGTTAAAATTTTGCAAGAAACAGTAGAGGTTAGTGCAGTAAAAAAGACACCTCATCAGAGCAGTAAGAAAAGTGAAGAGCAAGCAGAGCCATCGAATACTTTTGAATGCAAGTTCTGTGGTTATAAGCATCAACCGAGAAAATATCCGGCTTACGGACAACAATGCAGGAATTGTAAAGGACTGAATCATTTTGCTAAGGTATGCAAAAAAAGTGTTGTTAATGAAGTATCAGAGAACTACAGAAGCTCCGACAATAACCAACAGTTTGAGGCGGATCATTTTTTTTATTGATGAAATCTCGAAGAAGTCAGAGGAGAATGGAAAAGCTTGGTACGTGGATTTAAAGATTAAAGGAACAAACGTTAAATTCAAGTTGGACACGGGTGCGGAAGTCAATATTATTTCGAAGAAAATTTTGGATGAGTTTCACCTTGATGTGGGTAAAACAAGGACCACGCTAACGTCGTTTGGAGAATTCACAGTCAAACCGATCGGGGAGGTCAATTTGATGTGCGAACGGGATAATGGAAGGAGAGAGAGAGAGAGAGAGAGAGAGGCTGGATTTTGTAGTGGTAGATGTTGCGTCAACCCCATTGCTAGGCTTTCCAGGTTGCCGTGCGTTGGATTTAGTGAGGAGAGTAGATATTGTGCAGCGTGATAAGCTGTTAGAGTCAATCGAGGAAGAATTTAAGGAGGTATTTACTGGCGTAGGGGAGTTTCCTTTCGAATACGACATCAAGATAAGGCCGAATGCCAAACCAGTAGTTCACCCGCCCAGGAAGGTACCATTCGCTATACATGACAAGTTGAAGAGCACTCTAGAAGCACTTGTAAAGCTGGGTATTATTGCCAAACTTGATAAACCAACTGAATGGGTTAATAGTCTAGTGATTGTTGAAAAGAAGGACGGATCTCTGCGATTGTGTCTTGATCCGAGTGATCTTAATGAATATATAATGAGGGAACAGTACAAAATGTCAACGACTGAAGATGTAGCTGCGGGGATGAACGGAAAAAAAATTTTCACAGTACTTGACATGAAGGATGGGTTTTGGCAGTTGAAGCTAACAGAGCGCAGTACAGACTTATGTGTGTTTAATACTCCGTTTGGAAGATTCAAATTCTTGAGATTAGCGTTTGGTTTAGCGCCAGCGCCAGAAATTTTTCAAGAGAGAGTCGAACAAACGTTCGGTGACATTGAAGGAGTGTCATGTGTCGCTGATAATATAATTATTGCGGCTGAAAATGAAGAGGAACACGACAAAATAGTGAAGAGGGTGCTTCAAAGAGCCAAAGAAAATAATGTAAAATTTAACAAGAAGAAAATGAAACTTCGGTTGACTGAGGTACCTCATGTTGGTCATATTTTTTCCAAAGACGGTTTGAAACCAGACCCGGAAAAGGTTAGAGCAATAACCAACATGGATGAGCCAACAAATAAGGACGAGTTAAGACGATTTCTAGGTACGGTCAATTACTTAGCACGTTTCATTCTAAACATGTCAGTCATAACTGCACCGTTAAGAGTTTTGCTGAAAGAGGACATTGAATGGACGTGGGGTCGTGAGCAGAGTGATGCAGTTAAAATCCTGAAAGAAAAGCTGACAACAGCTCCAGTTCTGGCATTCTACGATCCAAAGAAGCCTCTCACCGTACAGACAGATGCCTCGAAACACGGGCTTGGAGCTGCGCTGTTACAAGATTCACATCCCATTGCGTATGCCTCTAGGTCGCTCACCGAAACTGAACAAAGGTATGCGCCAATTGAGAAAGAGCTCTTAGCGATAGTGTTTGGAATGCAACACTTTCATCAATATGTTTACGGTGTACAGGTCGCAATACATACTGACCACAAGCCACTGGTAACAATTGTGAAGAAGGACATCAATAAAGTATCGGGCCGAATGCAATTAATGCTTTTAAAGCTGATGAGATATAATTTAATTGTGCAGTATGTTCCAGGCAAGCAAATGTTTTTGGCAGATACTCTATCTAGGGCATTCCTACGAACACCAGTGTGTGAGGATGCAGAGCTGAATGCGGCAGTACACTCAGTCAGCAAGCATCTGGCAGTCAGCTCAGCGAAGCGTAGGGCTATTCAGGAGGCAACAAAAAGCGACAAAACTCTCCAGAGGCTAATATACTATGACCAAAATGGCTCACCGGAGTACATACAGAATGTAACGCTGGGAGCTGAGCCGTACTGGAATTACCGGGAGGTAATTTCAGTCGATGACGGCTTGGTGTTTATGGAGGACCGCTTAGTAGTCCCTACGTCTATGCGATTGGAAATGTTGAAAATTCTTCACGAAGGTCACTTGGGAGAAGAAAAATGCAAGAAAAATGCAAGAAGTTTACTTTTTTGGCCCGGCATGTCCAGTCAGATAGAGTCGATGGTTTCTGGCTGTTCAATTTGTCAACAACTCAGACGAAGCAACAGGAAAGAACCGTTGATATCTCATGAGATTCCTATGAGGCCATGGATGAAAGTTGCCACTGATATTCTGGATTTCGGTGGTACATCGTACTTGGTAATAGTGGATTATTATTCCAAGTGGTTGGAGTTACTCAAGCTTAATAGGAAAACAGCAGATGTTGTTATTTATAAACTGAAAGAAGTCTTCTCAAGGCTGGGAGTACCAGAGGAGTTGGTATCTTACAATATGCCATTCAACAGCCACCAGTTCAAGACTTTCGCCAAAGAGTGGGACATCGAGCTAACGACCTCCAGTCCTCGGTATCCTCAGTCAAACGGAATGGCAGAGCGAGCGGTACAAATTGCAAAAAATATGCTTCGCAGAGCGGCTACAGGTAATGCCGACTTATTTACCATGTTACTGGATTATAGAAACACACCGGTGAAGGGTATGAGTGTAAGTCCAAGTCAGCTGTGCGCTGGACGAAGACTTCGTACCAAGATACCAGTACTCACTAGTCATTTGAGTCCAAAGCTACCTACGGGTGTCAAGAAAGAGTTACAGGGTAAACAGGCTGTTCAAAAGTATTACTACAATCGGTCTGCCAGAAATCTCCCAGAACTCAAGGTTGGTGATAAATTGTTGTTAAAACGAGACAAAACACTTGAACCGGCAAAAGTGACTGCAAAGCATCCAACCCCAAGGTCATTTGTCGTGACAACGTCTGATGGTGGTGAATACCGTCGAAATCGCAGTCAACTGATCAAACCAAAATCTGAATCACTGACGTTCTATATGGATCCAGTTCATGATCCATTCATGCAGGATGAGCAACCTGCAATACCTAAGGGACACGAGTCTCCGTCTCATACGGAGGAACCATCTGAATCAACAACGGCAATCGAAGGGGAGCAGGATTCCGGGGCCGGCCACAGAGCATCCGGTGCATCGACAGATTATTGTGGACCTTCATTGCGATCGAGAACTAGTATTAAACCTCCCGGACGATTTGATGATTTTGTTAGTTACAAATGAATGCATACTTGAAAGGGGGATGTGACAGATAGTATAAGTAGAGTGTAAGAGTACAGAGGGCACCACCAGACGGACACATGGGAGAGTCAGTTAGGAAGCCAACATCACGGCATGAGGAAGCAGATTGTAACAGAGACACATGTTCTATTTCTTTATAATAAATATTCATTACCTATATCTGTCAGAACTATCACAATTATCATGAACTCAACATCCACTCTTGCAAAACACATTTTATAAGATCCACAAACGTGGTCTGATAACGAATGTACAAAAATAAAAAATGTATTATTCGATTCTTTTTAAGAATAGACCACAAAGCTTAAAAAACCAGTTCTTAAAGAAAGTTTACATCATATTTCTCAACGAAAATAGAGAATTGCTGCCAAAAAATTAAACCTTTTAGAAAAAACAACAAGGAAATGATTGACATCCATTTCTGCCATTAATTTTAGGCATGTGATGATATAATAATACGCTTACATAAAAACATGAGAAGCTAAAACGAGGAGATCGGACATTGGTAAGAGCAGTTCGCAATTTATTGTTTTCAATCATTTTCAAACTTACTTTTGCTACGTGCGCGGGAAAGAAAGTTGGGAAAGAAATGTGACTCGGTTCACAATACTTCGCATCTTCACGGTCGGATAGTTTCAATATCTTCCGGCGACCTAAAGTAATTTCGCAACTTCGTTTAGTTTCAGCCTGAGCTATCGAATCCGGATATAGAGTAAGGAACGTTAATCGAATCATTTTCGAACAACTGCCATGCTGAGAATACGATTTTTCCGAGTGTGTAAATAGATTGAACCACGCAATCGGCGACGAACGATCGACTATGAGGGGACCGTAATTTGATTCGGACAGATAAAGGAGATTTCTAATGTAATTCTCACAGTTAAAGAAGATGAAAAAGAGCAGAAGCAATCAAACGGATCTTCTCGCATTTCATTTAGTTTTCACGTGCATGTATGTTAATGGATGCTAATCATTTTTCCATTGATATATTGCATCCCTAATTGACGAGTTAAACGGTATCAAGAGACACGGTAGTGTCTCGCGCCATGTTCATTCAAGTCGTCAGAACGACGCCGCCAGCGCTGTCGCCGCGAGCACCCGTGTATCTTTACAGGAAAAATGTCTGCCCCATTCACCCCTCAATTTTAACATCGAATTTTCTCAGTAAATATACGGTTATAACCAAAACTATGCTTAGTTACGCCATATAAATCGACTATTCTCTATCGGTAGAGACCAGAGTAAATGTTGTAAGTTACATATTAACAGAGATTTCTCTTTAGCAACGCGAAGCCATGCCCCTCGCGCCTCAAAATTTGAGTATCCGATTTCTCGGGCGATATATATATGTCAAAATGTCACAAAAATTCCGCCTGTCTTCGGCGATATTCGGCCATGGTCGGAAATGTGTACACAGATGCGGCGACACGCATACGCCATCAAATGTATGTGAGAGTGTGTGAGAGAATATATTCCTTGAATGTTTAGTTGTTTTTCAAAATTAATAAAATATTTCCATTCGCGAAACGATTTCCCTCGCATTTTTTCGATCCTCGGACGTGCTTGTTAATAGAAAGTAAAAATTCAGTGTAATCGGAGTAGTGAATCTCAATAGTGGTGAATGTGATAGCGTGATAATCGTTTGGATTTTTTTTATATCGAGATAGTGAACGGATGCAGTGGTATTTTTCTCTAGTTGCCTGTGTATCAAGAAACGAGCAGGAAAGGAGACGGTCTCAGAAGAATTGCCTTCAGATAAGTTTAATTGCCATCTGACAGCTTTAACCTCACTTTCACAATGGAAGGACAATATCTTTGTGTTCGTTCTATTTTTTGTTTTCAGGGTCATGAGAGCACGGGAAAAATCGAAGGTTTTTCTTCTCACAATCAGTCATCAATACAAGCCGTGGCAGAATAGGAGATGAAATGGAACTGGATCACAATAACCAAGTAATTACTTTATCACTATTTTTCTCTATCGATATATTTCCTCTTTCGTACCATCACAAGTTCCAATTTACACACCGACCTGTCAAACCTGAAGTGTACGCGTACCTCACTTCTATTTCATCTCTTCTTCATCTCCGATGTAACGACGGTCAGTGAGGAATTACTGATACCGATTAGGCAGATAATTGCTGAATAACGTAGTATAATACGCGAAAGAGGAAATATATCATTTTTCTTAATTCTGTCATTATTAGAATTGGTTAACTTAGATTAATATAATCTTAGTTTCTACGTTTAGTTAGTTCAGTATATTTTAAATTGTTTGTGTTATTTACATTTGTTACAGATCGTATGCGAACCCGAGGGGGTTTCTTTCGAACGAGGGATCATGCCCTCGAATGCATGTTCCAAGAACCTGCTGCATTAATTAATTCGGCGACCTGGATCTGCTGTCTCGAGTGCATGGACGTACGTCACATTAAATGGATGAATATCCTTTAATATCCTCCGAACCGTAGACTTGCTAACCTCTGATTCTAACCTTTCTTGCCATAGCCCGAATATTCGTTCGAGGGTTATTCCTTACTCTTTCTAGCAGAGAGAGCATCGATATTTTGCTGCATCTATATTCTTCTGGAACTTCCTAAAATAATTATAAAAAGCCTATATAATTCAGCCCGAACAAGTACAATCTTATCGGACTCTACCTTATCGAGGAGATTTTTCGACATAATGATTCCGAAACGTTTTTATCGAGAAGTATATATTTCTAATACGGTAGTGTTCACGAATATTGTAAAATATCGCAGGAATGTTACAGAAAAGTTACTTGCAAAAACGTGCTTTGTGGGGTGCAAATGATGATATTTTGTAATCCATCGCTACACCAGAGGCGAAGAAGAGATGAAATAGAAGTGAGGTACATATACACTTCACGTTTGACAGGTCGGTATATAAAGTGAAACTTGTGATTGTATAATACGAAAGAGAAAAAACTTATATCGATAAAGAAAAATAATAATAAAGTAGTTACTCTATTATTGTAATCCAATTCCATTATATATCCCTTATTTTTCTGCCACGACTTTGATTGTTGATAGTGGATGGATCAACCAATAAATTTGATTTTTCTTCGCTATCAGCAATTAAAGTCGAGGCAGAAAAATAAGTGATACACACACACAATGTTATTGGATTACAATAATGGAGAAACTACTTTATTATTATTTTTTCTTTATCGATATAAGTTTTTCCTCTTTCATACTATACTATCACAAGTTTCAATTTATATACCGACCTGTCAAACGTGAAGTGTACATGTATGTACCTCACTTCTATTTCATCTCTTCTTTGCCTTTGGTGTAACGATGGAAATTACAAAATATCATCGTTTACACCCCGCAATGCACGTTTTTGCCAGTAACTTTTCTGTAACATTCCTGCGATATTTTACAATATTCGTGAACACTACCGTATGTTAGAAACATTCCTTTTTACGCATAATATATATTTCTCGATAAATTCGCGAATGTTGCAAAACATCATAGAAACATTTCGGAATCATTACGTCGAAAGAGATCTCCTCGATAAGGTACAGCTCGATAAGATTGTACTTGTTAGGGCTGAATTATATGGGGTTTTTATAATTATCTTAGGACATCCCAGAAGAATGCATTCGCAGCAAAATATCGATGCTGTGCTGGAAATTTATTTACGAGTAAGAGCGAAATTTCAGCGGTGCATGCAAAAGGATTTCTTAAAACTATTCCAACGTCTCGAGTTAATATATGTAACAACATATATACTGTCATAAGTGGTGTCTTTACATGAGATGAAAGAATTCGTCACGGTCATTGGAAGAGTAAACAGTATGTCCGATGGCAAACTCCAACTTTTGAATTTCCCTGACATTTGGCCGGAAGTGGTTGGGTCGTTTCTCTAGTCATTCGTAGAATTGGTTTCGGGAGAGTGCGCTGCGGTCTTACGAGCCGTAAAAGCGAGAAGTGTCAAGCGTCTGGGACCCCTTTCTCTAACTCGCTCGCAAAGTTGCGTATACGCATCTTAGCCAATAGACCAATCAGGACCAAGTATTCCGTTGTGGTGGGGGTCCTGATTGGTCTACTCGCTAAGAAACGTATACGTTTCTCTTGCAAGGGAGTTAGATAAGGGGCCCCTGATCTCCCAGTAGCTGTCAATTCGGGAGATCGAAACATCTAACCTCGAAATGTTTAATTTGTAAATAATGGTGAATAATGTGTAGAAGTGATAGGAAATAATCATTCAGGTTTCTTCGGTGAGATTCCCCAAGTGTTTAAAAATCGGTGTCCGATTTTTGATATCACTGTTGCTTCAACTTGCAGGTATATTAATTGTAAGTATTACTGCAGAACGAGTAGGTTAGAAGATCTTCATGTAGAATCATGATTTTCTGACATGTCATCTCGTACAGGTGCAACCGAAGAAGACCTAGCTCGTGTCCTGTCCGTAAAAAGATGACTCGATGAACATTGGAGAATGTCAGACTTGTCACCGAGCGCCTATTACCCACGGTACATTTATTGCAATATGCGCTTTTCATTTCAATTATTCCTGCTTTAAATAACTTTCACTTCTTTCAAGCTAATAACCTTTTATGAACTGTTCGTGGTAGGAGGCAGCGGTCGATAATAGAGACTCGTCGTAGACAAGTTCGTCTATTAAAACTAAAAGGCAATTGGTGTGCCGAACTACTATTGCGATAATGTGCCCGAGCTCACGGTCTATTCTGCAATTAACGTTAACATAATCGTGATTATGCTCGGGTGATTGGTGTTCAAAAAGAGGTAAGTTGATACTAAACATCGGATGCTGTAAGCTGACTTGCTAGTGTACTTTGCAACTGGACCATCATCGCAGGAATAATTTGTCTACGATTAGTCACAATCATTGATCGTTGGCCCCTACGATCAACAATTCGTACAAGGTAAATGCTTTGAAAGAAGTAAAAGTTACTTAGTGCAGGAATAGTTGAAACGAAAATCGCATATTGCAGTGAAAGTACTATGGGTGAAAGGCGCTCGGTGACAAGCCTGACATTCTCCGATCCATCGAGTCATCTTTTTACGGACAGGACATGAGCTAGATCCTCTTCGGTTGCACCTGTATGAGATGACATGTCAGAAAATCGTGAGTCTTCATGAAAATCTTCTAACCTACTCGTTCTGCAATAATACTTAATAATAAAAAGCTATTCTCCTACATGTACGTATTCTCCTCATGAATAAATTCCAAAAAGTAGTGAAATCGCCCCACAAAAACAGATTCTCTGTAAAAAAAGGCGGCATGTTCATTCAGTGCCAACAAAAATTGATACGTAAAATACTCTCCAAAAAAGATTTGAAATCAATTAAGATCGCCATGTTCAAGAGTTATATATAAAAAGTAAAAGGCATCATTTGAAAGGGAAATTATTGTAAATTAAGTGACTACAAAATTCGACTAAAAAAATTTATAAAAAAATTTTAATAAAAAAGAACTTGCCGCGTTTTTCCCTTCAAAATAAAAAATTCAGACACAGAATTATACTCGATGTTTATGCACTTATGATTTTAAATAAATTCATACACTTATATGATACCACCAGTATACCGAATGTCGCACGAGAAACCGATCAGGCGGAGGCCTTCTGAATTTCTCTGAATTTGACTTCGGCAGTGCAATTTATGAATCACTCTAACACCGTCTAAGCACTACCAATTATTCGGTATAGTGGACAAAATATGAAAACTTAAACGCGGCAAGTTCTTTTTTATTAAAATTTGTTTAAAAATTTTTTTAGTCGAATTTTGTAGTCACTTGATTTAAAATAATTTCCCTTTCAAATGATGCCTTTTACTTTTTATATATAACTCTTGAATATGGCGATCTTAATTGATTTCAAATCTTTTTTGAGAGTATTTTACGTATCAATTTTTGTTGGCACTGAATGAACATGCCGCCTTTTTTTACAGAGAATCTGTTTTTGTGGGGGTATGTATTACATGTTCGAATAGGTTCAATTTCCAAGCTCTGAAACTGGAAGTGACTCACATCGAAAATGCTTCTTATGCACTTCTTCCTGTTAGTCACTAATGTTTTACCTGACGTACAGAATGATTCAGAATTACCTTATCGTCCGATATTAGTATCCCCGTAAACCGGGGTTACTCGACGCGTTTTAAATTATAAAGCTTTCTTCTACACCCTATAAGTTATGAAATCTTAAAATGTGTCATAGATGGAATATTATGTGGTAATAGAAGGTCGAAATATTCTAAATTACGAAAGAAAGTTATAGTGAGCATGGAGCATATACAGAGTGTAAATGTATCAAGAGCTACATCCATTTATTTCCGTTATTTGTCATTTTATGAAAAAATCTTTCGAATAAAAGTTACTGGATATTGTGGGGATGTATAAAACATGTAAATGTTTTTTAGTAAAACATGTTATTCGCGAAATATGAAGATAATCTTTATTTTTTTATGGAACTTGACATTTTCGATCTTCTAAAAGTTGTAAAACAAGTTGAGATGAATAAACAATTTTTTATTCACCTGAACCTTTATAAGAATGAAAATATCAACTTCCATTTAAGAAAATAATAAAGGTAATCATTACATACCATAAATAACGCGTATTATCAAAAACAACACATGTATTATACAGCCCCCTAGACATTAAATACCTTATTTTAAAGATTTTTCTTAAGGGATCTACCCTAATTAGACGGAAAAAAAAGGGCTATTTTCACGAAATTTTTTGACCGGTATAAATTATAAATATGGATATAAAAAGTGTTAGGCCTAAAAAACACACTCTTGAAATACACAAAAAAAATTTGTTTATATTCATTTTACTCAGTTTTCGTACAGAAAAATGGGGGAGAAGACAGGTCCAAAAAAAAGATGGGTAAGCGCTGTTGATAAAATCTCTGGAATGGATGATCTGAAAAAAAAAATGGTTTTAGATTCAATAGGTAAATGGCTATAGCGCATATCATACGACTTTTTATTATTTTTAAAATGACAAAATGGCGGCCATTTTTCCAGAAACTACGAAAAGACACGTTTTCTTTCATCGTTTTTGGCCAAAAAAAAAATAGTTACACTAAAAATTTCAAAATTCGTATGATATGCGCTATAGCTATAGTCATAAAGAACATGTGGTAAAATTTTGGTAAGGGTCGGTTGAATAGTTTCGGAGATTTTATCAACGAGCCGTCCAAAAACGTCATTTCGAAAAAAACGCGTTTAAAGTTTTCTTTAACGAAAAATCGTGAAAAAATCTTACTTACGTATAATCAGCGATGCCTGCACCATACATTATGCCTTCAGTTTCTTCACAGCGCTCATTTTCATCCAAAATAGCCTGCCTTCGTTTCATTCTGGCTTCCTTAGAAGCATCGCTGCTGCGGCGGTTCGCAAGTTGTATGCGTGTTCTGTGACGGTTAGCGACGAACTGCTCAGCGGTCGGGCCGATTTTGACGCCCATTACTTCCAAGATTTTTAATACTGGCTGTAATCCCTCGTTAAAAATACAAGCAGCTGTTTGACACGCTATTTCAACAATTTTTTTTCCGCTAAAGATGTGTTTGGGAGCCATTGACCAGACGCATTTGTTGAAAGATTCGTTATTATTCTGCGTGTTTCCGCCGAGGCATCTTTCAAGTAGTTCTTGTTTTGTCAAATCGTCGTAGATCAGTTTTAGAACTTCTTGAACATCTTCAGCGAGAGCAGGGGGATGTTTGAACTTATGAACGGATTTATTTTTTACAGCTTTCTTGTATTTACACCAGAATTCAGAACAGTATGAATGCTGTGGATTGCTGTCAGTTGAAATCTTATGATAAAATCCTGCCCAGATCTCCTTGCGCATTTTTTCCACTGAATCGGGATGTCTTTGAATTTCTAAACCATAGTTTTTTGCCTGTCTCATTAATTTGATCGTTAAATCCTGAGTTTTTACAACAGGAACTTTTTTTACGGCGGTTTTTTTCTTTTTCGCGACAACTGTTTTTGCTGCTCTTTTTTGACGTTGATGTTGACGGTTGAAAATTTCAAACACGACTAATGTAGAGAGAACGTTGTATAGTCGGATGATACTTACAAAAGATAACAGCACCTCATGTATACAAAGGCAGGTAAGTAGTACCGTTCCGAGCGGTGCGTATATTAGCGCGCTCAGATAGCTAAGTAAACGTCGCTCAAAAGTACACTTAGACTGCTCGGATCTTTATACAATTTTAGTATGATACTTTTAAATATGTATACTTTCGAAAAATGCAATAAAAAAAAATCGATTTTTCAAAAATTCTAATTAGGGTAGATCCCTTAAAACGACAAATAACGGAAATAAATGCATGTAGCCTTTAGTAAATGTATACCCTGTATATTAAAAGCAGTCGAAAGGTTGGATAAGGGTGAAATTATATATTCGTATAATACAATTGTGGCCGACTATGGTGTTGGGGAGACAACCGTGTTATGTATATAGTTAAGATCGAAATGCATGTTTCTCCGGATTATCTGAGATTTCAGTTATTCGAAGAACTCTCCCTTTCTGCGAATGATCTCAGGTACGAATATATACAGGTATGTAAATACAGCTTTTATTTGAAATTTGAACGAAGTATTATTCTATAACATATATTTTCCAGTTCTACCGTAGCTATTCTAAAAAAAGTTTTGTGGAAAAGAAAAAAATATAATTCGAATCCGAAATCGATTTTAATCCCTATTAAATACCCATCACGTAGGTCGTAGACCCCCTACTGAACCCCATTCTCCTTCCTTTTCTTATAACCAAATTAGAGTACACACTGTATCACGGCCTAAGGGAAGGCTAGAGACCCGTTATAGTCTGCTGGAAATTGAGCACTAATACAATTTTAACCTTATGTCTGCAAGTAAACTGCACGAAATTGCTTCGCTTAAGAGCGTTTTTGCAGTATGAATTGATCCGAAAACGGGTCATTGCGTAAATCTCGTATAGTAATAGAGTCGTTCGGTGCAAGTGTGCGCATTTTCATATATTTATTGTGTCTATGTAAAAATGAAAATGATTTGTGGTTTTATTTATATGTTTTTATTATCAATAGCTGTCTGTTTAAATATTTAAATTTGAAGAACAAATATTTGTCACCAACTTAATGAGTTATAGATAAATAATGAGACTCAATTGTTTTGAGCACACTTACCCCGTGTGTGAAATAAGTATACGTGTCTATGGGAGCAAGTGTACACACCCTATTTTGATCATTTAGTTGCAAAAGTCGCACACAAATGGACCTACTTTATGGAGGGTACATTCCTTATAACACCATTAATGGCACATCATACATTGTATCCATTCTTCTGTCGGTGGATCTTCATAATTTTGAGTTCACAATGGACAAAGGTAGTCAGTGTCGTCGCTTTCTCGATTTCATAAAAGATATTGTACAATTAATTTTTTATTTGAAATCATGCGTACACTTACCCTCGTATATTTAATTCCGCACACTTTTATCACAGAAGCGATAGTGGAAGAAACATTAAACTCATTTAATTGCGGCGGTGTATGGTATTGAAATTTCATACATATAACAATAAACGAATGCAGGCTATGACGGCCATATAACACTTTCTAGTCTAAAATCGTTCCATATACTAATAACTAATTGTTGAAAAATCATTTTAAAAGTAAGAAAACTACGAGATTTAATATGTTTTCTACTAAATCTTTATGCCAAATTGGAGCAGAGGACTTTTATGTATCTCTTGTCGACACATTAAGTTTGTCTCCATCACGTCCCTTTTTTTTAATCTCAAAAATCATCAATAGATCATGATTTTCTAAAAGTTAATGGACTTAAACCAAATTCGCTATAGGGGGTTTTCTGGGTCGCTGATCACGAATCTGAAATCGGATTTCAAAAATTCAAGATGGCGGATACAATATGGCAGACGAGATTTTTGAAAATCGACGGATTCATGCCGAATTTGGTATAAGGGGGTTTTTTGGGTCTCTGATCATGACTCTGAAGTCAGATTTTAAAAATTCAAGATGGCGGATCCAATATGGAGGACGAGATTTTCGAAAATATTGGTATAGGAGGGTTTTTTCGATCGCTGATGACGAATATGAAGTTATATTTACAAAGATTCAAAATTTGCGAAAATCTCGTCCTCCATATTGGATCCGCCATCTTGAAATTTTTAAATCTGACTTCAGATTCATGATCAGCGACCCAAAAAACCTCCTTATACCAAATTCGCCATGAATCCGTCGATTTTCAAAAATCTCGTCCGCCATATTGGATCCGCCATCTTGAATTTTTGAAATCCATTTTCAGATTCGTGATCAGTGACTAAAAAAACTCCCTATAGCGAATTTGGTTTAAGTCCATTAATATTTTGAAAATCATGATCTATTGATGGTTTTTTGAGATTTAAAAAAATGTGACGTGATGGAGACAAACGGACACCGGATTCGAATTCAGCGACCTCAAAAATATATAGGAATAATAACTTGAATCGGTTTACTATTTTTCCAGGATTTGACCTTGAAATGACCTTGAACGTGACGTGATGGAGACAAACGGATACCGGATTCGGATTCAGCGACCCCAAAAACATAAAGATATACTGGTCTGGTCAGAGGAAGCATTTTTTCGATTTTTTTTTGTGGAGCTGTGTTATGAAAGACTGATAGAAAAAAATCATAATTTAATTAATAAATCTATGTAGGAGGGATCTACCAGTTGAATTATTTTGAAACGTGATCTTTCGACTCTACGGCTCCGCGCTTCGCTTAGAACTAACTCTGCTCGCCCTTCGCACTTGGTAGATCCGCTATCGCTCTCCTCTTCTCATTCGCACTTTCTCACTCTCTCTTCTTACGCACTTTCTCTTCGCTAACTCATTCGTTCCCACGCTTTCACCCGACTTTTCGCACCCACGCCAACCGTCCTCGGATCCGAGCAACCCTAGCTCTCAGGTCTTGGGCCCGACCGCCCGTCGCCTCGCTACCTAACCCTCACGCCACTTTCCGTAGTCACAAAACACTCGAAACCGTCATTCTCGCACTCACTCGTTCCTACTCGCACACTCGTACACTTCGTCCTTTCCCGCTATTCTACAATCGGCCGTCTTGATCATAGGTCTCGTCCTCGAGACCACCCATAGCGTCGTCGTCTAGGTCGTCTTGGCCGGTTGAAAAATCGAAGACGTCTGACCACGGCTTCATGAAATCGGCGGCCGAGCTAGTATGGTTTGGCCCCTCGTGTTCGCCGACTTTCTCCACCATGTAGCGATCGTTCTTCAACACTCTTGAGATTCGGTAGGGACCCAGGTAGGGCGTGTATACCTTAAATCCCGGTCCGAACTGTGTCCTCTTGATAGCCACCAGATCTTGCTCCCGATAAGGCCTTGGTGCCTTCCTTTTCTTATTAAAAGTGCGTTTATTTTCTTCCTGCACCTTTAGTAAATTCTCTTTGGCATCTTCTCTGGTCTTACAGCGATTTTCCTCGAAAACAGCAATGATTTCGTCGTCAATCAACTTCTGTAACTCCAGGTCATCCTTCAGTTTCATTCGAATACCAATCAGTAGCTCGAATGGTGTTTTGCCTGTGCTGCGATTCTTCGTTGCGTTGATCGCCTGCTGGACTTTGTCAACATGCTTATACCACTCCAGTGGTTTCGGCATCGACAACTTAGTGAGCACGGGTATAATGGTACGGTTCACCCTCTCTACCTGCCCGTTTCCTCTCGGCACCCCTGTAGTGATCAACGCGTGCTCGATGTTTTCGTCCTGACAGTACTGCCCAAATGCTTTCGAGGTGAAAGCAGTGCCTCGGTCCGAGACAATCCTCCTTGGATTCCCGAACGTTATCGCTTGCTTCCTTAACCGTTTTACAACCTCGTCCGCCGTCGTAGACCTCGTCGGATACAGCCAAATGAATTTGGTAAAAGCGTCGACTACAGCGAAGAGATGGCAATAACTCTTCTTCGTCGAAGGCATCGGTCCCAAATGGTCGATGTGGTACGTGTCCAAGGGTACATCACCCTTCTTGATGGGATTGAGGAATCCTTCGACCCTTCCCTTTTTCTTCTCCGCTAGTATACACTGTATGCAGTTCCTGATGACTTTATTTATTTTCTCCCTCATCCGTGGAAACCAAAACTGCTGCTTAAGTGAATGTTCCACTTTATCCCATGCAAAATGTCCCCTCTCGTGAGCCACTTTGATTATCTCCTGCTGCATGCTGGCTGGTACTACTAATAACTCCTCTCCGTCTTGATCATGATATAAAATATTGTGGGGAGACAACTTGAATCTGTCATTAGGTTTCGTCTGTATTGTTTCCACAATCTTTCTCACTTCCGGATCCTCTTGTTGAGCTCTTTGAATCCTCTCTATCAACCCGCTTCGGCCTACCTGCAGAAACATCACTTGTACTGAGTTCTGACTCAAAGCGTCCACGTGACGCATAGCTGTCCCTGCACGATGTTCGATTGTGTATTGGCAGTGTTCGAGCGTGAGCGCCCAATGCGCTACTCTCAAACACATATCTTTCTTCTTCATGGTCTGAACGAAGGCCTGGCAGTCAGTCGCGATCTTGAACGGTATTCCCAGCAGATATACCCGGAATCGTTTGAGGGCTTTAATGATGGCTAACACCTCAAGCTCAAAACTGATGTATCTGTCTTCCATCGGCGTCGTCTTCCAACTTGCGAAGTACACCGGATGGAACCTTCCATCCTCGGAGTCTTTTTGCATCAATGCCGCCCCTAGTCCTCCTTTGCAAGCATCCGTATGCAATTCTGTTTCGGCTTCTGTTCGATATAATTTTAATATCGGCTGTTCTATCAACGCTGTCTTTAATTTCTCAAACGCTTCTTCTTGCTCCGAATCAAAATGAAATCTAACTCCGTCTCTTAGTAAATTTGACAATGGACGAGCAACTATGGCATACTGAGAAATAAATTTACGAAAGTAACCGGTTAGCCCTAAGAAACTCTGGATTTGTTTTACTGTCTTGGGCTTCGGGAACTTTGCAACCGCTTTAGTCTTTTCGGTCGAGGGACGGATGCGCCCCTTCTCTACGATGTACCCTAGGCAGTCGACTTGAGTCACAAGTAGCTTGCATTTCCCCCAATTGATGACTAATCCGTACCTGTGCTCGCAGTTTCCAAGACTTTCCTCAATTTTTCCAAACCTTCGGCTTCAGTTCTCGCTGGGATGATTAGGTCACCGCCGGCAATTAACGTTTTGAAAACAGCTCTAGCGTACCTCTGGAATACGGCCGGCGAATTGCACAGTCCAAACGGTACCTTCAAAAATTCGTACTGACCGTCGGGTGTCACAAACGCCGTGTACTTGATGCTGGAGTCGTCGACAGGCACGTGAAAGAATCCGTCTTTCAAATCCAACGTGCAAAAATACTCAGCATCCTGCAGTCTGTCCAACTGATCCTCTATCAAGGGCAGAGGATTCCTATCCCGCAGCATTTTCCTGTTTATCACCCGGTAGTCTACGCACAGTCTCCATTGTGCATTCTTCTTCTGTACCAGTACAATGGGGCTGGCGTACTCTGACGAACTCACTCTTACGATACCGTCCCGTATCCATTTTTCCACGATGTCGTTCACATTTTTCCTCTGGTCAGCTGACAATCTTCGAGGATTTTGAAACACTGGAACTTCATCTTTCATCACAATTTTCATTTTCACATTTGTCTCTTCAGTCTTTCTGGGCTCATAGTCTTCCACTAAACTTTTCACTTCCTCCCTGATAGTTTCGTCTTTAATATGTTTTGTCGTTACGTCAGCTTCGTCTTCTGTTTCTTCTTGGACATTGATGTTTAGAATGGCTGCCCCTTCTCCATCATCCACCTCTGTTGTTACTTCGGTGTCCTCCGTACGAGTGAGAGTTGCACATCTATTTCTCAAACGAACTTTTGCATAATCAGACAATTCCCCGCCAATCAACAAGTCATGCCCGACATAGTCATCTGGCACAACATCAATGTTAAAACGGAATTTTATGCCATCGATTTCTACTTCCGCTGAGAAACGTCCGAGCGTACGGACATTGGCCGATCCAACTCACGTGAAGGCAATCGTCTTTGTCTGCAACGGTGGGGCGCCTAGTCGAACGTACAGACTAGCCCTTGCGACGTGTAGGTCGCTACCTGAATCGATGACAGCGTTTATAGTGTGGCCCAAGATATTTACATCCTTGTACGTCTTTTTGTCTGATGCCCCAAGCGCATCCACTCTTGCTTTCGTCGTCGGTTTACCTGAGTCGGTCTTTGCCTCTTTCTTCGAAAATTCGGAAGACTCGTGCCCAAACTCTCGGCAAATGAAACATTTCTTCCCCTTCGCTTTGTCTGGGCAGTCTTTGCTCAAATGTTCTTTGCTGCCGCAATTATAACAGCGCTTCGTCTTCTCACCTTCTGTTTTGCCGTCTGCTGTGGATTTTTTCTGTTGATCACTACTAGAGCTCTTCCCAGTTGATCGATGTCTTGCACTGTTGCTCTTCTGAATTTCGTACAGCTGAAATCTCTTGCGCAGCTCCTTGATCGTCGTTGCTCCGTATAACACTGATTTATTTGCTTCGTCGTCTTTGATGCCATCTACAATGTATTGAACGGACACTTCTGTCTCGATCTCAGCGTGGCTAGCAATCTCCAGCATACGGTAAACGTATGCCTGATCATTTTCATCTTTCTTCTTCTCTGCCTGTGCCAATTGTTTATGCACATGTCTACTATTTGTCGTCTTTGCGAACTCAGCAATCAGTAATTTTTTTAACTTACTCCACGTCTTTGCGTGACACTCGTAGTTGACGAAGAGCTTCGCTGATCCTTTTAACAGCCTCTTCGAGAAAATGACCCTTTGAGCATCGGACCACCCAGCCGTATCGGCTGTTTCCTCGAAAGATAGAAGTCAGCGACGGATGTTCTCACCGGCATCACCACTAAATTTCTCTAATGAATCTTCAACGTCTTTAAAAGTTATTGTTTGTCCCTTCACAATTGTCACCTGCTCTACGTTTCGGTGCTGTGCCACGGCATTACGAATCACTTGATCACTTTCACAATCACTGTCACTACTTTCCTCACTCAGTTCATCGTCATTTTTTAATGCTCTTCGCAATCTTCTGCGGAGCAGGTCTTTTCCTCCCTTTACTTCGAGTCCGCGTTTCGTCAATTCCTTTCTTAGCTCGACAGTGCGCATCTCGTCTATGTCACTGTCGCGTATTTCCTCTTCGGTATTTTCTTCGTCCTCACTAGTCTCCAGGGCACGCTTTAGCCTTTCTTTTAATTTCGGCTTCAGACCCTTCGTACTTAGTCCTCGCTTGGCTAATCCAGTTCTCAAATCATCCACGAGCATCTTTTCAATGTTGAGAGAGCCTTTTCCGGCTTCAGTACCTTTACCGTCTTTTCCGTCGTTTTGTACCCCGTCTGGGCGCGTCTTGTTACCGTCTTTATCTTCCTGTGACCGCTGCATTGTATTACCCAATCTTTCTACTAACACAGCCTTAATGCCCGTAGTTGGAAGTCTCAGTGCCTCTAGTCGCTGTCGTAGCTCTTCATCGTCCAATCTTTCGATGTCTGCTACCGACGTTGACCCCCTGGACCATTCACCATCTTAAATCGGGCCACCACGACACTGCACTACGCGTAATTATATCGTCGATTGGCCGTCTGCCTATTACGCGTTGTCCAGTTACCGTCTTAACCGTCACTCTTCAACACGTCACTAATTCAGGATCATCACATTCATCAATAACCGAATAACTGGCACGATCCCGGACGAGCCCCCAATTTGTAGGGGGGATCTACCAGTTGAATTATTTTGAAACGTTATCTTTCGACTCTACGGCTCCGCGCTTCGCTTAGAACTAACTCTGCTCGCCCTTCGCACTTCAGGTAGATCCGCTATCGCTCTCCTCTTCTCATTCGCACTTTCTCACTCTCTCTTCTTACGCACTTTCTCTTCGTTAACTCATTCGTTCCCACGCTTTCACCCGACTTTTCGCACCCACGCCAACCGTCCTCGGACCCGAGCAACCCTAGCTCTCAGGTCTTGGGCCCGACCGTCCGTCGCCTCGCTACCTAACCCTCACGTCGCTTTCCGTAGTCACAAAACACTCGAAACCGTCATTCTCGCACTCACTCGTTCCTACTCGCACACTCGTACACTTCGTCCTTTTCCACTATCCTACATATATGTAATATCTGATTTCTCCAGTATTAATAAAAGTAAAAAAAAATTACATTATTATATGATCTACTATTCAGATCACATTTATGTATGTGTTAGCGTTAAAGTATGAAATTCAGTTAATCTATGTAATAACTAGTTATTTTATATAATAACGTGGCATTTTAGTTAAAGTATGAAATAGAATATTTATTCAACATTCTAACTAGTTAATTTATAGAGTATAACTAGGTTTTTTATGAATTAACTACCTACTGTTAGTTAAAGCTTCTTCTCTTTCGCGTTCGATGCTGAATTTATTAAAACATAAGAGACATTTCCGCTGCCCCAGTATCTACGTCGATTTCATTAGTATTAGTTTCAGTTTGTGCATCATTTAATTAGGTTTGTTTAGGTTAGGTTAGGTTAGGTTAGGAGTATCGTATAAAACATCAAAAAGCGATTCATTTGAATAATAGTATTTCACTTCTGCTTCTTTTTCAGTCACTGGTGTTATTAACTTTTCAGATCCTTGCACACTTAACACATTATAATGTTTATTTCATACTTTCACGGATGCTTCGGCGTTAATATATAGAATAACAAGGTTTATTAGGATTGACCCATTACGCTTTGAGAGACTGCAAGTATGCTGCAAGTTTTCCTTCGACTCTTTTCCCAAGAAGCATCGGCCCACCCAATATACAGTATGTTCCGTGGATAACGCAAGTATTTGAATTTCCCTGACATTTGACTTTGGTAGTGCTTGGAACGGTGCTGTAGTTAGAGTTGGCTTCAGAAGAGTGCGCTGCGTTCTTACGAGCCGTGTTTCGAGAGCGCGAAAAGTGTAAAACGTCTGATTTCCCGGGAACTGTCAATTCGGGAGATCGAAGCATCTAACCTCGAAATTAACTGAATTTGTAAATAATGGTAAATAATGTGTAGAAGTGATGAGAAATAATCATACAGGTTTCGGAAACACGGCTCCTAAGAACGCAGCGCACTCTTCTGAATTCAACTCTAACTACAGCACCGTTCCAAGCACTACCAAAGTCAAATGTGGGGGAAATTCAAATACTTGCGTTATCCACGGGATATACTGTATAGAATAACTAGTTAAAATGTTAAAAACACTGAAATTATATACTTTAACTGATCGGATTAGTTATTCCATAGACTAACGCGTGATTTCATAGAATAACAGATTTCATACTTTAACGCTAACATATGCATCTATACGTATGGATAAAAAGTCTTCAGAACACAAAATTGCATAATATTTTTGAACATTTTAAATTACAGTGAGTATACGGGGTGTTTGTTTTAATACGTATAAATATGACGAGTTGCATATCGGTCGATAAAACCCCCCGTTATAGTGTCCTGTAATTTCATGGTAATATCGATAGGCGAAAGCGGATCCAAATGGATCTATCAGTCCGAGAAGGATAGGTTATATCATTAATTATTAAAGTGACAGATGCTCAGAAATAATTTCGATACTCGTTTGCGTTTTTTCAGGAAACCACGGTGGATGAAGTGCACCAACCAATATGCAACCCATTATACTGGCGTGTATTAAGACAAATACGGGGCATAGCACATTTTTTATGTCGCCATGCTTAATTATAGGTATACTAGCTGTTATCCGCGACTTCCTCCGCATAGAATTTGAATTATTATTTTGTTTTTAAATGATGTAAATTTATAATGACGTCACATAGGTACCCTTCTCCGGGTTAAAATTTTTTTCTATGCCAAATTTCGTTTAAATTGGTTCGGTAGTTTAGCTTTGAAGATGTAACAAACAGAATCGCTTTCGAATTTATAATATTAATACAATAGGATGGAAGTCATAGTAATGTTATATATAATTTCTAAAAATGAAATAGTTGCAAATATTAATGAAAATTCCAAATACAACTTAAAAAAGTATTTATCACAATCATTTTCTTTAGCCACAGTTCAGGTAGATGTTACTATGACATTATTATAAACCATAATATTAAGTTGATGTACCTACGATGAAAAAATTGAACGTAGTCGTGACAACGACAATATTTTGGTAGAAACTATTTCAGTTTAGTAATCATTCAGTATTAATTCTTATACCTATACTGAAAAAAGTGATAACCATTTTTGTCACAACTATTCGAGTTTGGTAATCAAACCCGGTTCATTATAGTTATCCCTATTATTTCTTAGTTGAAAGGACTGAATAATAATGGTGACGACTATAATGAGCTAGTGCTGATCACCTAATTCGAATAGTTCTGATAAAAAGGTTGCTGCAATCATTTCTTTTCTTTCGGTTTAGCTGTCAGAACTACTTTTAATTAACAGAACTTAAAAATTATTGCAGCTATTAAAAGCTTATGCTGATTACTAAACTTGAATAGTGGTAACGCGAACGAAAAAAATTACCGCAACTATTCTTTTTCTATAAATGTAAGATATTCTCTTTTTAGCTAGCATCACGCCCTATTCCACATAGATCTTCGAGGACTATAAAGGGTTGCAAGATGATAACATTCAACTTCGTCATAAAAAAAGACTACTCTTTTCGCCACTTCAAGGGTTACCTACTTATCTGCCGACATAAAACGGCGTGTGCACATGCCTGAGAATGGAGGTATACGACAAGGGATTGAATTAGGGCAGCATTGTGTTTTTGTTTGGACCTTGACACGAGGAGCGGGGTGTAACTATTGTCAACCCACGTCTCCGGTAATGGATATAGGTTGTACCACAGGACGAAGCCACTGGGAAACGACCTCTGTCGAGTCTGCAATCTCGAATTCGCGACTATAATGGAGTGTAGTCAAAGAGATGAAACCTGCAGTCGTGACATTGCTAAATTACCAACTGGAGATGTAGATCTGATAAGGGCTTCCACGCTACCCGACGTATGTAATGTCTCAATCGTCTATATTTTCAGTATGAAACAAATTGACCGATATAAGTAGAGAAATGTATATTAATAATAAAAAATTTATCACAGGACAATATAGAAAGTCTTAATGGTTTCCGTACAAATATTGTCAGACCTTACATATTCTAACAAAAATGTGAATGATTCACATGAACGTTTTATATAAGGTACTTTCAGGTAATACGGTCAAATTAAGGTTTGGGAACTTTTCTCTCGGGCATAATAGACGTAATTAAGGATCAGAAGTAGGTAAGGATCAGATGGCTCTCGCACCAGGTCTGTTGGTATCTTTATGTTGCATAAATCCGCGTGTGTTAATGCTATATGATAAAACTATGTTGCTGGTAAGTACTGTCTGAAAAACACTTTCATGCACTCTCAAAGTTTTTGAGAGGGTACATAAACCGTTCTCATTGTCTATGAAAATGAAACATTTGCTCGTAAGCAAATACCGGTATGGGACGTTATAGGTTCAGGCAGTGTATTGCGTCGTAACATTCGTGTCTACCTTCACATTAATTGAATTTATTGGAAGTGGCATCTCTCCCATAGGTTTAAGAGAGATGCCACACGAACGAAGAGTGAGATGCCCGAGGTACAAAATGAATTTTTTACAGACATGCCGACTTTTTATAAGCACAAATGCCCTTCCTATACTTCCTGGACTGAGGCGAACTTGATTTCAGCTGAAGTAATGAAGTAAATAGTCAATGAAGTAAATAGGGGCATGAAAATATCTCAGGACGAAGAAGGTAGAAGATTGGATACAATGCATCCACTGCCATGCCTGGCTACATGACGGATGCACTAAATTCGCGAACGTTTGTCAACCTTGCGAAAAAATATTAATAACAACCAAATAAAGCATTAGGCATCTCTCCTCTCACCTTCCAAAATGTAGTGTTCGCAACAATGTCTTGTAACTTCCGCAATTTGATTAGTTATGGGGTATTTTTCGTTTTTTAAGAAGTTAATAGTTTATATTTTCGTTATATTGCAAAGGATTTAATAAATGTTGTCTGTCGATGTGTTTTAGTACAAATAAAAAAAACGTGGCATCTCTCCTCGGTTTACCCTATAGTAGGCACCTGCAGCCAATACGATAGAACATACAGCTATTGACAGTTTAAGCTGATGAAATTCTATTGTCATTGACCTCTTATCTCCCCCCACCCTCTCTTTTATCTCCTCCTCTCCCTCTCCTTGCTTGTACCTATGTATTCAACTTGCTTAACCTTTATGTGACTGGGGAAAAAAACACCTTCTAATGACGCTGTAGGTACCTGGGTACCAACTATGATTTAAGTTGAAAGTAGCTACTTAAAGAGTTTGTATTTGCCATAAATATAGTGGAAAACGTATTTGTAGTTGAAAACACAAATTTATTATAAATTTTGATGCACGCCGCTGATCTCAATTTTGCGCAGTGCTCCAGGCACTGAAAGTTACGTAGACAACCTTAGACCCGTCTGAAAAATTCTAATAGCGAACTGTGCGGGAGTCAGTAGTGCGTTTTACGTTGTCGCGTAAATAAGTTGAGAGAGAGTGGTCGTATCAAGTTGAAATTTACTGTTTCTCGTTTGTTTCAAGATGGCAGATATTGATGGCCAAGTACCAATTCCTTAGAAATTGTACTTGGTCATCAAATAATGCAAGCTGCCGAAGTAAACAAGGATCCCCCCACAAAAACAGATTCTCTGTAAAAAAAGGCGGCATGTTCATTCAGTGCCAACAAAAATTGATACGTAAAATACTCTCCAAAAAAGATTTGAAATCAATTAAGATCGCCATGTTCAAGATTTATGTATTAAAAGTAAAAGGCATCATTTGAAAGGAAAATTATTGTAAATCAAGTTACTAAAAAATTCGACTAAAAAAATTTATAAAAAAATTTTAATAAAAAAGAACTTGCCGCGTTTAAGTTTTCATATTTTGTCCACTATGCCGAATAATTGGCAGTGCTTGGACGGTGCTAGAGTGATTCATAAATTACACTGCCGAAGTCAAATTCAGAGAATTTCAGAAGGCCCCCGCATAATCGGTTTCCCGTGCGACATTCGGTATACTGGTGGTATCATATTATAAGTGTATGAATTTATTTAAAATCATAAGTGCATAAACATCGAGTATAATTCTGTCTGAATTTTTTATTTTGAAGAAAAAAACGCGGCAAGTTCTTTTTTATTAAAATTTTTTTATAAATTTTTTTAGTCGAATTTTTTAGTAACTTGATTTACAATAATTTTCCTTTCAAATGATGCCTTTTACTTTTAATACATAAATCTTGAACATGGCGATCTTAATTGATTTCAAATCTTTTTTGGAGAGTATTTTACGTATCAATTTTTGTTGGCACTGAATGAACATGCCGCCTTTTTTTACAGAGAATCTGTTTTTGTGGGGGGATTTCACTACTTTTTGGAATTTATTCATCGGGAGAATATGTACACCCGGGGATACGGTATCTGTCGCTGGTGACTTTTTTTAAACGTTATTTTTAAACGTACTAACCAATGAATAATTAATTCTCATGCGCTCATTAGCTACGGTGACATCTACTCTCGTGAATGAAAGTATGAGGATTATTAATTATTGGTTAGTACGTTTAAAAATAACGTTTAAAAACAGTCACCAGCGACAGATGCCGTGTCCCCGGGTGTACATGTAGGAGAATAGTTTTTTATTATTAAGTATTACTGCAGAACGAGTAGGTTAGAAGATTTTCATAAAGACTCACGATTTTCTGACATATCATCTCGTACAGGTGCAACCGAAGAGGATCTAACTCGTGTCCTGTCCGTAAAAAGATGACTCGATGGACATCGGAGAATGTCAGTCTTGTCAGCGAGCGCCTTCATCCATAGTACCCATAGTACTTTCATTGCAATATGGGCTTTTCGTTCCAACTATTCCTGCTTTAAGGAGGTTCGACTATCAGACGAAAACCAACTTACAGCCCTAATTTTTTTATATGATATACACGAATACTTTACACAACTAATACGAAAATTTGAGCAATATAGACCGTCTATAGTTTCTTCGTTATTTTATTCTAAAGTTGACCACTTTTAACATATCGCCTTATGGCAGACGATTGTACTAAGGTAGATTATCACTGACTTTAACACACATTCCGCCAACTTTAGACTTTGAAAGACTAGTAATTTGACAGATGAAATATTAAGGATTATGTAAAAAATAAGTAAATTGGGTTTTACCGTATAGTTGCAACGTAATATTGTCATGAAATTCGTTTTGACTTCGCAAACCATTAGCATGCCATATTAACGATGAGAGACTTGGCAACACGGCAGCGAAACAGCTGTAAAGCTCGTCCACTTGAAGTTCCAAAAACCAGTCAGAATAGTTCATTCGTCGAGCTGGATCTAGCTAATTGTACGCTGAAACATGCCCAAGTCGTATTCAGCCTTGAGAAGATTTATTTTCAATATTGGTGGGTAATAAGTTAGTTCGAATAGGTGCACCTGAGAAAATATTGAATTGAGTTGCTATTGGGACGTAACAACGGCAATCCAGCAGTCTCATAACCGACAGAAATTACGAAAGTGATATTTATGTTAAATTATCTTAACAAATATTTAATTAAGAAATTACATCCCATAAAACACGTCTTTACAAGTAATTTTTGTGATATTCTTGGGATATTTTGCAATATTTTTGAACACTACCCTATGTTAGAAATATATCTTTTTCGATAAATTCACAAAGTTGCAAAACGTTATAGAAACATTTTGGAATCATTACATTGAAAGAAACAGCTCAATAAGACAGCTCGATAAGATTGTACTTGTCAGAGCTGAATTATATATGTGATTTCTATAATTATTTTAGAAAGACCTGAAAGAATACGAGAGCAGTGGAACACCGATGCTCTCCTAGAGAGAATAAGACTATAAGAAATAGAAAAGAATGTTCATCCTTTTAAAATGAAGTACATACATGCACCGGAGAAAGCAAATCCAACTCGACGAATGAACTATTCCGACTGGTTTTTGGAACGGCAAGTGGACGATCCCTCGTTCGTCAGAAGATTTTGTTCACAGATGAATCGAAATTCTACCGTGAGAAATCCTCACTGGGTAGAAGAAGTCGAAGGCGATGGAGTGGAGGCGATGAACTAAAAATAAAATAAAATTTAGTATATAAATCGAAACTTGTAGTAGGAAGGCAGAGGGCAAGCACCGATGAGAAAAAAAATAGAAATAAAGTATTATAGTTACCCCGATATTGTAGTTACTCCGATGATTTGTTCTTCTCCCACGACTTAGATTCTCCAATATGTAGAAATATACCGTCTTCCCATACTGACAGTATACATTCATTTTACCTCTAATATGCCGGAATTAAAAATCTCTAGAACTCTGCGGTACAATGCCACGGTAGGAATATCAAATTCTACCGACATGACATGCTTCGACAAGGTCTGTATCAACTTTAGCATTATATTGGGGGCACTGCACTAATCCTGTGGCACATTTTTCTATCTGAGAATCGTTCTGAAAAAAATAGAAATAAAGTATTATAGTTACCCCGATATTGTAGTTACTCCGATGATTTGTTCTTCTCCCACGACTTAGATTCTCCAATATGTAGAAATATACCGTCTTCCCATACTGACAGTATACATGCATTTTACCTTTAATATGCCGGAATTAAAAATCTCTAGAACTCTGCGGTACAATGCCACGGTAGGAATATCAAATTCTACCGACATGACATGCTTCGACAAGGTCTGTATCAACTTTAGCATTATATTGGGGGCACTGCACTAATCCTGTGGCACATTTTTCTATCTGGGAAAGCCGTGGTAGAAAAGTAGGAGATACGATAGAATTGGATTACAATAATGAAGTAATTATTTTATTATCTTTTCTTTATCGATATATTTTCCCTTTCGTATTATTAAAAGTTCCAATTATATATTATCGGAACGCTGTACAGCTGTACTACCATAATAATATGCTTTCCCAGATAGAAAAATGTGCCACAGGATTAGTGCAGTGCCCTTAATATACCGCTAAAGTTGATACAGACCTTGTCGAAGCATGTCATGTCGGTAGAACCTGATATTCATACCGTGGCATTGTACCGCAGAGTTCTAGAGATTTTTAATTCCGGCATATTGGAGGTAAAATGCATGTATACTGTCAGTACGGGAAGACGGTATATTATCGGAACGTGTAATAGTACGAAAGAGGAAATATATCGATAGAGAAAAATAGTGATAAAGTAATTACCTGATTATTGTGATCCAGTTCCATTTCATCTCCTATTCTGCCACGGCTTGTGTTGGTGATTGATTTTCTTCGATTTTTCCCGTGCTCGCATGACCCTGAAAACAAAAAATAGAACAAACACAAAGATATTGTCCTTCCATGGAAAGTGAGGTTAAAGCTGTCAAATGGCAATTAAACTTATCTGATTTCAATTCTTCTGAGACCGTCTCCTTTCCTGCTCCTTTCTTGATGCACAGGCATTGGAGAGAAGAATACCACTGCACCCGTTCACTATCTCGATATTCGAAAAAAATACAAACGATTATTAAACTATACGGAGCGTCTGTCACATTCACCACTATTGACATTCACTACTCCGATTACACTGAATTAACAAGCGCGTCCGAGGATCGAAAAAATGCGAGGGAAATCGTTTCGCGAATGGAATATTATTTTATTAATTTTAAAAAACAACTAAACATTCAAGAAACATATTCTCTCACACACTCTCACATACATTTGATGGCGTATGCGTGTGGCCGCATCTGTGTACACATTTCCGACCATGGCCGAATATCGCCGAAGACAGGCGGAATTTTTGTGAGATTTTGACATATATATATCGCCCGAGAAATCGGATTCTCGACTTTCGAGGCGCGAGGGGCGTGGCTTCGCGTTGCTAAGGAAAAATATCTGTTAATATGTAACTTACAACATTTACTCTGGTCTCTATCGATAGAGAATAGTCGATTTATATGGCGTAACTAAGCATAGTTTTGGTTATAACCGTATATTTATTGAGAAAATTCGATGTTAAAATTGAGGGGTGAAGGGGGCAGATATTTTTCCTGTAAAGATACACGGGTGCTCGCGGCGACAGCGCTGGCGGCGTCGTTCTGACGACTTGAATGAACATGCCGCGAGACACTACCGTGTCTCTTGATCAGCACCTCGTGATGCATCTGGACGTATTCCCATTGTTGGAAGTTGCTACTTACGTCTAGAGTTGCGCCACAGACAACGCAAAACCAGAAAGTCGTGCACTTCTTGCATGAAGCCAGTTTGCAATGAACATCCTGTGAGCAAGACCGTTTGCGAAACTTGTAACCTACAGGCTGATTAGACTTTTGCAATAATTTACATATTATTTTTATATTATATACTTCTTGGCCAATAAAAATAATATGACGTTATTTATACCGCAATATTATTAATTCTGTGGAAAATACGTAAAAGTACCCCGGTACCTAAACCGTCATTAGAGGGTGTAAACATTTCAAATAATAATTTATCGCTAAATTAATAATTGCAGTGACCAAAAAATGTTACATAATACACTAAATAGCTAGTTTAGAGATCTCGCAGAACCACCACGTACAACGGCTCTTAATACGCAAATGAACACTGTCTAAAAATACAAAAGTTACCCGGGTACCTTCTCAGTCACATAAAGGTTAATAGCTTACACCTGCTTTATACTCTATCTGTAATTGCTTGTACGCTGTGCACTGCTTGTTCAGGGCACAATATTTTGTTCTAATTATGAACAATAAACGCTTTATCTAATCTAATCGAATCTCCCTCCTTTTATATTTCCCTCTCTTTCTCCTCTCTTTCTCCTCTCTTTCTCCCTCTCTCCCTCTGTCGCCTCTTTCTCCCTCTCTTCTTCTCGTACCTCTCTTTTCCCCATCCATCTCTTTCCCTCTCTCCTCCTCCATCTCTCTCCCTCTCACCCCCTCCATCTCTTCTCCTCTATCTCTCCCCCTCCATCTCTCCCCGACCATCTCTTCCCCTCCCCCTTCTTAGCATTTATAGCAAGACTTATACGTATTCAAAATGATAATAAATCCGCCATTACAAGTCAAAATGTCTGCACTAGCACCCTCAAGCGGCTGCCCTGGCATTGTTTCAATAAAGTACAAGTACACTCTCGAGCTCAGATTCTAATCATAGGGAATTTTCAAAATGTAATTCTTAAACGTAACAGCCAATTAGCAATTAAATCTCATACTTTCATTAGCTAATACGGCGTTTACCCTGACTAATGGAAGCATGATAATTAATTATTCATTGGTTAGTATATTGGAACACGACTATTTGAAAATTCCCTATGATTAGAATCTGAGCTCGAGGGTGTATGTGTAGAGATACCATTCAATGATCAAGAGAAACGGTAGTTTCACGCGCCAAGGACGAAGCGGGACTACCAAGGCACTTTCACTCCGCTGATTGTTTATACCTGTTCAAGAGGTACTAATATTTACGGAGCTAGGGCTTCTCGATATGAAAAGATGGGTTCATTATATCATTGCCATATCAACGCTTCTATCAAGCCTACATTCCTATAAATCGGTAGGCTCTATTCGAAGGTATTTATACGTCAAATATCGGTTTGAATAATATCCCGTAGTAAATTAGAATTATAGGAACGTACGAGATCGACAAATTTGAACTGGAATGGCGAAAACTAATATTTACCGAGTAATAATAACAATCGATAGATAATAATTCGTGCTCAAGTAGGCTCTCTGTTATAAACTAATGACATCACCCAAAATAGATCAAGGATGTAAAAAAATACGCCAAGGACAATAGTGGATAACCTAAAATCTATATTTTAAATTAAATCTTACATAATTTTATATGAATCATACGGAAAACATATTATAATATTACAAATTGTATGTGACACTTTGAATGATTTGCCGGGAACTTTGATCTTACATACCTTTATACGTAATAGAGAGACAAATTTTGCAGGACATATTGCAGAAGAATGTTGTGTATATGTTTTATTTATATTTATATATATAATATCCCATTGATTCTGTATCCTAAATGGCTTTTCCGTTTATGAAGTTATAAAGAAATGATTCGAGTAAAAGTTTTACGATTTGATAGTATATCAGAAATACAATAAACTTTTAATAAAAATATAAATACTTATAGTTTATTTAAGAAATATACTTAAAGGTTTTTTTTCGTGGACCAGAACTCAATATATTCGCTTTAAAAAATATTATAGAAATACGCATCCATTGAACAGTTCATGAAATGTTTCCATATACACTATGAGAGAATTCCTGCACTCCACTTCAATTTGAAATGGGAACTTTTTCGCGCGTTGGGTATAGTTTACTTTTGTAATTTGAATTGCGATAGCTCTCGAAGGATTTATCAGATGAAAATTTCATCATATACCTCTTTCGTTGCCCTCATAACATAGGTTTGTTCGCAGAGTGCAGTTTGTGACTGGTTGGAAATTTTGATCTGCGCATGTGCGGTTGTAAATTGATTTCACTGATTTCTGATTTTGTGCTCTGCGAACGGCGATTTTCAACGATTTATCTGCCACCTGGCGTGAACTTGTTGACTATACTTTAGCTACATACCCCCCCCCCCCCTACATATCGAGTCATAACCTCCATCGATACCACGGAAGAAGGCCTAGATGATATAAAACAGATATGTGTGTACGATTTAAAATATCTGTTTGTATCATCTAGACAAATTTTTCAAATTGTACTTAACTTTGCAGTCAAATAATCTCAGCTTACATGAAATATGACTTACACCATTCTGGTTTTCAACGGCTCATATCGCGTTTTTCTGTTATCTATATTCTGGCGATATTTATACATACTTTAATCTTTGTCTACTTATATTTTTTATTTACGATGTTCCTTTTAGCCTATAAGATTATGTTTGTTCTTTTCTACATCTCTCTATGTGTGTATATTACCTTTTTTTAATCTGGCTGATAAATTAATTGTTCCATAGTAAATAAAAATTGTACTAATAAATTTATCCAAAACAGATGTTAACGTAAAATTTGTCTAACAGAAAAATTTCTAACAGAATATTAAGAAAGGTCTAAAGGGCTAAATGTGTTAAATCACGTGTTACATAGAGAGTTAAATAGCATGTGAAAGTTGATTGATTCTTACATGGAATTTACCATACAATTTAACATGTAATTTATCATGTGATTTAACATGTAATTTAACATATAATTTGACATAATATTTATCGCGAAATTTAACATACAATTAATCATACAATTTTACACATTAAATTTTTCAGTAGGGTAAATACTTATTACTCTAATATATTTTATTACTACTATGTAAGTATCTCTATTAAGGTCAAACAGGGGCTGTGAATGCGCTCGCAGTCCCGTATCTTTCCTGGAAGGCTTGCGGGACGTTTCCTAATTAATCACGCATCATCGAAATCACTTTGCTAATCACCGCCAACCGTCGGCTATTTAATTCGTTTATAAGGAGAAGTAGCGATGCGTTCCGACTTAAGCATTTAACAACATTTGAGACCGTGTTAAGAAGATATTTTTCTACCTAGAGATATGAGTAGTGGCTTGTTTTAATTGAAAATATATTGGCTTTACACATTCTAGTAATTTACAATTTTAAGTTTGAAACAATATAATTTTCAACAATAAAAAACTGGGATAAAATCAAAAACATAGTTATTGGACTGTCAAGAATTAATAAGCCAGTTACGGTTTTTGATAATATTGATTTAAGTAAAAACTAGAAATCTTGTTTTTTTAAATTTAAATCAGACTGTCCAATAACTGCGAAGTGTCCAATAACTGGATGGTTTACCCTAATCATGCAATTTTACACGTGAAATTTTTTACATAACGTGAACTGTTACTATCATAAAACCGTCAACCAATGCACAGCACAGATCAGTGAAGAACATGCATAAAGTTGAGGTTAGACACAAACACAAACAAGGAGCACGCACTGCGCAGACTCCAAACCAGAAATTTGGTGAGAGTCAGCGGATTATTCTGACGGTTGGAAATCGGGTTCCAACTCCTGATTTTTTCTGTACGAACACCAAACTTTCGATCAGCAGTTTGAGTTTGCTCCTGTGCGAACGCTTTTAACGAACTGCGCATGCGTCGATCAGTTGCCAACGGTTTGTGACTACTCTGCGAACGAACCTATAGGGACCGTGCAAGGCGAATAGAGCGCCATCTGAAAGTGTTGTGTAAAGTAATTGGGAAGAATTTAACAAGCGCATAAAGGGCAGTTACAGTGAAATTCCTTTTTATTAATTAAAATTAAGTATTTTTTTTGTAAAATGCCATCCTCAAAAAAAACCTGTTGCATCAAAGGTTGCTCAAATACACCAGATCATGTACGAAATATTAATCCATCAGTAAAATTCTATTTCTTTCCTACAAGTAGTGTTCACTTGCCATGGAAGAATCACACAAACGTGTAAAGTGGATTAATGCAGTTAAAAATTGCATTAATCCACTGCCAGAGTATTCTGATAATATATATAGGTGATATACAGTAAGTTAAGTAAGAGCGTGTACAGAGATATTCATCAAAAATGTATTCAACAAGGTTTTTTCCACATACATACATTTGACATGTTCCAAGGCAATGCGCAATTATGTTAATAATGAGTTCAATCACTCACCAGCATCAATAATCGCTTGGTATCTCCGAGGCATACTATCCACTAAATTTTCGGCGTATTCGCAGGGAAGTATCTTCCAAATGCGTCGAATTTCTCAGGATACATACATAAAGCAGAAGCTTCGAGGAAAACGTGTCTTCACTGTGAATTCACTGTGAAGCAGCTATCCTGAAAAATTCAACGCATTTGGAAGGCACTTCCCCGCGAATACGCCGAAAATTTGGTGGATAGTATGCCTCGGAGATGCCAAGCGATTATTGATGCTGGAAAATTGCGCATTTCCTTGAAACATGTCAAACGTATGTATGTGGAAAAAAACATTGTTGAATAATTTTTTTATGAATAACGCCGTACACGCTCTCACTTAACTTACTGTACTTACCACAATCTTTACATCATAAGTATTTGATACCCTGGTTTGAGTTACAACTTTACAGGTTATAACGATCTCTCCGTTTTCGGTGTCATCTGTCTCTATTACATTAAGTACATGACCCGATTCAAATAATTTTTGTCCTTTGACATTATTTTGACCTCGTATGAGGTGATTTTGGATTGGCCGAAAGCCATACTTAATAATTCTGATAATTTTTATAAATTCTCTAATAGCGTTACACTGTAAATTTATTCCCGAAAATTACCTATTTCAGTCGTGTGGTCGCGCGCACATCGGCGAATACACTGCCCTCTATACCCCGACAGCAAAGCGTGGATTTACACGCTAGCTGCACGCAGTGCTGCCACGTAGTGGCACCACTGTGGTCTCACCGTGGCGTGATCGCGTGGCGTACACAAACTAAAAGCACCGTGGCTACACAGTGAACACACTGAGTGGTTCACAGCGTAAAGACACAGTAGTTATACACTCAGTGCAGTCAAGGTGCCTTTTCGACGTGCACACTTCGTAAATTTACCGACCATGAATGTCGGTAACTTCATTGTCTTCACAAAATTTTTAACACGTTTGCTGCCGCCGGCTCCGATCGGAGCCAGTCGACACTTCGCGCCTGTGCCGCCGGCTCCGATCGGAGACACATTAACGTGCATATTACATTATTCAGTCTGTTACCAGCACTGAGCGCGATGCAATCAATCTAAAAGTGGCAGCGAATGTGTTAAATTAGAAAATAACAAAATTGATATAATAATAGGTTTGTTCCCAGAAAGCAATTTGTGACTAGTTACAAATTTTGATCTGCGGATGTGTGCGGTTGTAAATTTACAATTAATCGATTTCACACCCCTATAGAAGAATTTTTAAATTAGAAAATAACAAAATTGATATTATAATAATGTTTCAAACAGTGCAAATTGTACTGAATTATTTCATAAATAATGAATAATTAATTATCATAATCGCTACTGTTTTGAAAAAGAAAGTATGAAATTATTTTTAAAAATTTAATGAGATATATATATATAAACCGGCCTTTACACAATGCAACACTGAGGTATCTCGGCAAAAATATTTAAAATTTAGTTTACGTTTGACATAGCTCGAAATCGGCTTTCGGCTTTATCTCACTAGTCACAGTACTGTTGCTTTCAGGTATCGATATTATATGTATAACTTAGTCGACTTCCACCACAAAGAGTCGATGGCGCAATTGGTAGAATGCGAGAAGCGTTCCCAGTCTTCTAAAGATCGCAGGTTCGAGTCCTGGCCGGGTCGGGTTTGAGAAAAAAAAACCGACACTCTCTCTCTCTCTCTCTCTCTCTCTCTAGTAGGCGGATAAGGCAGGCGGAAAATCCTACTTTATCGCCCCCTTTTTGCAAAATTCTACTTTTACCATCGTACTTACACTGCGTGACTGCAGTGTGGCTTCACGGTGCACAGACAGATGGACACCCCAGTGCATGCACTCGAATGCACCGCGTGAAAGCAGGGTGCAGTCACTGTGGTGCCACTTTGCTATCGGGGTAGCTCGTGCACGGTCCCTATTGCTGTGGAGCTTGCCCAGGGCGTCCCCCCACCACGCGTCGGCCGCGAATGGGATGCAGTATGCTATCGATCGTCAATCAGTGCGGTGCAAGCCAGCCGAGCAGCCGAGCAGAGCCGAGCAGATTATTACATATCGTCGGCTTCTATTACCACCACTCCTCCTCAAGAAGTTTATTTCCTTTGACCGGTTTTTGCCATATATAATAATAATTATAAATTAATACACACGAAAAAATGTTCAGTATTCATTGACGTAGGAAATGGGAGTTTGGAATTAAGTAAAAGCACTCTCACTACAAAAAATATTCTTTATCAGAATGCGCTTGGAAGAAACTCTTTCACACTCTCCAGGGAACTAACTAAAAGGGCATACGGGGATCATGACATGGACCATCGATGACTGGTTTCTTTCTTTCGTCCTCTTAGTGGAGATGCGACACTGCGTCGTCTCATAATATAAACAGTATCACGGACGGTCAAGAGCGGTGGAATGGGGCACGGTCGAGAACACTGAGTGAGGCAGGGTGGAGAGCGTCGATCCCAAAAACTATTTTATAGAATAGAGAGAAATAGAGAGAAATTCATACTTCTTTTCATCTTATCCTGCATTCCATTACCCTAGGCCCGTCTATCCGTTTGGCCGGCGTTTTGTCGAATTCGAGCGACGCGAAGCGCGTCGCAAGATAAGTGCGTTGACCGACCTCCGTCCACAATAAACATGGGAGAGCGCCGCGAAAGCGGCGCGGGGGCGATAGCCCCCCGGGGGTTGGCGAGCGAAGCGAGTAGCGGCGGATGCCCCCTAGTTTTTTATATATAAATCTTGAACATGGCGATCTTAATTGATTTCAAATCCTTTTCGGAGTATTTTACGTATCAATTGTTTGGCATTGAATGAACATGCCGCCTTTTTTTTTACAGAGAATCTGTTTTGTGGCAAGATTTCATTAATTTTTGGATAGTATAATACGAAAGAGGAAATATATAATTATTAATAATTCTGTCATTATTATCTATAGAATTGGTTAACTCAGATTAAGATAGTTTCTTAATTTCTACGTAGAGTAAGTTCGGTATACCGTATGTCCCTTGGCAAACCCCGGATTTTGAATTTCCCTGACATTTAGCAGGAAGTGGTTGGGTAAGTGCTCTAGTCATTTATAGTTAGAGTTTGCTTCGGGAGAGTGCGCTGCGGTCTTACGAGCCGAGGGAAAAGTGTCAAACGTCTGGGGGGCCTTTCTCGAGTCACTCGCAAAGTTACGTATACGCATCTTAGCGAATAGACCAATCAGGATCAAGTATTCCGTTGTGGTGGGGGTCCTGATTGGTCTACTCGCTAAGATGCGTATACGTTTCCTGATCCGGAATACTTGATCCTGATTGGTCTATTCGCTAAGGTGCGTGCACGCAAAAATAAATACGAGCGAGTTCGAGAAAGGGGCCCCTGATTTCCCGGTAGCTGTCAATTCGGGAGATCGAAGCATCTAACCTCGAAATCATTAATTTGTAAATAATGATGAATATAATTTGTAGAAGTGATAAGAAATAATTATTTGGGTTTCTTCGATGAGATTCCCCAAGTGTTTAAAAATCGGTGTCCGATTTTTACCAATAACTGTTGCTTCAACTTCCAGTGATATTAGTATTACTGTAGAAGGAGTAGGTTAGAAGATTTTCATGAAGATTCATGATTTTCTGACATGTCATCTCGTACAGGTGCAACCGAAGATGATCTAGCTCATATCCTGTCCGTAAAAAGATGACTCGATGGACATTGGAGAATGTCAGGCTTGTCACCGAGCGCCTATCACCCATGATACTTTCATTGCAATATGCGCTTTTCGTTTTAACTATTCCTGCTTTAAATAACTTTCACTCCTTTCAAAGTATTTACCTTGTACAAATTGTTCATCGTAGGGGCAGCGATCAATGATTGTGACTAATCGTAGACAAATTAATCCTGTGATGGTGTTCCAGTTGCAAAGCATACACTAGCAAGTTATAATCACGACTACGTTAACGTTAATCGCAGAATAGACCGTGAGCTCGGGCACATTGTCGCAGTAGTAGTTCGGCACACCGAATTGCCTTTTAGTTTTAATAGACGAACTTGTCTACGACGAGTCGCTATTATCGATCGCTGCCTCCTACTACAACCAGTTCATAAAAAGTTATTAGCTTGAAAGAAGTGAAAGTTATATTACGCTGGAATAGTTGAAACGAGAAGCGCGTATTGCAATTAATGTACCGTGGGTAATAGGCGCTCGGTGACAAGTCTGACATTCTCCAATGTCCATCGAGTCATCTTTTTACGGACAGGACACGAGCTAGATTCTCTTCGGTTGTACCTGTACGAGATGACATGTTGGAAAATCATGAGTCTTCACGAAAATCTTCTAACCTACTCGTTGTGCAGTAATACTTAATATCACTGGAAGTTGAAGCAACGGTTAATGGCAAAAATCGGACACCGTATTATACTACTATTGCATGTTTCAATTTATATACCGACCTGTCAAACGTGAAGTGTACATGTACCTAACTTCCATTTCATCTTTCCTTCCCCTCTGGTGTAACGACGGTCAATGAGGAATCACTGACACCAATTAGGGTTCGAGGGTTATTCCTTATTCTTTCTAGCACAGCATTGATATTTTGCTGCACCTGTATTCTTCTGGGACTTCCTAAAATAATTATAAAAACCCCATATAATTCAGCCCTGACAAGTACAATCTTATCAAGTTGTACCTTATCGAGGAGATCTTTCGACGTAATGATTCCGAAACGTTTCTATGATGTTTCGCATGAATATATATTTCTAATATACGGTAATGTTCACGAATATTGTAAAATATCGCAGAAATGTTACAGAAAAGTTACTTTCAAAAACGTGCTTTGTGGGGTGTAAATGATGATATTTTGTAATTTCCATCGTTATACCAGAGGCGAAAAAGAGATGAAATAGAAGTGAGGTACATGCACACTTCACGTTTGAGAGGTCGGTATATAAATTGGAACTTGGGATAGTATAATACGAAAAAGGAAATATATTGATAAAGAAAAAATAATAATAAAGACGTTACTCCATTATTGTAATCCAATTCCATTGTATCCATTATTTTTCTGCCACGACTTTGATTGTTGAGAGTGAAGAAAAATCAAATTTCTTGATTGATCCATCCACTATCAACAATCAAAGTCGTGGTAGAAAAATGAGGGATACAATGGAATTGGATTACAATAATGGAGTAACTACTTTATTATTATTTTTTCTTTATCTATATATTTCCTCTTTCGTATTATACTATCACAAGTTCCAATTTATATACCAACCAGTCAAACGTGAAGTGTACATGTACCTCACTTTTATTTCATCTCTTCTTCGCCTGTGGTATAATTATTTACACCCCACACACACACAAAGTACGTTTTTGCAAGTAACTTTTCTGTAACATTCCTGCGATATTTTACAATATTCGTGAATACTACCGTATGTTAGAAATATATATTTCTCGATAAATTCGCGAATGTTGCAAAAAATCATAGAAACATTTTTTAATCATTACATCGAAAGATCTCCTCGATAAGGTACAGCTCGATAAGATTATACTTGTCAGGGCTTAATTGTATGGGGCTTTTATAATTATTTTTGGAAGTCCCAGAAGAATATAGATTTAGCATAATATCGATCTGTGCTAGAAAGAATAAGGAATAAACCTCGATGAGTATTCGGGCTGTGGTAACATAGGTTAGAATCAGCAAGACCATGGTAGGGAGGATATTGAAGGATGAAAATTTTCATCCATTTAAAGTGACGCACGTCCATGCACTCGAGGCAGCAGATCCAGCTCGCCGAATGAACTAATGCAACTGGTTCTTGGAACAACAAGTAGATGATCCCTCGTTCGAAAGAAACCCCCTCAGGTTCGCATACGATCTGTAACAAATTGTAAATAACAATCATATGGGGTTTTTATAATTATTTTAGGAAGTCCCAGAAGAATACAGGTGCAGTAAAATATCGATGCTGTGCTAGAAAGAATAAGGAATAACCCTCGAACCCTAATCGGTATCAGTGATTGCTCATTGACTGTCGTTACACCGGAGGCGAAGAAGAGATGAAATAGAAGTGAGGTACATGTACCTACACTTCAGGTTTGACAGGTTGGTGTGTAAATTGGAACTTGTGATAGTACGAAAGAGGAAATATATCGATAGAGAAAAAATAATGATAAAGTAATTACTTGATTGTTGTGATCCAATTCCACACACATTCCATCTATTTTTCTACCACGGCTTTGATTGTGACAGAGAAAAAAAACCATCAATTCGTCCCGTGCTCTCATGACGCTGAAAACAAAAAATAGAATTACCACAAAGATGTTTGTCCTTCCATCGAAAGTGAGGTTAAAGCTGTCAGATGGCAATTAAACTTATCTGATGGCAATTCTTCTGAGATACTGCCGTCTCCTTTCCTGCTCTTGATGCGCAGGCACCCAGAGAAACATAGCACTGCATCCATTCACTATCTCGATTATTCGAAAAAAATACAAAGGATTATTAAACTATACGGAGCGTCTGTCATATTCACCACTATTGAGATTCATAACTTCTATTACACTGAATTTTTACTTTTTATTAACAAGTGCGTCCGAGGATCGAAATAAACGCGAGAGAAATCGTTTCGCGAATGGAAATATTTTATTAACTTTGAAAACCATAACCAAACATTCAAGGAATATATTCTCTCACACACTCTCACATACATTTTTGATGGTTTGTGCGTGTTGTCGCATCTGTGTACACATTTCCGGTCATGGCCGACTATCGACGAAGATAGGCGGAATTAGTGACATTTTGACATATATATATTGGCTGAGAAATCGAATTCTCGACTTCTAGGCGCAAGGGTGTGGCTTCGCGTTTTGCTAAGGAAGAATCTCTGTAAATATGTAACTTATAACATTTATTCTGGTCTCTGTCAATAGAGAATACTCAATTTATATGGCGTAACTAAGCATAGTTTTGGTTATAACCATATATTTATTGAGAAAATTGGATGTAAAAATTGAGGGGCGAAGGGGGCAGACATTTTTCCCGTAAAGATACATGGGTGCCCGCGTCGACAGCGCTGTCGTTCGTTTCTGACGAAACTAACTTGAACGAACATGCCGCGAGACACTGCCGTGTCTCTTGGAACTATAATGCTGGTAAATAAAATTAAAATTATACGGATAGATTGTATAATAAAGGCGATTAGAAAAAAAGAATTAATTATGAAAAATTAGTTCTAGCGATATACGAATGTGTATTAGTTAATATAAAAATAGACATTTCTATCGCGGAAAATTATCGCTACATCAAAGAAATAAAATCTTTATGAGTTTAGCTCGAAAGACATACATAACATAAATGACATTATAAAATGTATCAACATTGAATGCTATATGGATTGCTATACCTACTAGTACATATACATACATCTGTACCTTGAAATAGAAAGGGCGGTTGTCCAAAACCCTGCATTCGCGTAAACAGTTTATTCTGTAAGTGCGGTCAAATAGGTCAATGTAAATTCATTTCTTTTGCTAATTTGTTAGGGAAACTGTGATTTTTGTGACTTAAAATTCAGTATTTTAACCGTGCTCAATGAAAAGATTGGTCTTTTTTATTCTAGAATATACATTTATTCCAAAACTTGAATTTTAGGATATCCGCCCTTTCTATTCCAGGGTACAGATATATAATATATTACATGTAGATCCTCATAAATACCGTATGAAGGTTAAAGTGCGGTTGTTTCGCAAGAAATTGAAAGGAGAGGAGGGGAAACTCAGTCATCGGCCAATGTTACTGTTCATTTAACGTCGAACAATTTACCAAGAACAATCTGAAAATTAATTAATCCGAATACAATTAATTTGCTTCTCACAGAGTCGAACAGCTACGAGCTAATCGTTCGACTTATCCACTTGAAGTACCTCTCTGTTCCTCCCTTGAAAATTAGAGAAAAGCCTGATAACAATGATAGCGTAAGCTGATAATAACGTAGACTATCGTAGACTGTATTTTCATTCGAATAATACTCCCACGCCATATAATTCCATATAACAACAAATATACGCAAATAGTAATGCAGTGTACTCAATAAAGTATTGCAAACAACTGCTAATATCCTCGTTCCAAAGCTATATTGCATTTAGTTTGAATAAATTCTTTCATCAATCCCGTAAGGCTCGTCCATCGAATGTAATATACTTAATTGTAAGTGAAGAGCAACACATTTCACATCGGTAACACTTTTCGATTGAAACACATGAAATCGTAGATTTTATTTCACTTTTTATAGCAAACCGCAACGTGCCCTATAAGAATCACGTTTTGCATAAACATTATAGGGGTGCAGGAATCTGTTTACCCAAAGTCGTTCGTTTGCGACTGTTGCCATGTAACTGCGAAATGTCTCAATTCGACCTAAACGATATCCTTCTCCTGGGAATGTCTCTCATTTGAAAGCCATGAATAATTTATTCGAGTCGCTATTTCCCATTGATTGCTCCATCTATTTCGACCAAGCAGTGGAACGTGCTGTATCCTCCCACCCCCCTCCAGGCACATTCCCCTTCCACCCCAACACGCACACAAACCCGTCACCGTTTCAAACCACGTGCATAATATTCGCACAGGAATGGATGTAGATACCCGTCTACCTACCTACCCAGGTAGCACACTAACGTTAGAATAACGTCTCAGACGTCATTTTTTGGTCAGTATAGGGTTTCAGACGTAAGTTATCATAATATTAACGTCACCGGGATGTCATATTTACTACGTTCCTTGGACGTCAAAATTCAACGTCTTTTTGACGGAACTTTTCCGTCATTTTTAAGGACGAACGAGACTTAGAAAAATGTCGGTCTCCTGCATACATGTATAGGGGCTTGAAAATTTATTTGTGAATAAATGGATAAAAAATGTAATTTGTTTAATTATTAAATCAATAAATTATTTGATTTCGAGTCTCCAGAGTATGTTGAGCGAGTTATAATCTATAGGGGAATGTCGTCAGGGTCGGCTTGTCGTCTAGGTCGGCTATTTGCGATATTTCAGCTTATAAAACTAGTTTCAACTATCTGCAAGCGTGGTAAAACTTCTATTGATAACAGCAAACTTTTCGTGGCAACACGGAGTTTGAAGCGTGAAATTAAAACGTATTATGCACTCAGTGGTTTGGAAAAGACGAAAAAAGTTTTCCAATATCAGTGAATACGGTACCAGAACTTGAAGCTAAAACATGCAATCGTCAAAGTAAGCATATGTGTGTCATGTGGTTATCCTTTAGGAATAAGCCAAGAGGATAATTCAATTTGATAACCCGTTTGGTTGTGGTGTGATGGGATGTGGTCCTGGTGTTCGTCGTCAAGGTTGGACCATTTGTATAGTCAGGGTTGGCCACCGTGATTTTTTTTCTTTTCAGGGTAATAACAACACTTCGTCATTTTTTGATGCTACGAAACGTTAAAAACAAGGTTGTCCACCCAAAAAAGTGCAGAAAAAGCCCTCTTCGGATGAAGACGAGGACTTTTGCCTCATCTGTTTGGAAGCGATGCCTCATCGCTTGAATAGTAAAAATTCCGTTGTATGCATTGAATGCAAAAGAGAAGTGCATTTGAAGTGCGTGAACTACTTCATTTGTCAAAACTGCGATTCATAATAATTTAGCGCCTATATTTCGTCGATTTTCAGCGGCTGGTCAACCTAGACAGCACTGGCCAACCTTGAGAGTATTTCCAATTTTTAAAAAATACCCATTGCTTTTTAATTTTTCATCCAATCAATTCGCGATACCTCGGAAAAGTTTTCTTTTTTCCGGACCTTTCTAGGAATGCGCAGTAATTATAAGAATTCTTTTTTACATGGAAATTATGGGCAAAAGTCAAAACTATGGCCAACCCTGACGACATTCCCCTACTATTTATTAACCCTCAATCTATGTCGTGTTTTTCGACACCCTAATTGTATGTCGATGGGTCGTTTTCGCCGTCGCACTACCACACCCGCAATTATTCATGAAAAAATCTGAAATAATTCATGGTTAATTTTCAGACTGTACTTTTGAAGCGAGCAAAGGAATTTTTCTTTTTTTCTTATTTTTCATTTTTTTTTCATCAAATATCAAAAAATGTGTGAAGAAATTTTTTTTTTAATGCAGCGTGAGTAAAAATCATGGGAAAAAGGTTTCACAAACGGTTGTTTAAAGTAAAAAGGTTGCTCTTTAAGGAAAAAAATATTGTGCTATTGTAGGAATAAACCAGATACCCTATTCACTTACGGGAACATAGACATATTTTTGGGAGGCTAGAACGAGGTATCAAAGAGAAAAAACGCTCAATGTCAAAGGAAATTTTTTTTCTTATTTATTTATGTTATTACTACGCAAATAACATCAGCTGACATTAAGAGGAACTTAACCCTTGTTGGAGAAGAGTTTTTTTTACAAACAATTTGAGCAAAGATTGATACAGTAATCTTCACAGACCGGCTTGCCGCATCGACCACAGCATTGATTTGTTTTTCGATCTTCTTTGATGGGACATAATGAACATCGTCGTCTTTTCGCCATTTTAGTCGGATATTCGAGGCTTGCTTCATGAATTCCCAAGATATGACGGATGCTTCCTCTTAAGGATGTGTGAAGAGTTTCAATATTGGTTCGACGTTCCATGTGAGGACGAACTAATTGCAACGATAATTTTTTGAGAAAATTCAATCTCGTTAGTGCATCGTCTCGCTGAATTAAGTTGTGAATAACGAACGCGTTAATACCTGATTGATCGAGCATGCCGAAAAACAATCTCATCGGCCATCGATTTGTTTTACGCGCCACAGTGTAACACGATATCATTTTGTCGAATGTATCGACACCGCCCTTTGAAGCATTATAAAATTCTATAATGTTTGGTTTGCCCGAATCACCTGTGACGCCTTTTCGATGAAGAGTGGAGACCAATAGAACTACTTTGTTTCTTTTTGGAGTAAAAGATAGTAGTGTAATTTTTTTATTGTGGTCGTACGCGTAGCGGGCACTACCAAGCGCTACTGGCCTCACAAACGAAATTGGAATTTCGCGTTTGTTTTTTTCGTATTATCCCCACTACATCTAAACCTCGCTCATTTTTCATTAAGTTACAGGCATTAATTGTGGTAAACCAATTATCAAAGGTTACGTTGCGACCTGTATGCCAGATGGGCTCCGATAAAACTCTAAGATAATATTCGCACACTTGTTCATTGCGATTACAAGTAACTGTACCCGTATAAGGGAGAGCGTTCATGATATAAAACGTTTCGGCGCCGTTCATACAAACAATTTTGAGACCGTAACGCTCTCTCTCTCTCTCTCTCTCTCTCTCTCTCTCTCTCTCTCTCTCTCTCTCTCTCTCTCTCTCTCTCTCTCTCTCTCTCTCTCTCTCTCTCTCTCTCTCTCTCTCTCTCTCTCTCTCTCTCTCTCTCTCTCTCTCTCTCTCTCTCTCTCTCTCTCTCTCTCTCTCTCTCTCTCTCTCT